>QLSR01000645.1:1781675-1834045 GCA_031780015.1 Citrullus colocynthis
CCCCCCCCCCCCCCTCCCAATGTTACCTTTCTTTCTTTTTCTTTGATAAGTCCATTTAACCGAGTTATCAGAATCTTGTGAAGTTTATCGTGATCATGGAGAGCCATTTGTGCGGCCCCCAATTATTCATACATATAAACGTAGGGGTAAGAGAGGAATTACACAAATTGTTAGTTAGTTATGGAGGGAATTTTGTATGACAGTTGGGGGACCTTTTGGAATGAAGGGTTTAAGTAGGGGTTGGGATTGTTGAGTGGGGCAAGAATTAGGAGGTGGTTATCAAGCCTAGCTTGAGGGAGAGGCAGCCATCTACAAAGTGCTGGTATTATCTTTCTGTATTTTTCTTATGTTGAGGTTGTATTTCACTCAAGCAGTATATAAATAAATTAATCCGAGCCTTGCTCTTGTCTGGGAAATTCGTGTTAGAATTCATCAATTGTCAGATTCCTAACAATTTTGGTATTAGAGCTGTTCGACACACTGGGAAGAACTAGGAGTGAAACTAAGAAGGAGATGGAAGAGAAGATCGAAAATAACGAGAGGAATTTTTGAGTTGAAAGAATGGATGATTGAGATTAGTAAGACAATCGACATTGTAGCAGCGAATGTTCAGAATTTGATGAACTTACGGGAGAAGGAAGGATCAGTCACACACTCTGGGATGCAAATAGTTACGAAAGAAAAAGAGGTTGATGAAGGAGAAAGCTCTCAGGGTCAATCTAGAGGGGAAATTGATCGAAACAAGTACAAACGTTTGGAGATGCCGATCTTTTCAGGTGAGAATCTGGATTCGTGGGTTTATCGTGCTGAACACTATTTTGAAATTCATGAATTAGTTGATCTGGAAAAGATTAAAGTGACGATCATTGTGTTCGCACTTGATGGACACATTGAAGGAGAAACTGTCTTGTTGTTTCTTACTGACACAAGAAGGTGCGCTACTATCTCGATTATTGAGGATTCAGCAGGAAGATACCTATGAAGATTATCTCAAGAAATTCGAGATGTATTCTGCTCCTCTACTGAACACGGCAGAAGATGTGTTGGAGAAAGCTTTCTTAAATGGCCTGTCATGGGAGATTAGGGCAGAGGTCAAGAGCAGACATCCCATGGGCCTAGATGACTGTATGAAGAAGGCCTAGGCCATTAGCGATCGAAATATGGCCCTGAAGATGGCGATGGAAGAATTGTGCTCTGACCGTGGGTCGGCCCAACAATCGGGGTCAACGAATAGTCAAAAGAAAATTAACTCAGAAGCAACCCGAGGCTCCTTATTGGCATCTTATGGATGCTAAGGCGAAGGAGAAACAAGATAAGGGGTTGTGTTTTCGTTGCGATGACAGATACTTTAGAGGCCATAAGTGCAAGACAAAGGAGAAGAGAGAACTGAAGTTGTTGATAGTCCACGAAGAAGAAGAGGAAGGTTCAGAAGTCGAAGTCCCAATTGAGGAAGCTCCGGAGATAAAAGTCATGGAGGTAGCAGATAATGTGGAAATTGCTTTGAGATTGATCCTTGGGTTTTTAGCGAAAAGGGACTATGAAATTAAAGGGATTGGTAGCTGGTAAGGAAGTGGTAGTAATGGTAGATTGTGGCGCCACCCATAATTTCATACACCAACGGTTAATAGATGAACTTCAATTACCATTGTCAGCGACCTCCCATTACGGAGTAGTAGTCGGAAATGGAGTGGTCCTCAAGGAAGGAGGTAGTGGTAGTGGTTTTGTTGAATCTGATAATCAAGGAAGACTTCTTGCCTTTGGAGTTGGGACAAGTCAATGTGATCCTGGGAATGGTCTGGTTATGCAACATGGGATATATGGAAGTACATTGGCAACGCTGACAATGATGTTTGTGACAGGAGAACAAAGGATTACGTTAAAACGGGATCCATCATTAACCATCGAAGAGGTAACCCTAAAAACATTAATGCACACTTGGGAAGGCGATGATTGTGGGTTTCTCGTTGAGTTCCAGCACTTGGAACCTGAAGCAGCAAGGGATTATGCTAAAGTACAAAATGAGTTGGAAGAAATACCTATTCGAATTCAGGGAATCTTAGAAGAGTTTAAGGACGTATTTGCAAAACCAACATCTCTTCCTCCAAAACGGGCCATGGACCATAGAATAAATATGAAATCAGATGCAACACCAGTGAACATAAGGCCCTATAAGTACAATCATACCCATAAGGACAAAATTGAAAAGCTAGTCAATGAAATGATGACGCAGGAATTATTAGACCCAATCGCAGTCTCTATTCGAGTCTTGTATTGCTAGTGAAGAAGGATGGGGGATGACGTTTTTTGTGTGGACCATACAAGATTGAACCAAGCCACGATTTCAAACAAATTTTCGATACTGGTGATTGAAGAGTTGATTGACGAATTACACGGATCAGTGATATATTCCAAACTTGATTTGCGTTCAGGTTACTACCAAATACGTATGGAGGACTTTGATGTTGAGAAGACGGCGTTCAGAACGCATGAGGGGCACTACGACTTCCTGGTTATGCTATTCGGTCTCATAAACGCACCAACCACTTTTCAGTCTCTAATGAATCAAGTCTTTCGACTCTTCCTTTGCAGGTGTGTGTTGGTTTTCTTTGATGATATACTGGTGTATAGTCCTGATGAAGACACTCATGCTAAACACTTAGCTATGGTTCTGAATGTTTTGCGCGATAATCAATTATTTGCCGATGAAAAGAAGTGTCTTTGCTCCATCTCGCATCAATTACTTAGGTCACTGGGTATTGAAACAAAGGGTAGAAGCAGACGATGACAAAATCAAAGCTATGATTAATTGGCTGATACCGAAGAATGTGACGGAATTACGAGGGTTCTTGGGATTAACCTGGTACTACTACCGGTTGTGAAGGAGTATGGCATATTGGCAGGACCTCTAACTCAACTCCTACATAAGGATGGATTTAGATGGACGGAGGAAGCAACAGAGGCATTTAAGTCTCTCAAACAAGCTATGGTTACCCTTCTGGTGTTGGCGCTACCAAATTTTGATCAGCTGTTTGTAATTGAAACCAATGCATCGAGAGTGGGATTGGGAGTAGTTTTGATGCAGGATTGACAACCCATGGCTTACTTTAGCCCAACACTATCACCAAAATCCCAAAATAAATCAATCTATGAACGAGAGCTTCTGGTAGTTGTCCTATCCGTATAAAAGTGGAGACACTACCTGTTGGGAAGAAAATTCACGGTAATCTTTGATTAGAAGTCTTTAAAGTTCCTTCTAGAGCAGTGAGAGGTCCAACCTCAGTTTTAGCAATGGTTAGCGAAGCTTGGGGTATGATTTTGAGATATTATACCAACCAGGACTGAACAATAAGGCCGTTGATGCCTTGTCCCGAGTGCCAATCAACACAGAATTAATGACAATAGCTGCTCCCACCTTAATTGATGTGGAACAAGTATAGCAAGAAGTAGACCAGGATGAAGAGTTACAAACCATGGCGCAGAAGTTGAAGGCAAACCTAAGCGGTATGGCCAAATTTTCCTTGGAACAAGGGAAATTATTATATAAAGGAAGGTTAGTTCTATCTGACAAATCCCGATTCATCCTTGCTTTGTTGACTACATTCCATGATTCGGTGTTAGGAGGTCATTCAAGTTCTTACAAACGTATAAACGGCTGTCTGGAGAATTATATTGGAAGGGAATGAAGGAAAATGTTAAGAAGCATGTGACCGAATTCATCATTTGTCAGAGAAACAAACATGAATCAGTAGCTCCAGCCAGATTGTTACAACCTTTACCAACACTGGATTGAGTATGGGATGACATCTCCATGGATTTTGTGGAAAGGTTGCCTAAGTCCCAGGGGCTTGACACTTTAATGATCGTGGTGGATCGCCTCAGTAAGTATAGCCATTTCATTCCTTTAAGTCATACATTTTCAGCTAAGCAGGTGGTAGAAATATTCATTCGTGAAGTTATACGGCTACATGGATTCCCTAGATCCATAATCTCAGATAGGGATAAAATTTTCGTTAGTAGTTTTTGTACGGAGCTTTTCGCCCTACAAGGTACAACAATGACGAGGAGTTCAGTGTTTCATCCACAAACGGATGGTCAAACGGAAAGGGGTGTGTGGAGACTTATTTACGTTGCTTTTGTAATGAACAACCTAAACAGTGGTTTAAGTGGATTCCATGGGTAGAATATTGGTATAACACGACATTTCATATTTCGATTAATGCCACTCCATACTCAGTGTTATATGGGCGTCCCCCTCCACCTTTGGTGTCTTATGGAGATCGCAAAACATCAAATCACACCCCGGAGCAGCAGTTGATTGATAGAGACAAAGCTCTGGCCCTAAAGGAACATCTAGTCTTGGCCCAAAATAGAATGAAGAAGTTCGCTGATCAATGTTGTCGTGAGTTGGAATTTGACGTTGGGGATGAGGTATTTCTCAAACTCTGACTATATAGACAAAAGACATTAGCAAGAAGGCGATGTGAAAAGTTAGCCCCTAGATTTTATGGCCCTTATAAGGTGTTGGAAAGAGTGGGCAGTGGCTTACAAATTAGATTTACCCACAGAGGCCATGATCCACAATGTTTTCCATATAAGCCCAGTAAAAGAAATGTGTGGGCCGACAAGACAAAATCCAAAATCAACCTCCGGATCTATCTGATAATTTTGAGTTACAAATGTGTCCTGAATCAGTCTTGGGGGTTAGGTGGAACAATGAAAATGTACAAGGAGGAATGGCTAGTGAAGTGGAAATACCAACCAGAGAGCGAAGCAACTTGGGAGATAGCTGATGGCTTGAAAATGCAGTTTCCACACCTTCACCTTGAGGACTAGGTGAATTTGGAGGGCGGGGGTATTGTGAGGCCCCCAATTATTCATACATATAAACGTAGGGGTAAGAGAGGAATTACACAGATTGTTAGTTAGTTATGGAGGGAATTTTGTATAACAGGTGGGGGACCTTTTGGAATGAAGGGTTTAAATAGGGGTTGGGATCGTTGAGTGAGGCAGGAATTAGGAGGTGGTTATCAAGCCTAGCTTGAGAGAGAGGATTTCCAGCCCTCTACAAGGTGCTGATATTATCTTTCTGTTCTTTTTTCTTATGTTGAGGTTGTATTTCACTCTAGTAGTATATAAATAAATTCATCTGAGCCTTGCTCTTGTCTGGGAAATTCGTGTTAGAATTCATCAATTGTTAGATTCCTAACACCATTGTAGATAAATATTCCGAGGTGAATTTGATTGCCTGCTTTCCAAACATGGTCACATCACTCGCTCCTTTGGCATGAAACGTTATATATGCCTCTTCACTTGAGTATGCTTTCATGTGCACAAATTTATATTCATTCTGTCATTGAGTTTTTTTGCTTTTCTCTATCTGTGCATGATATAATTGACTTCGGGTTTTGTTTATCTATGGCAGTGATAAGAAGAGCACCACATGAATTTAAGATTGCATGTTTAGAGGTAAAAAAAAATGTAAAATTGAACAGCTGATCTTCATTATTATTCTGATGGGTATGGTGTTTTCCTTATTTTGCTTCTGATGATAAATAATTGCAGGATATTAAGAAGCTTTTCCCTCCTGACTACAATCCATTTTATGCTGGGTTTGGCAATAGAGACACAGATGAGCTCAGCTATCGAAAAGTTGGAATTCCGAAAGGGAAGATATTTATAATCAACCCCAAGGTATCCAATTATCCATCTTTTACGAACTTTTTTTTCAACTTACTTTATTGAGTAGTAATTCGACTTTGCATCTGTTTTCAGGGAGAAGTGGCCATTAGTCATCGGATTGATGTGAAGTCTTACACGTCTTTGCACACACTTGTTAATGATATGTTTCCGCCAACCTCACTGGTAGAGCAGGTAATGAATGCAAAATCCTTAAAGATATGCCCAAGCAGCATGAGAAATAAGACTTAAAAATGTCCGTATACTGGTTTTTTATGTTAGCAGCTAACACTGCTGTTATCATTTTGTATCATTGCAGGAAGACTATAACGCTTGGAATTTTTGGAAAGTGCCATTGCCTGACATTGAGTTGTAGTCATTGAATAGAGAGGACTGGTTTATATTGACAAAAAAGATCAAAGTGGCCTTTTCTTCCACACGAGATAGAAGTATCTGAAATTCTTCACATTTTCCCTGTTTTCTTCGGCAAGTAATTTTGACAGACAGAGCCACTGGAGCAGTGTTTGAAGCTGTAGCTATTGGGTGGATCAAGCAAGTTCCTGTGGAATAAAAGTAAAGATGTTAGTTGAATTTGTCTCTTAATCTTGTCTTCTTTTGCTTCCTTTTCGGTTTTATTACATTCCAATGCACTTAATTCATTAATTTACAGAATAATCAACTCAAACTTTTGTTCTTGCTGGTGATGCTTTGAGGTTCTTTGGTTAACTTTCACTGTAAGAAAATGACGAAAGGAAAGGTAATGTTGTTATATACTAAAAAGTGAAACTGCGTCCAAAACTAAATGGTGCCATGTTCATGTTCCAACCCCACCCCCCCCCAAAAAAAAAAAGAAAAAAAAAAGGGAAAAAAAAAAAAAAGGAAAAGGAAAACTTTTGCCTGCTTGCATAGCAACTTTATATTTAATGCCCTGTCAATTTACCTCCCAACATATGGACCAAGCTAAAACCACCTCAAATGGCAGCTCTCTCTATCTCAATCAAATGTGGGTCTTAAAGAAACCTCCTTTAGGCATATGGCTGGCCTTTTCAGTTGCAGACAAGCCTATGGATGCTTCTAGTTATAAGCAAAAGAATAACACTGAAAGACACAACTGCTTGCTCTCTGTCCTTTTGAAACTTACCCATAAGATCATACACTTAACCCAAACTACATAACTTCCAAAGTGTTAGATACGTCCTTATCCTCTCCAAAACCATGTTCTCCCACTCTTTCCTTTAGCTGTATGAAATACGTAATTTTCAATAGAAACTTGCTGAGAAAATCCACAACACTGTCAATGTCTTTCGTCTAGTTGGAGATCATTGAGTAGTATCTGTTAACATTTCATGCATCAATGGTAGGCATTGCATAATTTTCTCCTTCTTCTTCTTCTTCTTCTTCTTCTTCTTCTTCTTCTTCTGCTTCTGCTTCTGTTTCCCTTCTTCCAAACAGATCTAAAGTAGCCTTTATTTCCAGAGAGTAGATGCTTTATGTTCTTCACATCTTTTCCATCCACATCTACCACAAATATCCTGTTTGAAGTATGCTTCTCTGAACTTGCACTTTTGTGATGTTTCGGCCTCTTCGTTTTGTTTAATAATTTAGTTTTTCATCTTTTAAAGTTGTGAGGATTGAGTCCTCAACATACAAAAATGATTTGCAGCAAAAGCCTATTGAATTACAGTTTGAAGCTGTAGTCCATACATGAGAGATGTAGAAAAGGAGTATCAAGATCATTATTATTTTTTATTAAGTAACCTACTTTTATTAAGGCACATAAAATAATATAAAGGAGGGCCAAAAAGCTAAGGCAAAAGTGGATATGACAAGAAACCTCAACGAAGAACTCTGGCCTTTAGTAATCAAAAGGAAGGGATAATAAGAAAGTAAACTTATGCAAAACTTTAAGCATCCTTCTATAACGTTTCTAGAGTTACAGTTGTTCTCCTATTCTTTTCTAACCAAACAAGCCATAATACAAACTAGAGTTAGCTTACCAGAGAAGACAGTAGTTTCGTAATAGGGAGGGACCTAAATAATTTTGTCTTGTTTTAACCATCGTGGGTTGGCCATGAAGTATAACAAAGGGCTTAGAGGGAATAGGTTTAAGCCGTTGTGGACTTACTTAAGGTTCAATATCTTACGAATTGTTTTGCAACCAAATATAATAAAGGTTAAGTAGTTGTTCCATGAGAGCGGTCAAGATGTATGCAAGCTGGTCAACAATCACGTAGAATAAAAAGAAAAAAAAAAAAAGCCAAACAAGCCATAGTACACAATGAAGTTGGTCTACTAGAGAAGACGATATTTCCCCAAAAATGGAGGATCCTAAATTTTTTAGACGTTTGATTCTAACAAGTCTACAAACCTTGCAGTTCAGTTATACTTTGAGAAAAGTTTGACACAACCTATGGCTTGGAGACATGTGTTAGAGAGTTTCTAAGGTCTATAATTGTGGAGAAGTTAAATTGGAAAAGCACTTCTATAATACGTTAAAACCAAAATTTACACGCAACAATCTTTTTAGATTTTCTTTTGCTGATTCGAAAAGAATGCTGAAGTAGTAAATGAAAGAGAACAACCATATAGTGTAAGAAGTCTTTTTCTTTCCTATAACATGAAGAAACATCAAACAATGAACATATGTAGTGTATATATACAACAGTTCTTTACTTATCTCCATGTTAAAAAAGAACTAGTGGGAATTGTTAGAAAATTTTCAATTGGGGACGGAATTTTCAAAGAAGCATGGACATGGCATGACATGTCTATTTCAAAAAATTAGGATACGGGCACATTTGGAACAAATTTTCATTTTAAAAAATAATGAATGCATATTGTTGTATTTAATATTTTGTTATAGATAAAACATATAACTTTAACGTAAAAAATATATTTACCAAAAATACCAATATTTGAAGAGGTTGAAAGTATAAAAGGGTTTGGTTGGCATGGCTAGAAGATGAAGATGTACTTGGTGATCAATATATATATATATATACACAAGGGTTGGAAGTCCATGGGTGGCGCACCTTGGTGGGGGCTCGGGGGCATCTCCCCCGGAACCTAAATTGTATTTGTATTATGTGTTATTTACGATTTTGGGCCTAGGATTTAGAGAGGTGCCATATGTAAACCCTTTAACCCTATTGGCGCTTCTGCAATCTATATTATTTGATATTTCTCTCTATTAATAAAACTGTTTTCTCCTTCTGTCCGTGGACGTAGCTAAGACACTGTTAACCACGTAAATTTTTGTGTCGATCTTTATTGTTTATGCCTTTTTGCTTTCTTTATTTGTCGATTACATAACACTGAGCATAGCTCAATTTGTTAAGACATCATATTCTCAATCAAATGGCCAGAGGCCCAAATTCCAACCCATACATATTGTGAACTAAAACAAGTTTCCTTCTTGAAGGCCATCAAGCAACGCTGCTTGACACTTCTTTTGAAGTTGCTCTCGAATGCCCACCATCTCAGATTGTGGGGCTACAATAAACTTCCTTTAGACATGTGGGCTAACTTTCAGTTGGAAGTATCTTATGGGCGTACTGCCATTTATCAGATGTTTGGCAAAAGAACAGTACATAAAAAAGAGTTCATAGAATTTGAATGAAATGAATGCCAAAGTTAACACTTGTTAGATAATGCTCAGAAACAGTATGTAGTACAAGTGAAAACAATCTACATAGTATGAATACCTTAGTCTATCCAGAAATCCCCGTGAAAGTACAGGGATTCCCATTTTGCAGTTTATCAAGTCGCTATCGACTCTCTCTTTTATCCTCCGCTGTTTGAAAAGCTATTGGGGGCTGTTGATTTCTTTTGGAATTTGCTGCAAGAAACAACAACATTGTCAACATCCTGATGTTGTGGGAGATTCTCTTGCAGTGTGTTGTATTATCATTCAAGTAACGGACAAGAGTGGTTGGTTGAATAAGAGAGCTCATTAGTTGGTGTTCCCTTGGATCTTTTCCTCTTTTTATTTATTTATTTTATTATGTCTCTTTCCAGGCCTTTTGCTTCGTACATGTCTATCACTAGCTTCAATTTTTATTGGGAGTCTTCTCTTTTTTCCTTTTTTAAATATATCTTTTCCAGAAAGAGTTTAACTTTTGTCCTTTTGCCTTTTAAGGTTGAGTGGGGACTCATATTTCTCATAATTTATACATAGCAAAATGCAAAAAATGAAATGTTTTACTTTCTCATCCTGTCCATTTTCTTTCTTTGTTTAAAATGCTCTATAGTTTGATCTTATGTCAAGGGAATGAAAAATATGGTAGAAAGGCCAAATAGGATTTATCCAAGTATTTCAGCTGGGACTGCTATGTATGTTTTCGATTTTCTATTCACTCATGATTTGACCTAGTCGACCCAATCATGATATTTCATGTAACTGCTAGGACGTATACCTATACTGACTGATACATAAAGGATATTCTGATTTTCATTTCATGATGTACAGATTTGCTTCTATGAACAAAAATGAGAGCAACATCACTATTATGACATGAGTTTTTAAGGAGTACTCAAAAAACACTCACGGAATATGATGCAAAAGGTTTCACAACATTCGGTGTGCCATTTCATCATCTAAAATTCCTTAGACATTATTTTAGTTGTAGACTTCTGGATCAAACAGGTTTCTCAGACTAGTTGCCTACTCGGTCAACTTGAAAGTGTCCCAATCTGATTGAGCTATCTTTCAGTTACTGCTCAAGTCTTCCAAAGCTCAAAGTAAAATTATGATAGACTTCATGAGATAATTCTGCAGTTTATAATATCCATTCTAATTTGCATAGAACCCTTTCTTTTTTTCTTTACAAACTTCCTTAATTCAATCATAGACTCGAGAAATGAGATGACTTTGATGGAGGACCACACTCATGTCAAATGGTCCTCTACTTCTTTCTCGTTGCACATGTTAAATAGACAGTACAATTCTCTTCTTGGAAGTACTCAAAATATCTAAGGTTTAGTATTCTGAGACATTGAATGGTCGTTACTATAAATTCTGACCATCTTCATTTCAAAGAGCATCACTTCCTCCACACTTTTCCTTCATTAAGTGTAAGTGGAGAAAGAAAGGAAAGAGAGAGATGGCCATTGGACAATTCTCATGTACCTACACAGAGGATTACATAGAAATGGATATAAGTTCGTCTTCCAATTTCTGTTATTCTCTGAACTCTCCACCTCAAGCAAGAGAGTTTGAGTTTCAAATGAATGCGGTTTCTCTTGAAAGAGAAACCACCATTTCCCCAGCTGATGAGCTTTTCTACAAGGGAAAGCTTCTTCCCCTTCATCTCCCACCTCGCATTCAAATGGTCCAAAAGCTTATTCAGAACTCCTATGCTCCTCATGAAACCGAACCTCGCTTTGAAGAAAACTTCCAAATCTCCTTCATTTCCAGCTCCTCTGCTTCCTCTGCTAATGCAAGTATTTACAACTCTCATAAGTCCTTTAATTTTTCACCTGCCGAGTCGTGCAGGTTCAGTTTTGAGCTAAAACCTATTGAGCATTGGATAAATACTGAAATTGAAGGCCACCAAAAGCTGAGACAGCATAGGCAGTCATCCTTGTTTCAGAAACTTAAGGCCTCGCGAGCATATATCTGGTCCCTTTTCAATAAATCTGCCTGTACAGATGAATCTTGTGCAAAATTAGCAGAAAATAGGCCAAAAAGAAAAGAATTAGGCTTTAAAAGAGACCATTTTACAGCTACATTAGTTGACAAAAACAGAGTTAGAAAGCAGAGGAGGGCCTCATTTGCTGCAACTAAAACTTCCTGTCCATCCTCGTTATCTTCTTCCAGTTCTTCCTCATTGTCTTCTTCTTTCTCTTTGAGGTCGTCAAGTGGGATGTTTGATCCAAAAATACTCAAGAGATGCAACAGTGCAAGTTCGGAGATGGCACGTTCCATCGAAGGAGCTATAGCTCACTGTAAGCATTCTCATTTTCTATAATTTCACTCAAGGAAAACCTAAACCAATGGCGAAAACTTGGTTAGTTCTTCTCTGCGCAGCAAGAATCACCAACTGATGCCAATACGAGAAAGAAAAGATAAGAGAAAGACGTTGCAAAGGGTGAAAGCTTGAAACTATCTAGTTTGTCTTCTGGATGTAATGGTGTTGCTTTTATAGCTAGCTAGGAGTTGTTGCAAGTAAAAGCTCTTTAGTCCTGTCTGTCAGTCAGTACTCTGTTCAGCTACTGTATTCATGGTCATCTTCTTTGGCTGATGTTGTTTGTCATGAATACAAATGACTTGAGCTGTTATTCTCTCAATCCATTGAATGTAGGTTCCCAAGAAAGATGCTGCAATATATTTATTAATATATGATGATGATGATGATCTGTATTTAACTTTACATGCTTTGACATAAAAGTAGACCCATTTGATTCAGTTCTGATTTTGCTGATCTATGCTACAAAACCTTCTGAGTTGGGTGACTTGTTCATTAAGACTGATACAACTTCTTTTCCAGTCTTGTCATTACTCGTTTAATCTCGATTTGGAAAGAACTCGAGAGGAATCTTATCGAGTTCATTGGCAAAATGTTTCTACATGTAAGAAGTCAGATGAAGTCTCAAACGAATGGTAAGTTAACCAAAACTTGAAATAGCCGCGAGATCGAAGTAGAGAACAGAACACTTAGAATAGAGCAAAGTCTTTATGTTGGATGCCAAGAACTCTCAAGTCTTAACACTTTGATCAAATGAGAAGCATACCATGAAGGCATGAATATGGTGTTCCCTTGAGTGACGGTAATCTTTTAGCATTACAAGATGTCTTTATTTGTTCAATAAGTACTATAAGGTTATAGCACAAAGCAGTCCTAAAAACAATAGGAAAATGAAGAAGAAAGGAAACTTTCCATCCAGAACCATAAAGAAGCTTTCGAGGCATTCAAGTTTCGAAGAATTATTTACAATATTGATTGTTTAGTATAAACTCAACTGACATCTGTATGTGTTAATTTGAATCTCCCAACCTAGTCTATTTAACTCAAATAAAAAGAGGAAAAAAAAAAAAAAAAAAAAATAAAAGAAAAAGAATATTCTTTTTCTTTTATTTTTTTTTTTTTAAAAAAAAATAGAATTGTAAAAAAAAAAGCCCCACCCTATTTTTTTTAACAAAAAAAAAAAAAGAAAAAAAAAAAAAAAAAACAATCACCTGAATCACAACTTGCAAGTTTCTCAACATTTTGATTCAATTTAGGTATTCTCAGAAACTTACTGCAAGGCCTCTAGGACGTATATAAATCATTAGATTATGAAAACAATAACAAACATGTTTGTAAGTATTGAAAAAAAATGGTACAAACTACAAAACAATGATCTCAATCTTTCTCGTTTCTTTGAAAACTTTAAGACAATTTGAAGTTAAAGTCAGATTGAATTCAATATTTTTCACAAACCCTTTTGAGCATTTTGAAAGATAAAAGAGAATTTACAATGGGGCCATTGATAACACTGAAAAGCATGTGGAAATTGTTCTAAGAAATAAAGGCAAAAATATATTAATGAGTGAAAGAATTTGACAACTGAAAAACTTTTAAGATATATATTTGGATACAATTAAGGTTATATGAGTTGTCATCTTTTTCTTCATCCCTATATCTAATAAGAAAGGCCAAAAGGAAAAAAATGGGATAAACTATTTTCTTCCCCTTTTTGCCCCCTTTGCCTTACACTTTTTCTCACAATTCTACTGTTTTTTTGGTCCCTTCTTATAGTTTTTCCCCCTTTTCCCTAGCAATATAGAATTTCTTTCTACAAATTTGAAATTAGGATTATTTATATTTCAATAATATATTGTTTTCTTGTAAAATGTTACCAAATGAACATTGAACAAATCCAAAAGGTGCATTGTGCCTTTGTTGGCACATAAATAAAATATCTTCATGTTATAAAACAGAGTGTTACATAATTTGAGTTTGTAACTAAGATTGTTTTTTTGCAAATTACAAGAACCACTCTTGAAGTATAGTGGTAGTTGCAGTTAGACCCTCAAACTTTCAAAAATTAGGCCTCTAGACTTCTTCGAGTGTTAAAATTGGACTCTCAAACTTATAATAATCTTAAAAATTGGACACACAAATGATAAAAATTGAACTTTTAAACTTATACAAATGTTACAATTTGTACCATTATATAAGTTTGAAGGTTCATTTTAACTCAATTTCAACTATATAATTTTTTAGGGTTTGATTTTTAGAAATGAAAATTTGAGGGTCTAATTGCAACTACCACTAATGCAATTTTTCATTTCTAGTTTAATCTCTTAGCATAACTAATGATAAAGTGATATAGATATTTAAAAAAAAAAATGTAATTTGTGCATTCTTGAAACTTGAGTCAAGCTTTAATAGAAACCTAAACACAAATTTGAAAATGTTAATAAGGGGTATTATTAATTTAATCATTAATCTTCGAAATAACTATTAAATCATTGCTTAATAATTGAATTGTGAAAAGTGCAAGAAAAAGTGTAAGAAAAAAGTTTCAAAGCAATACATTATTATGTTTTAAAGATATTTTGTTTTTGAGGGACCCATTAGTGGTTTCTTGTCCTTTTTCTTACACTTCATTCCTATTTTGCATATCTTTTCCTTCTAGAGAAACCAAAAAGGCAAGTGTCGTACCATTTTATCTTCTTCTCAATCCTCTTTTTGCTTTCACTTTCCCACAAATTTATTTGGTTTAATTATTAAAATACACAATTAATTGTTTTGTTTTAAATGATAAAACTGTTATCGATATTTTTAAATATTTGTCTATCGTGATAAGTAGTGATAGGTACTAATTCAAGCGATAAATATATTTTGCTATATTTGTAAACATTTTGGCTAATTCTTCCATATTTGGAAACAATCTTGAAATATATTTTTGGAGTTTTTCATTTGTTTTTTTTTTTTAAAAAAGCTTGTTTTTTCAATACTGCCATTGATCTTTCACAAACATTTCAAAATTATTGTTGATGTAGAAATCTTTTAGGATATAGGATGAAATTAAGATTTGGGATGGTGTGGTGGTGGCGTAAAACAAAAATTTGGATCATTACACTATTTTAGGTCATCACCATGTTGTTTTAAGTCTCATTTTTTTTTTTTTTTTAAAATTGTAAATGATGAAATGCTTATGAATGGTTAGGGATGGTATTTTAACTTTCACAGGCATAAGGGTATTATTGAAATAAAAATGACAAATTTAAAAGAGTTATATATTTTTCAATTTATCGATTTCATTTATTTTAATAATATAAACTTTATTAGTATCCATTTCCTTACTTTTAAATTTCATGTCAATATTTACTATTTAAATTTAATTAAAGCATATTTATTTAAAAATTTTATGGTTACAGAATCATAACCACGTGTCCTCTAACTAGTATCTAAAAATCAATGCATCCGCTAATGGTCGTCTTTGCATGACAACCCAAGTAATGTTTTATATTTACTAATTGGTATCATCTACTTGTCCTTTTATTTTTTAAGAAAATATTTTATAATAATTGTCAACGGTGTAGTTTAAAAATCATTCGATATAATATAAATAAAAAATAAGTTAAGAAAATACTTTTTTAGTCTTTAAATTATTGTAGAAGAACTAAATGTCAATTTTTTATTATGTAACGACTTAGTATTTATAGTTTATAAAAATGTTGATTTAGAATAATCTATCAATATATCTGCATGTGTAAAAAATTTCATTAAAACTTAATTTATTTTTACGATATCGTTACAAATTATAAACTAAGGTAGTAAATTGTTATTTTATGAAAGTTTAGGAACTAAAAGTATTTTTTTTTTTAATTTAAAAAAAAAAGCATGATTTCTCATTTGCACTAATATTTAGTTTTTGAAATAAATAAATTATGATTCATTAAAAGGTATAGTACTAATTAAATAAAACAGTAAAATGAGTAACGCGAAAAGGATATTCATGTATTGTGTATTTTCATATCGTTAATATTACTACTAAATTTAGTTTAACATTATTCTTTTAATTGGAAAATAACAATTTACTAGTGATCAAAACATTAAAAAATCAAATCAGATTTCCATGATGCTAATATTGACTTTTTGTCTTCTTTGAAAATTGTCAATGTTGACTTTTTAAGTCACAATCCATTCACTATCATGAACATATTTAATAAATTGCAACACGCTAGTAATTAAATTAAATTACATCATCATGATAGTTAAATCATAATATAGAAAATATATATATAAAAAAAAGGGTAAATTGCAAAAATCACCGCTTAAGTATGTCAGTTCCAAGTATACCTTCAAATTTTCAATTGTACAAATTCAACTCCTAAACTTTCAAAAGTGTTAAAGTTAGACCCTCAAACTTTAATAATTGTAGAAATTAGACCCACAAATGATAAAAATTGAACTCTCAAACTTATATAAATGTTATAATTTATATCATTATGTAAGTTTGAAGGTCAATGTGACCCAATTTTAGCACTAATGTAATTTTGAGGGCTTAATTCTCAAAATTGAAAATTTCACGGTATAATTGTAACTATCATCATTCTTTAGGGATGGTTTTTACAATTTGCACTAAATTATTTAACTAATGATGTATTTGTTTCATTATTTTTTAAACTCGATAAAATACTCTAATTATGTAATAAATTTTAAAAAGGAATTGTATACATCATTTGAGTTTATCTCTAAAATAATTAATATGTAATCTCTCATTTAAAATATGAGGCTTTCTTCATCTTCTAATTGTTGTATTAAAAAATTGTTTATTAGGATCAAATGACATGTATACTTGATATTTTTGTGTCGATTACATGTATTTAGATATTTTATTAGTTAGAGTTTTGTAGGATTTAATGATTAACATATAATTATTTTTCTAACTTAATTTGGAAAAGTCTAAATCTAATGATAATATCATTAGAAATATCGATAAAATATCGATGTTGGTAAGTATTTTGTTGCTTTATCTTTTGAGTTCTATAAATTTTTTAACGAAAATTTCAATTCAGTCCTCGTGCCAATATTCCGCATATAAGAATATAGGTATCTTAGAGAAAAATTTAAAGGAACAATGGGAAGATGTTGTCAATCAAAGCTTTTGTCGTCTTAGCAAGAAATGACAGATAAGACGTTATCTTTTGGTACTGTCGTCATCCAAAATATTCATAGTTGCCCAAAACACCCGGAGCCGTACGGTCACTACCACTTGTACTTTTTTTATATTTTCAAGGTTTAATTAATTATTAATTTAGAAAAAGTTTAATATATATAGTAAAATATTAATTTATATTATTTTTTATTTTTATTTTTTATGTGAGTACATGGCATATAAAACGTGAATGTGAGTTTTTTATTTGACTTTTGTTTAATTTTAAAAATAAATTATTTTTGAAAAATTAAAATATTTGACAACCATTCATTCGTAATAGCTTTTAAACATTTTTAAAATGTATTTTAAATAGTTTATGTCAAAAAAAATTTAAATACAAATAAATTATTTGAAAAACATTTTTTTAGTCAATCCAAACAAGTTCTCTTATAACCACTTACTTAAAATAATAAATAAATAAATAAATAAATAAATAAAGGTCTTAATTGTGGACTATATTCTTATTGACATAAATTAAAAGTAATATCTTGGAGTGATTATATATAGTTATGTGTTTGTTTAATTCTTAAGTTTCGAATTCTCGATACTATTTTTTTGTTTATTAATTATGGGTTTAGACCTCGTTTTAGCATCATAATTTTGAAAATTATCCTAGTTTGGTATCTTAATTTCTAGGTTTACTCTCTTGAACTTCAAATTTATTAAAATTTCAAAATATCTAATTTAAACTTTGAACTTAAAAGAAAAAGAATTATATGGCCTTATTTTTTTATTTTGTTTTATTTTACTTTTAGCAAATAGATAAAGTGACTTTCAAAATATCTAATTTAAACTTTGAACTTAAAAGAAAAAGAATTATATGGCTTTATTTATTTTATTTTATTTTATTTTATTTTATTTTATTTTAGCAAATAGATAAAGTGACTTTCAAGTGTGTATTAGTCGCATAAATTTGTGAGAGAAAAATTAAGTAAGCAAATGCTAGATAATCACAAAATGGGGCAAAAATAATCGATTTGGAACAAGCTAAAAAAATTATGTCATTGCAAGAATAAATTGATTGTTTAGATCCATAGTTTAATAACTAATTTTCTTTTAATTTTCTGTTTTTGAAAATTCGATTTGCTTTCTCATAATTTTATTTCTCAAAATTTAAAAACAAAATCAATTTTTTTTTAATAGAAATATCTATTTTTCTTTGTGTTATAAGATTTCGTTTGATTTACTAAAATATCTTTTTTTTTTAAACAAAAGGTAATAGAGCAAGAATAACACTGTAAGGGAAAATAGAATTGAGTAACTATTTCGTTTTTTGTTTTTCTTTTTTTGAAAATTAAGTCTATAAACACTACTTCTACCTCTAAATTTCTTTGTTTGTTGTCTAGTTTTTAACTATGGTTTAAAAAATAAAGCCAAATTTTGAAAACTAAATAATGCAACTTTCAAGTCTGGTTCAATAACCATTTTATTTTTTATTTTTGAAAAGAAAGCTTATTTCCTCCCTATTTCTTATAATGATTTAGGTACAATGATTGAAATCTTAGCCAAATTCCAAAAACAAAAACAAGTCTTTAAAAACTATTTTTTTTTAGTTTTCAAAATTTGGCTTGATTTTCAAACCATTGATAAAAAATAAATAACAAAGAAAATAGAATCTATAAGCTTAATTTTCAAAAATAAAAACTAAAAATCAAATGATTACTAAACGGAGTCTTAATTTTTAAAAATATTAAAAATAAAAAAATAAAATAATTATCAAATAGAACCTCAACTAAACGTGGTCAACAAATTAAAATTTTATATAATTAACAAATAAGATTTATATGTGTATGATATTTCATTTCATTGTTCCTAGACTAGGTGTTTACTTTTAAATTTATAAATATATACACACAAAATTATATATAATATTTCTAATTTTCCATTTGCTGTTGGTTGCTTGAAACAAAAAGATTTGAAGAAAGGACAATGACAAGATAATTGGATGTTCAATCCAATTGTGATCACCCCTTTTTTTATTACCTTTGATTTACTTGACTTTGATAAACATTGACTTATTATATGTAATAAAACTAGTCTTAAATTTCTTTTTCTTTTTTGTTGTTATTTTTATTTTTCAACCAAAACAATAGTGTGTGATCCAAATTCATATTTTTCAAAAACATCATATGAAGGGACCAATCACATTTATACACAACTTGTTTCATTAAATTTTTAGTGTATAGTTCATTAACGTGGTATATACGTTTAGTAATACTTACTAAAATGATAAAGATCAATAGGAATAATGTTCAATAAAATGATAGAATGATATAATAGTATATTTAAAAATATAGAAACCAAAAATCACATAATAATTAAAGTCAAAAGAGATATTTTAAAATGATGCTTACATAAGAGAGATGTGAGCAAGTCTCATATGATATCATGAACGAGTTCATAGCATTAGAAAAAAGTTACATATAAATACTAATACAAGTTCACTTTTTTGCTAACACGGTTATGCGGAGAAATGCTTTCTCTCGACGCGCATAAGTTTGCGTCGGGAAATATTCCTCACGACGATAAAAGTTGGTTGAGCGTCGAGAGAAACGCGTTCTCCCCACAGTCAGACGTCGGGAGCAACGCGTTATGCCGACGGTTATGTGTTCCCAACCCTCTCCCCACTGTTATGGGTCGGGAGAAATGCTTTTTCCCGACGCGCATAAGTTTGCGTCGAGAAATATTCCTTCTCGCGACGATAAAAGTTGGTTGAGCGTCGAGAGAAACGTGTTTTTCCCACGGTCATGCGTCGGGAGCAACGCGTTATCCCATGGTTATGCGTTCTCATCACTCTCCCCACGGTTATGCGTCGGGAGAAACGCTTTCTCCCGACGCCATTTGATTCAACGTCGGGAGAAATTCATGCTGACGCAATCAAACACATTTACCGTCGGGAGAGGAATTTTTTTATATTATATTTTTATAATTTATTAAATATCCAACCTGTATATAATTGATCAAATATCAAACCTGTTTAAATTCAATACTTAATTAATTTTCATCAATAACATTAATACTAAAATAACAATACATAATGTCTTAAAAATTACATAATTAAAACATAAACACCAAAATGACATTTAAAATTATCTTAAACACTACAGATCTACAAATTACATGTCTACAACCTAAACTTTATGACTTATCCGAGAGATCCATCTTGAAGCTAGTCTTTTGAGCTACCTACAAAATACAAACTTAAACATTATACATTTACTCATATTAATCTCAAATGCAATAGAAAACTTAAACTTAAATTTAGTAACATTATAACATATACCAATCTCCAACCTAATCTCAAACTTAATAAAATTCAAGTCAAACTTAGCTTCATAGAATGAACTAGGTATAGATGTTCCGATAGGAAATGCTTCCTTTAGCAATTCAAGTAACATATCAAACGACTTGTTAGTCCAACCGTTAAGAACCTTAATATGCATCAATTTCACCAAAAACATCAATGAAGAGAATTTTGTACAACCAGGCAACTGATTACATGATTCATTCATTAAGTCTTCAAATAAACTTGGGTTGTTTTCTCTTCCTTGAGCATCAGTAGGCATATCATTCTCGTTATCTTCTTCATTCATATCGACAATTGGACACTATAGATCATTTATAATAATCAATAACTCATTCTCTTCATCCAAAACATTAAACTTTGTCATCTTGTTACCATCATTATGTGTCGATTGAGATGTTTGACTTTCTTTCCCCTAGATAAGTCAACTGGGTCTCCATGATATATCCATTGATGATACGATGGAGATATTCCATTGATGAATAAATGTCGTTCAACTCCATCTATTGGCTCCTACATTGCATTCATACATTTTTTGCATGGACATCTTGTTTTACCCAAGTCATTAACATGAAGTTTTGCCCTTTCAAGAAATTGGGATACTCTTTTTGCATACTCGGTCGATAACTTGTCTCTAAGTTTAATCCACTCTTTATCCATTCTTAAAAATATACTTTTTAACCTAAAAGAATGTGATATGTGATACGTTAAAGTCTGTATGGTTAAAGAAACATATGGTTAAGCTAAACTTATTGCCACATGTTAATAAAGATTCTAAACATACTCGTTCAACTATTCTCTCATTTCTTTTTTTACTCAAAAGAAATGAGAAGAGAAGAGTTATAAGTTATTGTTCTTTCCCTTCAATTTCTTGGTGTGAATTTGTTGGGATTTTTGAGACCACATAGTTGGTCTCCAAATTAATAAACATGTAGTAATTGCATTATTTCATTTTTGGGTTTGCATAACTTTTGAAATTGACAAATACCTTGTTGTTGCTTTTCTTGAAATTGACAAACACCTTGTTGTTCCTCCCTTACGATTAATGAGAGTAAGCTTGAAACTTTAATCCATCTATCCTATCGACTAAACTATAAAACTAACATATAAAGTGAAAAATGCATCTACATGTCCATATCTAAATCTTGGAATATATCATATATTTCATACATACAATGATGACATAGAAGAGAATTTGATCATTTAAAACTCTTCTCTTCTCAATTTACTAAATTGTTAATTCAAAACTTTTTAACTCTCTATTTTAACATCATATAAAACAGAACCAACACATACTAGCTATAATAACCCTACTAAAGATGAATTTGATCTTTTACTCAAACTATTTAATTTCAAATCTAAAATCTAATACTAGACCCAATCTAAAATCTCATATTAGCTATAGATAAAGAAAAAATTATGAGTAATCAGTAATGTTGAGCATTGACCTTGAAAACGAAAGCGATGGCGTGCGGTGGGAAACAGATCTTTGGCTGCGTGAGGCGATGGCGCGCGACAGTGGCTTTTGACAATGGGAAGCGTTGTTGGAGCAGATCTGAGGCAGCGGCGGTGGGAGAGATCCCTGGCGGTGGCGTTAGGCGGCCTGTGGTATTAGGCGTCAAATTTCGGCATCGAGCTTCAGGCGTTAGGCGCCTGCGGCATGCAGTGTCGAGCTTCAGGCGTTAGGCGTGCGGCGTCTAGCATCGGCTGTGTGGCGTCGGGAGTCAGACGTACTCATATTCCAACGTCAGGCATCAGGCGGCGGTGGCGTGTCTGTGCGGCGGCTAGCTAAGGTGAAAGAGAAGAAGTGGGGGAGAAGATGAAGGGAGAAATTTGGGGTTGAGGGTTTTTAAACACTTTTCCCGACGGTTTTTTATTACCGTGCAACATGTGACTTTCCCAGACGGTTTTTATTACCGTCAGAAAATGTTGTGACCTTTCCCGACAGTTTCCTATTAGCGTCGGGCGTTCATTTCCCAAAAAATTAAAAAAAAAAAAATTACTTTCTTATCTCCCGACAGTATTGATGCCGTCGGAGACCTCTGCTGACGGTTTTTTAATTATAATTTCCCCTCTTCTTTACATCGCGATAGTGGCCCTATGCGTCGGGAGAACTAATCTCTCCCGTGCTCACTAAAGTGCGTCGGGATAGGCATAGTTTGAGCGACGAAATAAAGAAAAAGGGTCGGCATAGCTACTTTTTTCCGACGCCAAGTAAAGTGTCGGGAAAGGCTACTTTTTCCGACAATTTTTTTTTGTGTCGGGAAAAATTTCGTTGGGAAAACCAAAATTTCTTGTAGTGACAAAATTAAATTTTAAAAAGTTATTTTTTATAATTTTCAAATTTTGGCTTGATTTTTTAAACCATTGGTAAAAAAGTAGACAACAAAAGAAGAACTATGGAGGTGAAAATAATGTTTATAGGTTTAATTTTCAAAAACAAAAACAAATAATGAAATGGTTAACAAACAAGGCCTAAAAGATTAAGGAATAGAATGACAAATTCATTTTCAATTTTTTTTTTTTAAATTAAGTTTTTAAATAGTACATTTCTATAACAATTTCTATGTTTTGTTATCCACACTTGACAGAGTTTTCAAAATCATCCTAGCTAAGTTTTGGAAGCTAACAAAAAAAAATAGTTATTACAAATAAGTTTTTAGAATTTGGAATTTAGCTAACTTCTGCTTGATAGATATATAATTTAAAAATAGATATCTAAAAATAATTGATTCAATAAAAATAAAAATATAATTGGAATAAAATAGAATTGTATTCCATATTTTCTTATACATATTTTGTAATAGATTTAAAATTTGAGTTATAATTAAATACTTATTTTTAATGTGTTTGATACTATATTTATAAACCATAAAATTAATTGAAGTTATCCATTAACTATTTTAATATAAACTATTATTAGTTAATTTAGGAATATTTTTTATATTAAAAAAATGTATACTTATTATTTTGTAATATTATATAATTTATAGTACATTAAATAATGGGTTAATAACCTAAAATACTATATTTATAAACATTTGTATCTCCATTTATATATATAATTCAACGTTTTGAAATTTAAAGTCTAGATACAAAATATAACAATGTTGTTTTAAAATCTACTCGGTTTGAATCACATGATTTAAAAATAACTTTAAAAAAGTGAGCTGAAAAACATAAAATAGAACTTAGATTATCAATCAAATGACACTAAATGTTACTATAGGAAAAATAAAAAAAATAAAAATAAAATTGTTATCAAATCTAGATTATTAATATTTCGTGTAATAATGTAGAACCAACCTGAATGAGACTAATTTTTTTTTTTTTGTAGAAAAAAAAATTATTTCAAACTAGACCAATTTTAAGATTTACTAAATGTATTGAAATTAAAATTAGATATTTAAAAATATAAGAACTAAAATAGAACAAAATTCAAAATTGTCAGTATCATTTTTCTTTTTCTTTCGGTATTTTTTTTTTTAAATTAAATTTGTATCACTAAACCTTTCTTTTTCTTTGGTGGTCACATATTGAAATAGCTAGGCAGCCTTGTAAAACATGCATAACAGTTGACTAAATTCAATAAAAAGAAAGGAAAAAAAAAAAAAAAAAACCCTTGATGTTTATCAATTTTTTTTTTTTTGAAAAAAAAAAACTCTTATCCTTAGATTTCACCAAGGTCTCAAAACTAAAATTGGTAAGAATTTTAGACAAAAACTTGGACCTAAAATCATGTTGCGATGACCTTAAATAGTACAGTGGTCCAAATTTTTATTTAAGGTTGTCGTATTGTCAATTTATCCTCAATTTTAAATATTTTATGGAAGACAAAGAATAATATTGCAAATTTTAAAAAATATATATAGAAAATATTTTTTGAAAAAAGATAAATGTCATAATTAAAAAAAAAAAATTATTTCAACAAATGCAGTGGGAGAGATTTGAACCTCGAATATGTGTATCTTGCATAAAAATAAATGTAGCATACATCTAAAAATTGTTAAGTCTTATCCTTGAGTTTTGAAAAAATGTGTGTTTCGTCCATAAATTTTCAAAATATAACTTTTTAGTCTTTGAATTTTTAAGAAATATGTGCATGTAATCCTTTAATTTTCAAAATATACATTCTTAATCCTTGAATTTTTAAAAGGTTTAAAAGGTCCTACAATAAGTTTTTCATTATTATTTTAAATTAAAAAAATTATCTCTTCTCTATAAAATGTCATATAATTATTTAACATTATAAAAAATTACTTCAACGAGTTTTTGAAATTGTTTTTAAAAATTCGGAGACTAAAAATATATATTTTAGAAAACCAAATGCATTCGTCCTAATAGATGTTAGCGTGAGTTGTACTCATGTGTTATGTAGCTCTTCTTACGCCCAATTAAAAGAAACATGGACTCGATTGTACCTAATTACTACTTTTTTTAGATAAAAGAAAAGAATGATATGACTAGACTGCATCTAATTATTATTTATTTTTTAAATTCCGACACTAAAAATGTATTTTTCCAAAAATTTATTGCATAGAATAGCCGAAAGAGATGGAAAACGAAAAAGTCATTATGTGACAAATTTATTCAACTTTTATGATCAAAATGTCAAAACGTTACTAAATTCGTGTATTATTTACTGTTACGACCTTCATATGCACATCCAAAATTCGGAGGGAAATATTAAAAATAAAATAAAATAAAAATAAAAATATTCGCGAGCCGGAGCGGCGATTAACGGGGTCCCGGTTCCCGCCGGTGAGAGGAGGAGGTGGACGACGGCGACGAGGTGGAAACGCTCGCCCAATCGGACGGTTCAAAATAGAGATCTGAAAGGTAGTTACCGATATCTTCCGGTGAGAATCTGATGTACGGCTTTTCATTACCACCAGCATAAGCTTTTTGCGCTCTGTAAAATTCTCCATAGAACCAAACAAGCTTTCTACCGATTGATAATTTAACTTCGTCTCTAAGCTTTGAATCAGGAATGAAGAAAGATTTCTGTTTCCGATGAGTTTCTTGGAATGCCATATTGAAATTCCTGAAGATTTCTTTGGCTTCTTCCTGTGAGAATCTCTCAGTTGGATTCTCCGGCAAAGAATCGAAGACTCTTCCCCAAGCCAATGCTTCGTACTTCGCCGCGAATTGCCTTACTTTCGCCTCCTGCTTCGTGATCCACTCGTCGCCGAGAAGGTACTGAAGATTCGACGATCGGACTTTAGAGACGATGTGTTGAAGATTGTTAGCGAGGAACAGATACGAGAGTGAAACGTCTTTGTAGCGCTTTGCTTTGCTGTCGAGTTTGCAGAGGAGGACTAGGATTAGCCATCCCATTCGTAAAGAGATTGCTGAAGCCGTTGGAGAATCGTCGGATTCTGAACTGTTGAAGAAGATTTGTTCGAGAGAGGATTTTTCAGGCGGAGTCCAATCAGCGAAAATATCCGTCAAAATATTGCCGTAATCGGCGAGGAAAGTGAGGTAGTTCATCGAGAGAAGCGTTAAGGAATGAACGCCACCACCAGCAACCGGCGATTTGGATGAGTTTTTCTGAATCGAGACTTCGAGATCCATAACTATGGCCCGGACTAACTCGCCGAGTTTCGCGAGTGAGGTTAGAGCTTGAGATCGAACTACAGACGAGGATTCAGACGAGAAAATCGATTCGATGTCCGGCCAATTTTCGGAGATTGATGAGTACATATCAAGAACACGGAACATTTTTTCCGGAGACTTTTTACTCTTTGCAACAAGTTCAGGAAATCCAAACAGAAGCAGAGCGCCTTCTCTAGATATATCAGCAAAACATGATTCTCTAATGGATTCAGAAGAGGAAAAGACGTGATCACAGAGAATTCGTTCGCCAACGAACAACGTTCTAATTGCGAGTTTAATTGCATCCAACCAGTTCTTGATTTTAAGATCAAGCACCTCCCAATCCATTTTGTTGATTCTCGAAGCACTCAATTTCTCAAGTCCGAGGCGATACACACCTTCATCGATAATCGATTTTCGAATCACTTTATACATATTAACGCATTCTTTAGCGTAGCCGGAGGAGATCATACACTCGGCTATGGCCCGTAAATCCTCCATTACAATGAAAGAAACTTGCTCAACTTCAGAGATCGAATCGTCTATGGCTTGGATTTCATCGTCTAGGGTTCCGTCATCGTCGAAATCAACGGAAGTGCTCGATCTGGTGGAGCAGCGAGAGGATCTAGTGGAAACAGATTCCGGATCTAGATGAGCACGATTCATGGAGAGAATCTGATAAAACTCCTTCTGAAGTCTTTTCATGGCGATTTCCATCAAAGTTTGAGCGTAAACAAGGCGATCGGAAGCGGAAGCGGAATCTTCCGAAGCAATAAGATGCATCGCTTTTTGAAGATCATTCACACGCTTAATGAACTGCATGGCTTCTCTTTTGTCTTCATAGAACATGGAAGTAACTTTGGCGTACGTTGAAGAATCTGGATTCCATTTCATCACAATCGCCGCGGCAGATTCGATGCTCTGTTCGATCATCGCGTCGTTGAAGCTCCGGCGTGGAGTCGATGCCGGAGTTCTGGAAGGCGACGAGATGGAATACCTGGAAATGGAATTCGACGGCGACGAGAATTGGAAAAGGAGACTCCTCATTCCTTTTCTCGGCATTTTACGATCACTTAATCTCAAAGACGAACCACTTGTAAGCTTTGATTTTGTGAACTAACTTTTTGTTTCTAATAGAATGGGGAAAATGAGGGCTATGCAGCCCCTTTTTATAGACAGTACGGTACGGCGCCGTTCAGAGGATAAACGACGGCAACGAAAAAAACTTTTGACTTTTTAAGATTTTTGTTAAAAAGAAAAAGAAAGTGCCACGTGGATTGACCCGAAAGTTGCGCGTTTTGTGGCTTCTGCCTCGTCGTTTAGGACGGCGGCTACCGAGTACGATTCTGAAACTTCATTTCCCCAATTTCATACGACGTCGGATCGGTATTCTCTTCGCTTTAGATTATTAGCTTCGCATTTATGAAATAAATAAAACGCTAAGTTTTTATAACCATTCCCTTTTTGAAATTTATACTTTTTTCTTTTTTTCAAAAAAAAAATATTATTATAATTTTTCACAATTCTAAATAAATATTTAAATTCCAAGCTAAATTCTCAAAGAAAAAATAAATATATGAAAACTATTTTATTTAGTTTTTGGAAATGGAGTAAAGAATTAGATAACACAGTATAGAAATTTATAAGTAGAAATAGTATTTTTAATTCTTTTTAAATTAATGATTATAAGATGGGACTTGAAGTTTCAATTTTTGGTGTATATATATTTTTAGTTCACCATTATAGAGTCAGAGGTGAGAGATCGAACTATAGAAATTAATCACCAGAGTAATTTTTATATAATGAGTTAAAAAAAATTGACTTTTGATGCTATATTTAACCTAACAATTTACCTCAAAGTTGAAATAAATAAAAATTTAGAGAGATTTAAAACAACACACTAAATAGGATTAATTTATTTGGGTCAGAATGAAAATATCTCAATTTGACATAAAAGTTCAGAGACATCCTTTGCGTGTTTCTAAAAGTTTTTTTTTTTTTTTTTTATCATTGGTAATTATTGATCTTCAGGTCAAAAGTACGATTCTTCTTCTTCATTTATAATTTTTTTTCTTAGAGGAGAAAATTGTAATTCACATAAGATGAGATCATTATTGATGATCTCATAATTTTAAGAAAGAACAAAACTGTAAAACATGTCTTCTTCGTCTAAATTTCCATGTAAAAACAAAAGAAAAATTTTGTTCTTGTTGGAAAATTACGTAGCAAGTCACATAAAATAATCTCTTAAAGCATAATGTTTGGAAAACAAGAAAAACAGGCCAAATGATTGGAAATGAAACTATTGGTGGTATGGTAAGGATCAATCACAATGGGAAAGGTCAATTCAAATTTCAACTAAACTTTGCTATCAAAATAATTTTGGTAGTTATTTCTCATTGATGATGGAAGAAAAAATCAGACATATTTTCTTTTAAATGTAAAAGATTAATAATTTTCTTTGATGTGATTTTTAGTGTTGAATCATTCCAATTGATATATTTGTGAAAAGGAAATAAAATCGGTTTTCACCATAAATTTATCAGATTGTGTACATTTAGATCGTGAATTTTCATTTTCATTAAATTAAACATTAAATTTAAATAAGTATTGCAATAATTTAAGCCTCCAATTCAATTTCTGCTAATTCGCCTACTAATTTTAATAGAAAACGGTATAGAAATCTCCATAAACTCGTTACTTTCAATAAAACTAAAGTTTTGCACAAAAAATAAGTTTTAGAAATCCACAAATTAATTGACTATTGAATAATAACTTTGTCAATATTCATAAAATTCAATAGAAAAAACTCTAAAAATGATGTTTTCGCTCTTTATCCATTTCATATTGTGTACATATTTGATAATTTATTAAACATATAAGATAAATATCTTGGAGCAAGAACTTATTGGAAGGGTCAAAGATTAAAATTATACTTTCTAAAGTTTAAGGGTAAAGTTGTCATGCTAGCTAAGTTCAAAAGCATAAGTTGACGAAATTGAGTGTTTAAGTTATATATTTGATACAATTTGACAAGATTGAGCCAAAATTGGAAGCTTATATTATGTGGGAAGAAAGCTAAATAAAAGAATGTGAATTTAAATAATTTGGTTCACACACACAAATGTAAATGACATTATTTTCAAATTAATTTTTTTCTCTTATTTACTTTTGATTATTTGTGATTACTTAACTTCATATATATATATATATATATATATATATGATTAGTCAATGGGCATTTCATGCTTATATTAGAAAGTAGTTTCTTTGGGACAAAAAAAAGTTGAAAATAAAAAAAAAGGGAAAAAATGGTCATAGTTTGAATTGTTATTATTTGGAAAATTTGGTCCAATAATGTAAGCATTTATGTCACCAAAGGTTCAAACATTTAAGCTAAGCAAAATAGTCCAAGTAGATATTTTTGATAAATAACCTTAGTTTTGGAAATACATTAAGATAATTGTTTGATATTGAGACAAAAAAACAATTTTAATAAAGAAATTTTGTTTAACTAATTAATTTTTAGGGAACATTTTCCTTATATTTATATATTTATTTATTTATACATTTATTGATAATAATGCTTAAATGCTTTTTGAAAAATTAATGATTAAACATATTAATTTTTCTTGAGATATTTCATTGTCTCTAGATTTTATTTTTCTAAAACCACTAATAATAGAAGTGTATGACTATATGTTTTGTCATGCTTCACCTTTTTCTTAAAAAAATATTATATCATAAATATATAAGAGCGAGCCATTTTTTAAAGAAAATAAAAGTGCATAAACTACACATTTAATTTGAAAAGAAGAAGGATTCTATCGGTTTAAAAGAACATGGTCATTTATTTGTTTGTTTATTGTTTTTTAGTACAAAGGAATTCAAAAGCAAACTAAAAAACAAATACATTAAAGGCTTCCATGAATGATGAATTTCTAACCAAATTTTGGTCTTGTAGCACCTTGCATGAAAGACAAGAGTATGAGTAACTATACAGAAGTTCTCGGGATGTGGAGGAAGTCTCGAATAAAACTTTATCTATGTTTATCAGAAATAGCATCAACAAAGCTTTAGTTTTCATTTTTGCTTAGATTTATACAAGATCTAGTATGACTTTCATAGAAAAACAGTTACATTGCTCTTCCACGTTTTTTTTTTCTTTTCTTTTTCCAATTCTTTCTCAAACATCAACATATAATGAGACAATTCACCTAAATAATAATGATGATTGTCCCTATTTTGTAACAATTTGTTAAGTACAATGAGAAGTAGGAGATTCGAGCTATAAACTTGTTGGTCACTAACATATATTATATGTTAGTTGAGTTATGTTCGGTTTGATATTTTATAATGAATTTAAATGTACGGGTCATAAACTCCAAATTTTAGTGCAATTAAGATACATTAGTAAATTAATTTTGAAAAAGTAAAAGTGCACTAAAAAACAGTTAGTTGAAAGGATTTACGAACATGTAAGTTATAGGGAGCAACTTGATACCACCATATAATGGGTTACTTAATGAAGCTTTTTGGTTAAAAAAAATAGCTCTTTTTAAATATAACAAAAGTAACCAAAATATTTACAAGTATAGCAAAATTTCACTGTCTATTTGTAATAAATCGCGATAAATTACTATCTGTGTGACGATAAATACAGATAGTAGTAAATCGCAGTCTATCACAGATATACTATAATATTTTTCTATTAATTGTAAATATTTTGTATAGTTTTGCCATCTAAAATAATTTTTTAAAAAAGAAGGAAAAAAATGGTTGATATGGTCAATAATTTGATAATTGTTGAAGTTGAACGTTATTTCAAAAGTCAATAACACTTCCGTCCAAAATATTCAACCCAATTTATTGGAAATGTTGGTGGACGAAAACTTCCCAAATGTACGGTCATTAAATTATATTAAAATAATGCATGTAGCACGATTTAAAAAATTAAAAAGAAAAAAACATAAATATTAACTTTTCGGTTTGAATTATTATATTTGAATGTTAAATTTTCAGATAACCATTATGATGTTAATTGTTTGACTAGATAATGTTTATGTCTCAAATACTTTGTTTTAAGAGTGTTTGATAATTATTTAGTTTTAAAAATTTGTGTTTAGTTTTTTCCACGATTTTATATTTAAGAAAAGAGTTGAATTTTTAGATAAATGGCATAGATGTGTTCTGAAAAAGTACAACAACTAATCATCATTTTAAAATTTTATTTTATTTTTATTTTTAAATTAAGCTTTGAAACACTACTGTATTAAGTTTTTTTATTTTGTTATTCATTTTCTACCTTTATTTTTAAAATTCAACTCAAGGTTTATAAATTAAAAATATATATAGTTTAAAAAAAAAAGAATCGGTCGAAAATAATTACAAATATAGTAAAAATTTACTTTTTATCTGCTATAGACCTAGATAGCCGTCTTTCTGCTAAACAGGATGTATTTTTTTATTTGCTATGAAACATATATCATATTATGTTTTCACTAATTAATTGATTTAAAAATTTAATGATAGAGAACCACAATTGATGTTTTCATAGAAATCTAGAGGGTAGTAATTATGAAAACTCAAAATAGAAAATAGAAATAGGATAATATGCATGGGCGCATATATATTAAATAAGAATGATTAGGCTAAATTAATTGGGTTTTGTGTGTTAAAAGATCCAAAGGCTTTGACTTCTTTAGATTTGTTGGCATTGACATTCTCATTTGGTTGGCTTATATTCTAATGCAAAATTTAAGTTTGATTTAGTTGGTTTGAAATTTTGTATAATTAAGAGACTAGAGGTAAATTAATTATGCCAGAATTGATAAGATTACGAGAAGTCATACTTTATAATTAAAATTAAAAGTAATTTAGATACTATTTTGGTCTCTATACTTTTAACTTTTGTTCATTTTGGTCATTATATTTTTTTAAACTTTTTTTTCATATGGGTCCTTAAACTTTAACAAAATAACCATTTTGATCCATCTTAAGAGTACCAAGACCAAAATGAACCAAAACAAAACATATAAGGACCAAAATATATAGTATGTCAACAATAATTAAATGTGTGATTTTTTTATAAAACAAATCTTAATAATTAATTTTATAATAGACGGGGTTCTTTTTTCTTTTTAGCTTTTCTTTACTTCTTGCCCATTGTATAATTACTTTAAATAGACATTGGTTGAAGGCTACATTGTTTAATGTCAATGATAATAATGATATATATTATACTTATAGTTAGATTTCAAAATTATTTATGTTACTCGACATAATTGGATATCATATATATCATAATTTTTCTTCTAGGTAAAACAAATTGTATTAGTTAACATGATTTATACATCCCTATATACATGATGTAAATAAATATAGTAATATGAGATCTAAAAACTTAGATATTTACTTACGCGTTAAAGACAAATAAGTGAGAGGCGAAAAGAAACTATTAATTTTCTTTTTTTCTAGTCAACATACTTACTATATTATTTTATATACGTTCATTTAAAAATTTGTAAACATCTTTTTTCTTTTAAAAAACCATGTGACAACTTACACCTTTCTTAATATATATTAGAATATATTTCACTGTCTTTTGATTTTTCGTATAATTTAAATTTTATAAAAAGAAAATGTTCACTAATAGTTGCCCACAACATTTGAGCATATATTTGGAGTAATAATATAAAATAAATAGTTTGGAAAATTACATTGAATGCCAAAATAGAATAAATGAATAAATCAAGGAGCAAAATTAAGATTTAAATAAATAATAGTAATAAAAAAAAAGGTCGTGAGCCATTCAAATTCAAACAATTAAAATGGATTATAAAACTAAAAACTCCAATATAAAACGACATAACGTGCTACTTGATAAGTGATATTTCAATAATTAATATGATATTAGTAGAAATTAGATTTAAAATGAAAATAAAATAAAATAACAGCCGGCGGCGGGAGAGGGTCAAAATTGTCAATTGGCCGTACATTTCTCGCGAAAAATTGAAGCACGTGACTAGGATGAGGCAATTTTGTGAAGGAGTTCCCATTTAAGCTGCTGCATCAGCTACACGTGTACGCGAGGTTTATATATTTTGATTAATTGAATTTATATATATTATTTTGCAACCCTTTTCATTCATAAAAGACAAATATATAGGCTGCTTTTGAAATTTGAGTTGAATTATCTAATTTTATACTTGTATTGTTTGTTTAATAGGAATTTTGATGGTGTGAAAATGGTTAGAAATTAAGGATAGGTATGTGATCATGTTTTTTCATTTTGCTGTTTTTTATTGTTAAAAAATTAAATTTGTTTGATAATATTATTCATTTATGTTTCTAAATTTTAAGAAATATTTTTTAAAATTGGATAAATTTCATACAGACTTTTTGTAGATTTGGCAAAATATGTTTAAAAGATTAAGCTAATAACCCAAATTTATTACTTTTAAAAAATGACAAAATAAATAAATAAATGATAAATAAAAACAAACCTAGCACATGTATTTCCTTCTTATTTATGATGTACTTCAGATTCAGTTGATATACTTGATGTACACTTATTATAGTTGTTACCTTTCATTTATTTATTTTTTCTTTTTTTTTATCATTTTTAATTTTTTTATTTTAATCAGCGGAGTTTTAGTTATTATTTATATTTTAAATCTCAAGTATTTTTCATCAATTTTGTTAGGATTTTAATTTTATTTTATTAAATAATGTTTACCATTAATTTCCAAAGTTATCTTTTTTTCTTTTTTAACTAAATTTTATTTGTCTGTATGATTGACTAATGAGAAAACTAACATTTATTGAGGAAAAAGATTTATTATTGAATTAAATAAATGTGAGTATGCTCTAATCAAACTGGGAAATTGGTTGTTGAAAATCTAATTTTCATAATTTTCGGATAATTTATAAATTTGTCTAATTTAAAATAACTAATGTAATATAAAATTATTTAATGTAAATTGGTTGGAGTGAGAGATGAGATTGCATATCAAATTTAAAATGATGAAAGATAACTTATTAATAAAAAGACATTAACTTTTAATTCTCCTTCTCGAATTTTAAATTACTTTTTCAAGAAGAATTTAAAGTTACTTGAACACATAAATTCATTTACTTGTTTTAATTAAATTATAGATAAAAAGACATTCAATATTTTTTATGACTAAGTGTGTTTAAATGAAAAAAACTGCACCGTCAAATCATTTGTAAAAAAAAAAATATATTAATATGTTTGTTAATAACTAATTAACATGCTATTTAAATATCATTTTGGAGTTATATACTATTATATTTTTACTTCTAAATGTTCAATTTTAAGTTCATTTACTATTATTAAATCTAAAATTTAATCATTCAAAATTAACTTTTATCAAAATTATTTAAATAATAATAATAATTTTTATATAAGAAAAAAACATCACGTGAATATATTTTCACGATTTATTGAGGGAATGCTAATGGAGACTTTTTTTTAGAGCCTAAAAATTTAATTTTAAGGTTGAGTTGAAAACACAAGGATCAAAATAAATTAAAATGTAAAGTGTACATGAACCAAAATAGTATATTTTAACCTTAAAAATAATTAAGGAATACAAAATTTTCAATGTGGAAGTCCTCTCCCGATTCCTCGAATCAAAGAATGGATCTCCATCTCCAAGTCACCTTGTTGACATTTTTATTACTGTAGAATAAGGTTTTTTTTTTTTTTAGTTCTTTGACATGTGGACGACAAATTCAAACTTTTAACTTCTGGATTGAAAATATATGTCTTAATTAGTTGGACTATATATCCTCATATTGATACATAAAATCATTAGTAGCTTTCAAATATATTTATTAATATGTGACATTTAATATAATTAAAAAATATATGTGATATTTAATATTAACTAAAAGCAAAGTCCCAAAGCATATGTAAGCCAAGGTTAATACTTGGGAAATCAAGAAATTAATTGAGTTATTTTAATATAATTTAGAAACTCATACATTTAATATACACATCTTTAAAAATAGATGAAAATTGAAAACAATAATGGGAGTTCCATTGACAATTGAAACAGAAGGATTAAACTGATTTAATAACTTAAATTAATGGTTGTTTTGTTGGATATATAGGTCAATCAAGACATTTATTAAAATCTAAGTTTTATCTCTTAATTAATCATCATGCCAAACTATAACTCACTTAAAAAGTTCATAGTGTTTCTAACATGATATTATTATTTTTAACTAATTTTTCTTACATTTGATAATAAATATCTATCTTTACCTTTTTATTCAATTCGATACATTGACTATTTTGTCTATAACAAATGAAAAGTTAAAATCAAAATATGAACTCAAAAGTTGTATATAATAAAGCCATGTTTAAATTGTGTCACATTTAAACTTTGTTTTTTTCAATTAATTACAATGTGACAAATAAAACAAAAAATATTTGAATATTTTAAAAGATATATGCAATCTTATGCATTCATTATTATAATCAAAGCTATAGGCTAAAAAACTTAATGGGTTAGTTATTTACATTTTGTTTGACTTAATTATTACCCATGATTTATGGATGTGGATAATGATGTCATATTTAGTTTGCACTACCATTATTCAAATTGGTGGTTTGAAAATCTTAGCAAATATGAATAAAATTATGTAACTACCCACATGCATATGGAGATTAAGATCTATAACATCCTTCATATGATTAAACCATCAAGATCAAAAAGGAATTTTTTTTATTCCTTATTTTAACACTTCATAACACATTTTGTTTCTTACATATACTTTTTTTTCTTTTTTTTAATGGCAAAAAACTTGCTCATGGAATAATAAATTAATAACATTTTATGTTATAGTTTCTTGTCTTATCTAATCATAATTATATTGAATCAAAAGTAGCTAAATTAAAGTGTTCAGTAAAAAAGGAATCGATTGCTATGTTAAAATCAATGGTTTGATCTCCTATTTACCCTTGTTGAACTTAAAAATATGATTAAAGTGTAATTAAAAATTTAGAGAAATCAAATGAAGAAGTAAACTCTACCAAGAAGAGATGAGATTGGCTGTAAAATGATTGAGGTATCGCGTGAGAGAGATTGTAATGTATTAAAAAAGTGATTACTACAATTGGTTTGTGATTAACTTTTCTAAGAAAATAAATTTAGGAGGATATGTTAGATAATATTAACATTTGTCTTCTTTCCCATCAGTTTAAGTTTTTTGTCATTCAGATATAAGATGGTATCAGAGCAGTGGTTCAAGAGGTCTTGTATTCAAACACCCCTTGAATTTGTCGTGCAATTCAAAAACTCAAATGATATCAACATTATTTTAACTTTTAAAGATATGATTGATAAGACCACGTTTATCAAACCGTAATGAAAATTGGTGTAATTGTAATAGAATTACATTACATAGTTTCCATACACATTTGAATTTAGCATCCTCCGCTCGTCAATCTGTTTGTGTTCTTTTATTACAGATTTGAAGTTGGCCACATGTGTCAGTACGGATGGAGAACATAATTAGTAAACAACATCTAAGCTAATCAAATGAAACCCACTTTTCACATTATCATTGACTTATTACGTTTTTACTAGGATAAACGGGACCTAAATACATTAGTTAGAAGTATATATATAAAATAAAAAATTCCAAACCAACCATGTGAATTATGATATATAAATGTATAGTAATGTCCATGAATATAATGACTTGACTTGGTAGGTTTCCTCCCCCTTGCTTCCATCTCTCTCTCCACTTCTTTTTTTTTTTTTTTTTTTTTTTTTTTTTTTTTTTTTTTATGTGAACCCAATTAGATACCCAACATCAAAAGGAAAATTTTCTTTGTAGACTTCTTTATTCTCTTAAATGTTGCCTCATGTTGGCCAATTTTTCCTAAAATTGGTTCAATTTGGAAAAAAAAAAAAAGAAAGAAAGAAAGAAAGAAAGTTAGATAATGGCTAATGTCAGCAAATTAGATTAAGCTAAGAATTCCCTTTAATTATTACATTAATTTTGATGTGTTTTATTTTTAAATGATCTAAACACTGACAATAATGACATCAAATCTTTTAGATAAGGAAAATATTGCTTTCTTCCACGAAACTTCCTATCATGATGGTATGTTTGTGCTTCTTTCCATTCAATTTTTAAATAAGAATAATTAGAGATGAATCAATTAATGCCTTATTTATTTCTTTATTATTTGAACAATAATCCCTTCAATTTTATGATGCCTGTTTAGTTCATTAAATTTGAGTTTTCTTTTTCTATTTTATGAAGAAAAAAAAAATCCTGAGTCATACTATTTTCAATTTAGTCAACATTTCAATTTTGAGATGAGCAAGAGAAACATATTGGTTTTTGAAGGAAAGTTCGACGAAGAAGAATAACATGATAATTAGCATTTGGACAAACAAATAGTAATGTCAACAAAATTGATTGTAAAAGAGTTATTAAAGGAGAGACAAGAGAAAGAACAAAAGAAGAGATTAACAAATAATAATAGTAATAATAATTGTAACATAATACGTTTTTGTTATATAAACTTAAATTGTCAATATTATGATAGTCCAAGTATTTTTCTCTCGAAACTTTATAGACTAAAAATGTAATTTATCAAATATTATTTTAATTAATAATTAAATAGTAAATTGATATAATATTCCACAATAAAATGGACCATTTAGTTTTTCATCATCTCCATCAACATCTCTAAATATAAGTGGGCAGTGTGAACTTAGCATCTATAGGAAAATTAACATCATTATATCAATGGGTCCCTTTTTCAACAAACTAGACAGAGGTCTATATTTGAAAGAATAAAACATTATTTATTATGTCTTTATCCTCCAACACTTAAAGCCACAAGTTTTTTTTTTTTTTTTTTTGTCAAATTTTGTTTAAATAAAAACAAAAGGAAAGAAAAAGAAAGAGCCATATACATGAGATGATAAAATTTCTAAAGCTCTTAATGACTTGTGTAGTATATTCTTGATGTAATTAAAAGTCATCAAAAATCAAAACAAATCAACATGTAGATGACAACACATACTTTTCTCATTATTATCATTAGTTTCAATCAACATCCTCACCTCAATCAATTTCTAAGGGTTACAATTTTCTCCATTTAAGAAAATAGAGTGAAAACTAAAGGTCACCAACCTTTTCTCTCACAGCAAAAATCAACCTAATAGTCAATAATACCACCATGATGTGACCGTCTCTTAATAACTATTAGATATAAATTGAAATGTTTGTATGACTCTTAATATAACTACTAAATATAGATTCGAAATGCTCTTTCAATTTCTCTCTTACACGTTCAATTGGACAAGACTTCCACTCACATTGTAACGACCTCTTAAAATAATATTTTCTCCTATAATAAAAGTTTTCATTGGAACCGTCCCTGTAAGGGTCCATTCTAAAGCTCTCTCTTTCATTCTCACTCTCCAAGAGATCAAAAAAAAAAAATCTATGTTAAATCAAGTCCTCACAATCCCTCTCGCCCTCCTTTAATATGGAGTCCGTGCACGTAATTATGTTCAGATTGAGAAAATATATTTTCAAATCTTTTGGAATTATTTTCCAATGTATGTCCATTTGTCCAATTAGGTGGTTGAAAATATCTTGAAACCCCTACCACACATAACATGCAATTACGTGAGTTTTTTGTGAAAAGCTATTGAAAATATGTTATCTTCCTGGCCGTCTTTAACTATTAATTAATATTATATACTTTTAAACCTATGAGTTTAAATACCGATAGTCAATTATTTGAGTTCTTAAATTCAAAAGGTTATTTCTTTGTGCAATTATCATTATATTCTTTATTTCAAAAGGACATTTCTTCAAATATAAACCATGCATTCAACCTAAGGTCCCTGACCAAAAAAAGTGTAAATTTTCTATTATTATTTTTAATTAAGAAAACAGTAATTATATTATGGTTCAAGTTAATTAATTTTCACGAAACATGAATTTTATTTTATTTTTATGTATACGTAAAATATGTGGTGATTTGTACCACTGATCTTTTGATCTTCAATGTTCACTTTGACAAAAGCATTTTGAAACAAGTTATAAAGTGAGAATCTACTTTTTAACTCCAAAATCAATAATATACAAATTTTATGCCAATTAGACTATGTTCCTTAATTTAACGAAACATTAAAATAAAGAAGGGATGGAAATATATATTTGATTTAAAAAAAATTGTATAGGTCGAATTTGAAGTTATTAATTTAATAAGAAAGAAGATGAAATATTATTAAATATGTATACATTGAATAGGATATAAATTTTAAGCGAAATTTCCCTGCTATTTCCTCTCTCTCTCTCTGTCAAAATATGATTTTGGTTTATAATTTGTGTTTTATTCCATTTTAGCGGATGAATTTTATGAATAGATAACAAATTAGACTCACAATGTCAGCAATAAAACTGTCTTTGATTTGTTTAGGACTAACTAAAAATGAATTAGGTTAAAGAAAATTAAAATGCCTTGAATTAAATTTTAATTCGAGAAATTTAGGGCGAGTCATTAATGTTCTCCTTCAAACTCTAAGGTTGAACCTCAAAGACCTTTCACAAAGAGACCTTTCACAAAGTCTGTCTTGTTATGACCCGAACACAAAATTAAGGCTTGTGGTAGGTGCCTCTCCTTAAAAGAAAATCTACAAGGGATTAGAGAGGTATATAGAACTTTCTACTTCTCTTGTGAGGAGTTGAGTAGAATTAAAGGTGTTCATTTACCTTGCAAGGATCCGTCTCGAATAGAGTAGATAATTCTTGATTAGATGGAAAAATGATAGAGGGATTAAGGAGAATTTTCTCTATGTTGGCTAAACGGAGATGAGGATAAGAATTATATTCCATGTTTGCTACTAGTTTGTTATTATTGTCTAAGACAGTTTTGTTATTTACAATTTATCTAATTTTATTTGTACTTGTCTCAAATAGATACAAATACTGCAATAGATATTAAAGTGTTGAAAAATATTCTTAAGGATCGAGATCCAGACGATGTAAGTTATAAGTTTGTGTATTCTAATTACTTTTTCAAATTATTGCTTTATAAATTGATTTTTTCAATATTTGTTTTTCTAGGACTCATATGTTTTAAAGCTTGATAATTAAAGGACACTGATGGCTATTTGTTGTTTTAATTTTTTTTATTTAAAAAAAACAAATATACATTGTGATGTAATTGAAGAGTTTTTTAGTGTAATATTTAAATTTAAGACTTTTTTGAATGTTGTTATATTTAAGTTGAAAAAAAGTATAAAATTATAATATTTAAGTGTCAACTTTTAGAAATTATTAAGGATTTAACATTTTAGATTTTTTTATAATGAAATTTTATAAAATTTTATTTAATTAGAAATTGTATTGGGAATACTCCATTTAAAGAATTAATTTTTTTTAAAAAAAGATTATTTAAATAAAAATTAAAAAAATACTAAAAGAAAATAAATAAATAAGATCCAATTTTGCTATTATTTATAAACATTTCTAATTTAAAATAATTTCTATTTTACATGGGTGGGTATGCATAAGACACGTTTGGAGTGTCAAAGTGGAGGGTATAAAAGTCAAACAAACATGTGGTAAATTAAATCTCTCAAAATCTCAAATCAAACACAAAAGATTTGATCATTTTCTAATTTTATCACATTGACCCTTCTATTTAAAATGATTTTCAATACTACCCTCGAGTTTATATGTTTTAAAAGTTAATTCTTTCAATATAATTATTTTCCTTATTTAAAAGTTTCGACATGTAATAGAATTTTGAACTTTAAAATTATAATCTTTGAAAATATAAAAAATAATAGCGTCAAGATAAGTTTTAAACTCTAAACTTATTAAATTGTATCAATGTGAACTCTAAACTTTCAATTTCATTAAATTACACTTCAAGTTTAAGTAAGTATTCCAGTCTAAATTTTAAACTTTTAAAAGTATTATCAATTTTAACCATACGTCGATTGAATTGTAAAACAGATGTATGATAAGAAATTTATAACATTCTAAAGAAAAATAACATTAATAGAACTAAATTTTATAGTTGAAATATATAAATTTTGAAAATTTTATCTAAAGTTGGTTAGTGCATTGGTCAAACTTATTTTTATTTAAATGATTGAAACTAAGGAGTTTACGGAGATGTTTACACAATTTTTAATTAAAATTAGTAAAAAAAATTTGAATCAATGGTCAAAATTGCAACACTTTAAGAACCAATTTAATGAAAATAAAAATTTAGAGTCGAAATAGTTATGGACAAATTTGATTTTGAAAGATAATAACAGGAAGCAAAAATTTGTTTAATGTTATTTCTTTTAAGGCTAATATGATAATTATGTAATCACAGAAAAGGGGATGTGTGAAAAAATTTCAAAGATTTGGAAAGTGTTACATGGGCTTGGTGGGCCTCAAAGGTCAATGGGCTTGGGTACGTTGGCCTTCTTTGACTAGAGCCCTGTTTGGTAATTCAAATTCCTAGTTCCTCCCCTGATTTTATTTTTTTTTAATTTAAATTTTTTTTTTTTTTAACATCCTTCCCTCATATTTAATGATACAAAGTAATTTGAAAAAAGAAAAAGGGAGAAAAATGTGAAGCCAAAAATGTGGTCCTACAAGAAGAAAGAGAAATAATAATTGGAAATTGAAATGTGTTAATTTCCTTTTGTCCTTACAGCTACTCAAAAGGCATTGTGAAGCTTTTTATTCAAAATCGAACCTCTTTTCAAAAAAGAAAATAATAATAATAAAATTAAAATCTTCGACTTGCATACTCCAAAAAAAAAAAGAAATTTTTTTTTAAAAAAAATCACCCGCTTCCATGTGAGCAATGTCTCAATCGGTTTGAATTATGTTTATGTGGGTATATATTTGGTTAACTTAAACATAATTCGATTAGCTTAACCATTCATTTTTCAAAAAATTAGTTTAAACATAAATCTTCAATCCCGAAAACTTTAGGGGATGTTTGAAGTACGGAGTGGAGATGTAAGATTTCCAAGTTATGAAATTTAGAAAGTTGTGAAGTTCTAGTGCTCACATTGTAAAGAGTTAATAAAGCATAGAATTAATGAGTCATGAAGCACATCAAATAAGGAGAGGTGTCTAATCCCCCAACTCTAACTCTATTTGGTTAGACGAACTATTCTATAAACATTTAAAATTTAAATTAATTTCGTACTCAAAATCTTTTTAATTAATTTCACTAGAAAAAGAATAAAGAAACCATACCTCCGGCGACGGAAGCCCAATGAACACGGCAATCTTTTTAATTTAGTAACAATGTTTTTTTGGTGTTTATGAATTAAAATATATATATATATATATAGATAGATAGATAAATAAAGAGTGATTCTTGATATTTATTGCCAAGGAAAATTTTTTCATTTTTGTCGTTAACTTCCAAGTATAATTTTTATTCTCCCGAGATTTCAATAAATAAATTTCTTCCATAAAATGAAATTTAATATGTATTGATTGGCATGTAGTGGACTCCAAAAAAGGTGGTTATGTATTTCTCCAGCAGAAGGTCGTTGGTGGGCAAACCAAGGCCAATGCTCTATGTGTCTAATAATTTGAGGTCGGGCTAACTAATGAAAGTGCAACGCCCGGTTCAGTGATACATTCATCACATTTTCGAGGCAATGTAAGGGTGAACTCGACGGGAGTTGGAGATGCTATAGGAGTTCAAATAGGGTGATTCCATGTAAAAGGGTAAGAAATCAATCCTGCAGCAAAGTTTGAAAATTTCAAAAATTGAGTGTTGCCAAAAAGTGTTGGTGTCCCTACCCGAAAGTCGTCGACTCTAATACTCTAATAAGGGCATGAGAAAGTGAGAAGTTATGATTCTTTCTCTGATCTTGTAGTTTCCACCATATTGTCATTTATATTTCGAGGATCGATCCAAAGGTGCTCGCTCATTGAGCCCCAGTAAAGTAATCAATTGGAGTCGGTGTCGATGTTAGATCTCAAATATAGGGTTCTTTAATTCTTTCTCTCGTTTGTTTGTATATTTGGTTTAAGAGTTTGAATTCATTTTTTCGAGGTTAATCTTCAACTTCACTTGTAGAAAGTCTTAGTGTTGATTTTACATAATGCACTTGAGCTAATTTAGGCTTGAGCCATGGCATCTATTTTCTTAAGTCGGACCCCATATATTTGGATGAATTTAGATTAAGGGTGTGTTTAGATTGACTTTTTAAGTGTTTAAGTAAGTGATTATAAACTCTTAGAAAATGAATCCAAACAAGCCCTAATTTAGACTTTATGTCAAATTATCATACTTGAGCTTGGATTTAATATTTGACCAAGCTAATTGGTGTGATTAAAGTACATAAAAAAGACATGTGACGTCATCTTTGGTCTTTAAATTTTTTAATTTAGAAACACTTGTTAATTTGTAATTAAATTTTTAATTTAGAAACATTTGTTAATAAGAATTGGTCTCAAAATTAACAATATACAAGCTTATTAGCTCCAAAACATTGTCACTAGGTTTATTTTATTATTATTTTTTTAATTTTCAATAGATCCGAGTTCGTTTGTTCTTTAGGTTTCAAGCTTTTAGTTTTCAATTAGTTCTTAGTTCTAGGTTTTTACACTTTTACTCCTAAAATTTACATGTTCTCGCTAATCTATAGGTTTTTTACACATGTATTTAAAAAATTGTTAAAATACTATTTTGGACACTGAACTTTGAGCCTTGTTCTATTTTAGTTCATGTATTTTCAATAAATATAACAATTAGTTTTTATATTTATTTTATTGTTATTTTTTTAAAAAATAGTCTCTGTTAGCATTCTCTTTATAAATTACGAGAATATATACGTACAATGTACATGATGTCCTTTTTTGTAGGAAAGTTATTGTTTTCATTTAACGAACTTCGATGAACTAAATTTAAGATAAGTACAATAACTAAATTTAAGATTTAATAAAATTGAAGTTCAATGACGGATTAAAACACAAAATAAATAAAGTTAGGGAACTTGAAAGATATCGTTTAAAGGTCATAACTAGTTAGACAGAAAATGAAAGGCTAAATATCTATTAGACACTTTTTATATTTAAGGACTACAACTTTACCAGCATTTTTTATGTAAAGAAATATCTAATTATAATAAAACAAATACCCCTTAACTTTTACTATTTGTTTTTTTTAAAATAAAAAAAAAAAAAAAAAAAACTCTTATTTTTTCAAAATTTGCAATTTACCCTCTACTTTCATAAAGGTTTTGACATAACGTAGATCTCTATTTTTATTCTAACATTCTTTTAAAAAAATAAACTCCAAAAATAGTTTCTAAACGTTTAAATCAATGATACGGTTGAATTGTTTTTATAGAATAAGGGTACTTTTGAAATAAACCCTACATAGATGTATGACCGAATTAAAATGTTCTTAAATAAAATTGAAAAAATACTTAATATTATTTTGTTTTGAGTCTAGTTTCCATATGCTCCTTAAGGTTTCAAAATGTTACACTCTTACCTTTAAGTTTTGAGTTTAATTTCGTCTCTAAGTTTCACAATGTTACATTTTAAATCTTGAGTTTCAAGTTTAGTGTTTATTTGGTTATTAAGTACTAATATTTTACACATTTTCCCTCCTGTTTTTATTGATGCTCACTTTAACATTTGACGTTAACTAATTTTAAATAATTATGATATGAAAATTCATAATTAATTTTAAAAGTAATGAAAATTAGTAAAAACAAATTTAATTATAATTAATTACTTTTTTAAAAATTAATGGATGGACATTAACATCTTCATCAACAATCAGAAGTGAATATTTAGTGAAAAATAAAAGTTAAAAGTGTAAATCTTAAAATGTTAGGGATTAGATTGAAACAAAACTCAAACCTCATAGATAAAAGTATAATTTTAAAATTTAAAGATCAAATTAGAACAAGATTCAAGACTCGGACGAAAATGTGTCTCTACCAGATTTTTTTTTTTTTTTTTTTGGGTTCCGAGTAATTATAAGAAAAAAGTTAAAAAGAAATTAGGAGGAAAAATTTTCCCTAAAACAAGAGTTGGAAAATTTTTGTTGGGGAAGGGATAATTTCGTCAAAGTGTCGGTTTTTAGAAATTGAAGTATTGGTTTAGGGCATTGAACAAAATTACAATTACCAAATCCTTTAATCCGTTTCAGTTGGGAATTTCTGGCGATCTCTCAGGTCCCCAATGGTCCAAATTCGATCTTAAGATTCACAAAACTTCCAACTTTACATCCAAATTTCTCCAAATTTTCACTACCAAATTCCCAATTCCACTGTTCTTCTTGATCTGTGATAACATTCAGAAGCTGCGGTGAATCAATCTCAAACAACCCATCACACAGCAATGCAGAGCATCAAACAGCTCCATAAGCAATCCAGCATCAATCACCGACGGGATGAAGAGGTTCCGCCGGCTCCGACATCGGCATATTCCCCAAAAGCTCTCAAACACCCCAGATCTCTCCCCAGATCCATCAACTATCTCTTCAGAGAGCAGAGGCTTCTGTTTGTTTTTGTCGGCATTTTGATTGGTTCCACCTTCTTCATCCTTCAGCCCTCGTTGTCCCGTATTGGCCCCTCTGAAGCTGGTTCTGCAATTCGTAGATCGTTTTCTACAGGTTTGACGGGCAGGGAGCAGGTTTCGGGGTCGGGGATATATGGATTTGGTAAAACAGGGGGCAGAGTCCCCGTTGGTATTGGGCGGCGGAGGTTGAGGATTGTTGTCACCGGTGGAGCTGGATTTGTGGGAAGTCATCTTGTGGATAAGCTAATTGAAAGAGGGGATGATGTGATTGTTATTGATAACTTCTTCACCGGTAGAAAGGATAATTTAGTGCATCATCTGGGAAATCCTCGATTCGAGCTCATTCGACATGATGTGGTTGAGCCAATTCTTTTGGAGGTGGATCAAATCTATCACTTGGCTTGTCCAGCATCTCCTGTTCATTACAAGTACAATCCTGTCAAGACTATTATATCCTTTTTCCAGTAGTTTCACTTTCAGATTCTTGATTGTCGTGTTAGCTATCATTGCATTTTAGGAAGAAAATTTTGTTGTTAGAATTATTATGTTTTTGCCTGGAGATCCTTGACCACTTTTCACAAGACAAATGTAATGGGTACCTTGAATATGCTTGGCCTGGCAAAGAGAATTGGGGCTAGATTTCTACTCACCAGTACGAGTGAGGTTTATGGTGATCCACTTGAGCATCCTCAGAAGGAAACATATTGGGGAAATGTAAACCCTATAGGTAAAAAGTTTAGTTTCGATATATACCACAAGCGTTTCTTGCATACTGGATCAGAGTTACAATTTTCAGAAAATAATTTGTAATTCTTAGGGGAGAGAAGCTGCTATGATGAAGGAAAGAGAACAGCAGAAACCTTAACTATGGATTATCACAGAGGTGCTGAAGTTGAGGTAACTATGCGGACTTTTAGTTGTATTCCATTAGCTTCTGTTAGGAAGCTTGCATTGAACATGAAGAAAAGGGATCCCTGTATTCTTTATAAGGATTAGTATCTTGCAGTGTCCTGATTCATTTGACAATTGGTGAGATTATCTGTTTGTAGGTTCGAATTGCTCGCATTTTTAACACATATGGACCCCGTATGTGTTTAGATGATGGGCGTGTTGTCAGCAACTTTGTTGCACAGGTTAATCATCTGACTTGATTTTTCCCCTTCCCCTATATAAGATATTCGTTTTGAAAACTGATCATGATCAATGCTTGAAATGTATTTTCTAACGCTCTTAGTAATTTTCAGGCCATTCGCAAACAACCATTGACTGTATATGGTGATGGAAAGCAGACACGAAGCTTTCAATATGTCTCTGACTTGGTATGGCATATTGACTTTTGTCTGCATAGCATCACTTAAAAATATTATTGATGCCTTTGCATTCTTCTGACTTCGTTTGACTTACAAACTGTGGATTGCCTTAGCGTTGTTGGATGACTATATATTGCCATTCTAGTCAATATAATATGCTTTAAGATATTCAGAATTTCATTGAATGCATTTGCAATCTTCACCCAGTTACGTTGATTTCATATTTCAAGTGGAAATGTGAAGGCATAAACAGGAAGATTTAAGACAACTCTCAAATTTGTTTGTAATTTACAACCAACATCTTCTGGTTCTATCCTGTCTTTGGATGTAAATTAGTGAAGATAGATGCTTGTAATTATTCATTTGATTTGTTATTTCGGTGGTTACCACTTACGGGCATCAATTGAAAACTTGGTCTCAAAGAGACGACTCAACTTCTAAAATAAAGCATTTTATCGTGATTTAATGAACCTATACTGAAGACCTTGAATAATCTCCCATGGTAGGTTAATGGACTGGTGGCATTGATGGAAGGTGAACATGTAGGGCCTTTCAACTTGGGTAATCCAGGAGAGTTTACCATGCTGGAGCTGGCCCAGGTTTGTCTTTCTAATTGACTCATTAATATTAATATTCACGAATTTTCAAGTCATTTCCAGATCCATAAAAAGGGGTTTTCTGTAATACGAACTTTGTTGCAAGCTGTGCCCGACTATTTCATGTCCACTCCTCAATGAGAGAGAGAGAGAGAGAGAGAGTTTCTGTAGCAACAACTTCAACTTTTCTTTTTCTTGTTTGTATAGGTTGTCAAAGAAACTATAGATCCAAGTGCAACAATAGAGTTTAGACCAAATACTGCTGATGATCCTCACAAGAGAAAACCTGATATTAGCAAAGCCAAGTCATTACTCAACTGGGAACCCAAAATCTCACTAAGAGAAGGATTGCCTCTCATGGTGAGTGACTTCCAGAAGCGCATTTTGAATGAAGATGAAGGTAAAGGTTACTAATGAAGAAAATTACAAGGAATGAGACAAGTATGTATAGTGAGAAGCAACTGAATCTTGTTGATTCATTCATTCATTGTCCAAATATCCTCTAAATTCATCTTCATCCCACTATAGGAACATAAAAAGTTTTTTGCTCTTCATTACAAGCTTGAGTGTCACATCCCTATTTATTTCTGTTCTTTTCAATGCATTTTATCCAATAGATTTGTCCTGCTGGTGAAAAGGTCTTTTAGGCCACATTTTTTGTTTCCATGACCCAGCATATGATTAGGCTACCTGAAGTTTGATTGTTAGAAACAGCCCAATCTGTTTGTATGGGCGATCAGTGTCCTCTTTATCTCTGGGCTTGTCATTTCCACTTGCCCCATTACACTACATATATGTATCCCATGCAAATAAACATCACATACATATATTGTATTTGTCAATATGATTGATATGATGGTGTGGAACTGTTTCTTTAAAGTTTTGCTTCACACAGCCATCTAGTATAAATTTACTCATCCAGTTTTGAAGTTTCTTTTGTGTTTGGTGGATGATTTCAACCTTCTTGTTTGGCAACTTCCTAGAATGATGAATGATGTCTTGTTTCGAAATCAACCATTTGCCTCGAGCATGCCCTCGGTATCTAGGGGCTGCAGATCAACCACTGTAGAACCCTGTTCAATAAGTGAAACAACAGTCGTTGTCAACCTATTTACAAACACGGGCTGCTACATATGCTTTAGTGTTTCCTTCACAAATGTTTGTTCAAGAATTGAAGGTGAGTTCAAAGGGAAATTATATGTGCCATGCCATAATATACTCTTCTGAATAATTTTTCTTCTTCCAATGGGTAATCGGAAAAAGACAAACTTTGATGATTGGACACCGCGGGATCTGATTCCAAAGCATCCTAAATCAATTGTTTTCATGTACAAGAATCCAATTCTATCCAAAAAGAAAAAACAGATTCCATTCCAAAAAAGAAATTGAAGAAAATGGAACAAATTTTAGAAAGGGTTTCAAGTTTTGAAATAACATCAATCTCATATTCTATGTAGACCTACCATCTTTGTATAATTTGTGCATTTGACTTTTTCTTCATTATGTTATAATATAAACCTTCAAAACTATATGGTAGTTTCTAAGATGGTTGAGATACTTATGGTCTCCTTCCTCAAAAATTGTAATTAGAGGGTCGTCTCATTGTTACTTCAACTGCGTAAAATTATTGATTTCGGCTCACATTATTGTCAGGTCACAATTAACATACACACGCCCTTCATTTTTAATATAATTAACCCCCCCTCCCCCCCTCCCAAAAAAAAAATAAATAAATAAATAAGTATATTACCTCTTTTAAAGGAAATTTCTTGTTGAGTTGCACTCCGTTTTGCAAAGGGTAAAATAACTAGAGATAATTGTTATGGTTGGTAGTAGAGAAAAAAAAGGAAGTGGTAGAAGAATAAAGTGGACCAAAGGGTAGGTTGGCATTGAATGAATGAATTGGCAGTGAACATAAGGAATTGATTAGAGGCTTTAACAATATATTGGTAAAGATGGGTTGGCCAAAATGTGAAGAAAGGAGGCAAAAGAAAAACAAGCCAATTCTATCAGCATCTGATTCCCATCATAAGCTACTAAAAGGGAATTCCATGGCTTCATATTAGAAACAAAGAAGAAGAAAAGTAGCTTTGTGGTTAATACTTTCCAACACCCAAAAAAAAAAAAAAAAAAAGTTTGCTAGCAAAATGGTATAACTTCTTCTAGAATCCTTGTAATGCTTATTCATAAGTGATTATTCCCTCTCTTTCCCACCTTCCCTTTTTTGCTGTTTGGATTTGTGTTACCATTCCCATGGTGATTGACTTTCATTTTCTTTTCTGATGGGAAAGAACCAAGTTTTGTTTGCTTTGCTCAATAACAGTTTCATTGAAGCGTCGAGGAACATGTCGAAAACATATCTAGAGAAAACCTATATGTTGTTTGTTACTGCATGTATGATGTTGAAAGAAGATAAATTCACAGACAATTGGTTAAAGTGTAATTGCAAGGAGACAATTGCTGCTGTGATAGAGCATTAAACATGGGAATTGAATTTTTCTGTGAATTTCATCAGAAAGTTTTCATTGAATAAAGACATGAATTTGTTGGACATATCAAATAAATTCTGCAGGCTCAGGCTGATAAAAGAGAAGAAAGCATCATAGTTCCCAATTGTAATTTTTCATGTTTTTCATTTCAACTGGAAGGTTCTGACTGCATGATTTATTTGGTTTAACATCTACTTACTTTATGAATCTTAGCCAAATAAAAGTTCTCTTATACTTTGTTAGGGGAAACTCTTCATTTTTAAAAAAATGTAATAAGAGTCAAACTCTCTCTCTCTCTCTCTCTCTCTCTCTCTCTCTCTCTCTAAAGAGATTAGCTTAAAACCAGAAAAGAACAAAGGCTTATCTGTCAAAGTTTTCATCTCTCTCCCCATTAGGTTCAGATTCTCCCAGCCATACCATTTCTCTCTCTTTCTCTCTTAAATCATTGGCAAAAGATGAAAGGTATAGATATATTTTGTGTATACCAAACTTCAATAGCCATATGTGCTCAAGCATGGAAATTGAGCAAGCCTCCTCATCTTCTTCCTCCTCCTCCTTCCCCTCCTCACCCATTATTCAGCTCGGTGGCCGTGCTCTCGACCGCCACAACCCCATCATCTGTGATGGAAGAAGAAACATCACTGCCCCCAACACTCTATTAACACCTCCTCGAGATTTTTCTCGACCGCCTTGTAGTCCCCAACCTCACCATCATCAACTCACAAAGAGCAAGAAAACCTCTTCAAAAGCCAACAGAAAAACCAAGACAAAAATCCCATCAGTGAAATATGAAAATGAAGAGAAAGAAAGTTCTCGCACTCTTCCATCTACTGATATTTTGAAGAAAAGCTCCTTTAGTCCCACTGATATTGTTACAAGGAGCTTTGCTAAATTGAGTGATCTCGTCGCTCCTCCTCCCCTCCCCCCGGCTGGATCATCTAGATACCTACTTGAAAGTGATACACAATCACAATTCTTCGACGGGTTGCCGGAGATTGACCCTGTTTACGATATCATCCCGGTTGATGGTTACAAAGAACTCAAAACTGAGGTAAATCAAGATGAGTCTACTTCTTCAACAACTCAAGCAACATTGTCTCAGGAGCCCAAACCAACTCCTACCAAACAGGTTTGCCACTTTGTTACATACCTTTTAGTGATAAAGAAGTAATATGACAGAACAGAAAACAAGCATGATTATGAGGATAAAAGAAACCAATGCCAACTACTTTTAACATTCTATAAGGTAAATGGCTGTCTTTTTCAAGGAAATGTTTGCTTTTGGTTTTGGTTGCAGGTTGTGGTGTTGATGGTGTCACTGCACTGTAAAGGTTGTGAAGGGAAAGTTAGGAAACATCTTTCAAAAATGGAAGGTATGCTTCAGCTTCCTTAAAGAATGTGTTTGACAATGTCTTTGGCCCTTCTGATAACACTTGTAAGAAATGTCATCTCTTCAAACATGTTTTTGGACATCTATTCTTAATCTGTCTTTACTTTCTTAGGATTTGGTGTTTTTACTAAAAATATGGAATTATCCCTAGCTTGACATGATTGAGTATTGTATCTATTTGAATGTTGTTCAAATGTTTTATTACGATAAATATACGTTATGACAAATGTTTTTTTTAACCCAAAATGCTAAATATAAGAAAGATTGACTTTAAATTTTGGGAGCAGGAGTTACATCCTTCAACATAGACTATGCAGCCAAAAAAGTGACCATAGAAGGAGATGTTACACCGGTGGGCGTTTTGGCAAGTGTATCAAAGTTGAAGCATGCAAAGTTTTGGACTTCTCAAGCGCCAACTCCGCCGTCACCACCGTCACAGTCCCCGCCATCCACCTCGTTGACTGTGGCTTCAACGTCAGCCGCCACAGAAATGGCAGAAAACCAGCTTTGATTAATCATATCTTATGACTGAAAAAGTTTGAGTTTACTGTACATCTAGTTTGAGATTGAACTCTGATGCTTTCAAAGGTGGAAGAAGTTGGGATTCTAGAGCATGCTGTTGAGTAGTTTCAAGTTAATTCTCTTTTCCTTTGTTACTTTTGAAGTTCTAAGCTTTGAGTAAGGAAAAGAGTGGCATCTTTCAAGCAAAACTATTGGGAATTGGATTCCCCATGGTTTTGCTGTAATATAATACAACCATGCCTTTTTGATTCCCAAAGCCTTTATTATCTGATGAGGTTTGTCTTCTCCAAAAATATTCCACAAGAATACGGTTTTAGGAAGCTTTTCAAACCTTGGTAAGATTAAAGTTTCAGCCTAAATGATTAAACCCAAATTAAACCATAAGATTATTTAGTTCCTGTGATTTAAAATGAAAATTGTGTCTAAAATTGTGTTTCAACACCCTATTGCATGATCCATAAATAATACACAATTTATGTACCAAGTAAACTCATAGAACAAACTTATAATTTAGACTTGGACCACAATTAAAAGTTTCGGATTCTATTAGATAATTGAAGAACCATTTAAAAATGTAACCTCAAAAACTAAACTTATAATTTAACCTAAACATAAATGTTTATTTGTAACCTAAATTTTGAATCATTTGCCTAGGTTCAGCTACTTATCAGGATAACAATTTGATTTTGACTGCATTCTTCTTACCTAATACTTAAAAAATATATCATTTATATTTGGGGGGGGGGGGGGGGGGGGGGG
>QLSR01000645.1:1838604-1858046 GCA_031780015.1 Citrullus colocynthis
AAAAAAAAAAAAAAAAAAAAACAAAAACAAAAACAAAAGGACAGAAAAGGAGATAAAGAGGAGCAGAGCAAAGGAAGGGGGGGAAGAGTTCACAAAAACAAAAATGGAATTCAATTTAAAGGTGAACGATGGCGATCACTTTTCCGAGCAACTTGCTTTCACGCGCCTCAGTTACATCAAGAAAAATATTTACGGAAAGAGATGATTTTATAAAGAAAACCCTGCAAAAGAATAAAAAAGTGGGGAAAAAAGTCAAAAAGTAACTTCTTGAAAACCTGCTTTAGCAAAGAATTCGAGCCCAAGCAATAACTCCAGAGACTTGACATTGCAGACAGACTGCAACAGACGACAGTAGAAACAACAATAAATACATATAAACAAAAATTCTTTCCAATTACTCAATTCTTTCTCTTGCCAAAAGAAAAAGGTGAAAGTACCACCAAACCAATTAGCCAGCCAAAACATCAAATCCTCGGCTTTTCAAATCAAATTATCAAAGCAACCAAAAATCAGGCTAATGGGGTTGCAACTTTCTCAGTTTCATTAACATTTTACAGCAAAACAAAAACAAAGCCCCCAAACTTCCAGCTGAGAAAAATGTGGAACAAAGCTAGAAATGAAAATACTCAATTAACGTTATACCTCAGTACATTCAACAGAAGCACAAGAACAAACAAACAAACAAATGTATTTCTCTACTCTTTTCCTTTCCCGAAATTTCCTCAAGAGCCAAACAGAAAGCACTCAACAAAGAAACAAGAAAAACAAAACCAAAAGACAGACTTCTCGAATACGTCACCCTTTCGAAACAACTGTTTACCGAGGTTAGACAAGTGATTCCCGTGAGCTTCTACCTATTTTGTCGAAGCCGGTCGAAGCTTCTCTGCTTCACGCATTAAAAGCACTTTCTAAATAAATGAACAGTCAACAAAACACATTCGAAATCCCCAAGAGTACCTCGAATTCCACCACAGGCAAATGAAGGACACCTCTCAGTCTCAGATTCAAAATTCGGTACAATCCGGAAATCCGCAGATCGTAAGATTCGAAAGAACAGTAAACAAGGAATGTGCGTGGGATAAGGGAACAGCAGCTAACCCTAGCCAAATCGAAGATACGAAAATTCCGCTCCGGCGAATCGAGATGGCGGAGCACAGCGGAGGAATCGATCAGAGAGAGAGGAAAAAAAGAAAGAGAGGAATGGATTTGAACATTTAAATTGGTGAAGGATTGAGAGAGATGAGCGGCAAGTGGATGGACCGAAAGGCCAATTTGGCCGAAGAAAAATGCCGACGTGTCGGAATCTTATGCCGCCATGTCGACTTTTGAAACTGTCGTAATGGAAAGATAAAAGAAATCGGAAGGGCAATTTTGTAAACTGGCAGACAGGGGTAGATTTGGTAATAATTGATCTTTTGGGAGGGATTTAGAATTCCTCATTTTTAAGAAAGGGTGAATTTTAAAAAGTTTGGTAGCATCTTGACTTTTGTATAATTATTATTTAAAAAATCTTTAATGTCTTCTATTTGAAATTTGCTTTACTCAAAATATATATATATATATATATATTAGAAGTTTTCTTCAATCAATCCTATCTAATTTTTTTATACATGTGTAAGCATAATGAAAAAAATAATAATAATAATAATTAACTCGTATGGTTCTAATTATCATATTAATTTCCAATTTTTAAAGACTTTGACGTTAATCCAAAGTTTAGGGACATAAATTTTAATTTTTCGAATAAACTACTAAATTGTAGTTTTTATCCTTGTTTCTATAAAGTGATAGAAAAGCAAATTGACAGATGTACATCATAACTTCGTAACTATAAGTAATATAGTTTAATCAAAATAGATCCTTATTTTTTTATTATTATTTTTTAACTATTTCAAAGTACAACAATAATAAAGAGGAAAAGATCTGTAGCGAGTCCAAGGAGAGCTATAATTAATTTGGATCTAATCTCATGTTTTCTTTTTTAAATAGAAAAAAAATTTAAAAACCTTTTAAAAAATAAAAAAGCTATAATACAATTTTTTATTGGACAACTATTTGAATTACACAAAGATAAATCCATTCTCTAAGTTTTTTTTTTTTTTTAATCTCATAATTACATAGGCACAACTAGCAATTATTTATATTTTTATAAATTACTTTCGTATCTTAACAAAATATAAGGTCTAATTCTCAAGATTTTGGAGAAACCTCAATTACGTATAACCTTACTTAATATTAAATTCTCAATTTAACTCAAACACGTCCTCTCTAAGTGTCTCTTATTAACACAAGGCTAATCATTAGGTTTAAAATTGAATATACACAGACATTAAAAAAAAAAAATATGATAAAAGTTTTCTAAAACTGCTACATTACAAACAGCAGTTACCATATGAATTTGCCCTTAAAAATGAGAGAAATGATGAGATTGTGATGAAAGTAGTTATTAGATATATTTTAATAATTATTGGGCAAGTAAAAAGAAGGGTAGCATGAAACATTGAGAGAATGATAGGACATATGACAACTGAAGCTTCTTTTGTTTCTTTCCACATTCACTGCTCCTAAATTGACAGAGACAAATTTTGCACAAAAAACAACAAGTGTCATATAGGGACAATAACTTGAGTTTATTTGCTCTTAAAAATAATAATAATAATAAAATCAAGTTTATTTGTCACGTCCACTAAAAATCTTAGCATATCATCATCACAATAATGCAAACAGAAAGGAAGAGGTTATTTTCCTATTAGTCATAACTTATAACCTTCTACTAAGTAATAAATCATCAATTGATTTTTAAATTTTTTTTTATTTTTTATTTTTAAAAAATGGGTGTCTATCCCATTGAAATTTTTGTTTTTTTCTTAATTTTAAAAATGTTTTTAAAAATGTTAAGAAATGTTAAAAATCAAAAAAGTTATTTTTATAGAAAAACGTACCTCTATCTATTTAAATAAATTGGTGCTTACAAGACCTAAATTGGGATTGTCAAGTGTGTCTATCTATTGTTACATTTTGCTCGGATTCAATTGAGATTGTCAAGTGTGTCTATCTATTGTTACATTTTGCTCGGGTTTGAACCCCAAGTATGCAATTTTTTTTTTTTATATTTAATTTCGTATAAAAAGTAAAAATCGTTATAATAAAATGAAAAGTAAATATAAAATAATGTCAATTATTTTTTTAATTTTCTACTTGATTTTTAAATTAAGTTTTTTTCTTTTTCATTTTAACAAAAATATCTTGAAGTTAATCTTTCCAACTGTATTTATTTTTCATTTCATCATAATAATCTCCACGCTTTTATATGAAACTAAATCGTAATTAACGGCAAAAATATATATTTTTTGTTTTACACATCAATTCTTATTTTTCATTTTTTAAAAATTTATCTTAAATCCCCCACACAACATATTAGATGGATTATAAAAATAGTTTGATTTAATTTTATTAAAAAATATTAAAACAAATTTTTTGTTTTCAATTTTTAAAGCTAAGAACTAAAATCAAAGAACTAAAAAAATCAGTTACAAAACAAACATTTTTATTTTGAAAAATCGAAAATAAAAAACTAAAACTAAAAGAATCAAACAGTTGTCAAATGGGACTTTTAATTTCGTGTTCATACATTTAAAAGATTGGTAAATAGATCAAGAGTATGTTAGATTGAACATTCAAGTACTTAGAAATGACTGAAATATTTGTCAATACATTGATATATTTGTTTGATTAATTAATATCTTTGGCATCTTTTATAAATCCACATAAAACACAGCAAATTATTGTCTATTAATCTCAATATGAATACTAATGATAAAATTTATAAATTAGTTTGGAAGTAGAAAATACTCAATTACAAATTTTGAGATTTTTTTTATATATTTCTTTATTTACATGAGTATCTCATCGATATCAATCCTTTTATCAATGCATCCATTAATATATCTATAAAATTGAAATCTTGATACCGATATCAACGTGAATGTTTTCATCTTTGCTTATTGAATGTTTTTGGTCGTCCGACTCGGTTTTACACAAGTGAGACTATTGCAAACTCAAGACTAATAAATAACTCTGGAATAAATACAAACAAACTCAAGATTTTTGAAGATAAAATCAAAAGTCTTGAATTAAATTCAAACATCTCAATAGAAAATTTACTACTTTAAATCCTCTAGGAATGAATAGGGGTGGTCATAAATACAATTATATAACAACTAGAACAGTTAAAAGTATAAAATGTTCTTAAAAAGAGGGGGGGAAAAGCTTAATGTAGGAAGACCCCACTTATTTTTTAAAAAAGAAAAAACACTTACCATATCCATTCTGCTTTAAGAGAACTTTGCTTTAAATTATTGATGTTTTTTCAGGGAGAAAAAACAAAAGATTTGTTGCGAAAGAATGGTTAGATAATTAGTATATTTTTAGTTAATATTGTCTAACTTTTGATTTACATTAATTAGTATTTAATTAGTTATTTAATATTTCGTTCTAAGACTATCAGTGGCCAACCTAAAGGGAACTTTTGGTTATCATTTTTACATAGAATTTGTGTTGTTGGAGTTCTCTCTCGATTTAGGAATGAATTTTCCTGGTTTGATTATGGATTTGCCTAATACTTCATCTCGATATATAAAGTGAATAAAAAGTAACCTACAAGAAGTGGTGGTTCTATAATTGTTGTTCAACAAACATAGTTTAAAGCTTCGTAGAAATATTAAAATGAGTAAAATATATATATATATTAAAATGAGTAAAATATATATATATAATATATATATATATATATATATTCACCATTGTAACATATAGACATTTTGATAACTAAAATGACTTTATTTTATATTAATATATAAAAAAACACATTAAAATTGAGGGGGCTTGGGGCCTATGAAAAATTCGCCCATGTTTACAAAAGGAAATTAAATGAATATTTCAAATTCTAAGTACAACCTTTCTTTGGTTAAGGAACAAAAACTCAAATCAAATAACAGTGCCATTTGGAAACATAATCCAACAAAGTTAATGGAACAAAGTTTTCACTAATCTTTATGAACAATTTTGTTCAAGAAAAGTTAGCAATGGAAGTAAATAGAGAAACAGTAAAAACATATTCTACCTACTTTTTAGTGGTGAGAATCCTCAATGATAAGTGTTAAACTATTGAAATTCATTTTCAAGTGAATTCCAGATCTAACCATCATGGGTTTGACCTCAAAGATGATGCTCCACTCTAGGTAAATTTAATGGATAGTTACAACTAAATTTACTACATATAGTTTCGCACATATAAAACAATTGATTAAATTATAATCCAACCTTACAAATTGCCTACCAGGCCCAACCCTACAAATTTTCTATTCCATATGTAACTTAGTCATCTCTGTCTCGCTGCGGGTCAGCACCTCCAAAAGAAACGGAGGACTTCATTCAGTGACTTCGCGATTGCCCTCTGAACGATCAGAATAAGGTAAAGCTTGAAGATAAGTTTTGTACTCTATTAATTTCTCAGTCCCTGTAGTCGGGTGGGCGTCGGCCGGTCTTTCGACCAAATCCCCCTAAAAACCGTATGTGCAGGTCTCCTCGCATGCGGCTCACACCATTCGAGGTGGCCCAGCCAGCATTCATTCGCAAATCAATCCTATAGTGAAATTGAGACTGCTTGACCTCGGAAGCTAATTCGCATGTAGGCAGTGCTGTTTGTCGTATCGTTGACCTATATCCCAAAATCCTTCCTAATGTCCACATTAAACTAAGAAGTACAGTCTTATATAAACCCTAGAATATCATACAAGTTGTTTTAATGAACATAATTATAAATGTAAAAAAGATAACAGACATTTCCTATATGAAGCAATGAAGAAGCACATGAAACCAGCTAACAATACGTCTGGAGACAAGTAAATGGAGAGACCAACCTCTGTGTCGTATCCTGAGGGGAATTCTTGGCCTCCAAGCCTCCACTTGTACTCTACCTTCTGCAACTGCATGGTCCAGATGAATTAATGCGACATGACATAAATGAAATTCAACCTTCATTTTAAAACCCAACAAATATAAACACTATTCTCTGAGAATCTACATCAAGAAATTGTGTATACATTTCACTTCAAAGTGTAATAGTAAAATGAAAAAAAAAAAGTAAAGTCCTCTGATGGGAGAAAATTAAGTTCAGCGTTCAAAAGGGCAGATGTTACGGGACATGTCGTGCATGGAAGAGACATACATCCACAAAAGTTGAAAGTAGGGGATGACCTAAAACTTTGAAAAAAAAAGCATACAGTGGAGCTCCATTTCAATTTTCAAATCTAAAGCCTTCCTTTCTGATAAAGTTAGGCATAATAATAAACGCAAATCAGAATTAATTCTCCTTGGAAAGAACTTCATAACGCAAAGATAAGCCCTTCGGGGAACAAAAAATCCCTACTAATAACATCACGAAACCAGAGAAATTAGAATCTCAACTTCTCCCTAAATCTTTTGAATGGGAAGAAACAGAGAAAGAAACAACTCACAAACATCTGTAAAGCACTGATCTCGTCAACTACGTTCTTCACCTCAACCACAATAGAAGGGTGGGGTATATCAATAGAAGAAAGAAAGTTGAGGCTTCAATAATTAATTGGGCTTCCTACAACTTCATGGACCACTCCTAAAAAACTTAGGAAACTCGAAAAAGATGGGAGATCCAAAAACAATCACAAACCACCCATCCCGCTCCACCGCAATACTTCACAGAGTTCTACGAAGCATTGCCATTCAACTATCAATCGAACTAATTTGAAGAATAGTAATAGTAATCTGGTATTTTTCAAGGATGATTTAAGAGTTCTTTCAAATCACCGATTATACCCTTGCATAGAAACTTTGTGTACTAATTAGAAGTAAATAAAAAATGATCAATAAGAAGGCAGAAAACAAAACTACCTGACCATCATTTTTATTAATCAGAATTAATGGCCCAACTATCAATGCTAGGAAAGAAGAATAGTAATTCATAATCTTCATCAGCCACCCTATTAGAAAGAAGATACAGTGCTGAAGTCAAATTAAACGTCCAGCTAGTTAAGATTTAAGAAAGAAATTCGAAGCTCAAACTTACAAAATGATTATCCTTTAAACAAGCCAGAAACTTATCTAACTAGGTCCAATACACATTGGTTTTTTTCAGGGTTGTACATTTTGTTCACACTAAAATCCATTATGGATAGAGGAAGTTCACCTACTAAAGAGTTACTTTGATAGACATATGCAATTCAATGCATCAGGGCATGTGCAACTTCAGCAGAGAATAAAGAATGTATGTGAAAAATGGGATCCAAAGAGCAACTTCAGTTAAACAACTACATTCATCAAGCTCCCTAACATGGGAATAACAACAACATATTTACCTTTCATCCCTTAATTCCAACCAAATATGGCAAAAACTGGAGCTATATTGCAACGATTAAGCAACAAAACCATCGGGTATAGAACCAGAAAGTTACGTAGGTAATATAAAAAGACAATCAATTATTTGAAGCCGTTGCATCCCTCTCAATCTGCTGTACAAAATGCTTGGTTGCAAACATGTTTTCATCAAAATATTCTTTGTAGGGATGGTTCTTTGGAACAAGCCTTCGAAATATCTCAAATTGTTTCTCAGCCTCATCATTCTTCCTAAGCAGAGAATAAAGAATTCCCTGACACAAGTATGGCCTAAAATCCCTCGGTTCTTCCCTCTCAAGTTCCTGGTAATCTTTCAATGCTTCAGAGTAACTTCCTTCCATAACTTTAATCTGAGCTATCAAAAGCTTAAAATCCCTTTCCTCCGATTTTCCTTTATGTTTCTTGCAATGTTCCAATGCTTCTTCAACCCTATTCAGAATCGCCTTCAATGAATCAGTATCTGATGTCTCCGTCAACATTACAAGCCCATGATAGGCCTCAACCTGAAAAGGATCCTTCCCTAAAATCTTCTCAAACTCCTTTCTCGCCAGTTCGGAGTCGCCCACATGACTATGAACGTTGGCCTTCAACACTAGCCATTCTAAGTCATCGGGCTCGAGTTCAATCAAAAGGTCTAGAATTTTAACAGCTTCAGGAAACTTCCGAGCCTTAACTCTTACCTCCATGAGTGATCGAAGAGCTTCAACATCTTTGGGATTGTTCACCAATTGTTCTTCAAGTACCCTCTCTTTTTCTCCTTGAGAAGCTTCATCCTCCGTCGATTCCTTCACAGATTCCACCGTAGGCGGAGGAATTGGAGCTGCAATAGCAGGTTTTCCGCAAAACTGCATAAAAAACAAAGCGGCGGCCGCGGTAAAAGTAACGCAGGTGGTTTTGAGGATTGATGAGGAAATGGGGTCAAGAATTTGGGGAAGTGAGGGTCTAGGCCGTCGCGGAGTTTGGAAAACTGAATCAGAAGAGGACGACGGGGACGGGGGAAATGCTCTGATGGATGATGATTTGAACGACGGCGACGGTACTGACAGTCGGGTTCTGAAGCTAAGTGAAGAAACTGGTTTTGAAAACCATGGTAAGTGGTCGACGGGAAGGTGAAGGGAGTGGTGGCAGTGTTGCAGTTTCCCAAGAGAATCCATGGCCGACGGGAGAAGAAAAACGGGACTTACAGAGGTGGTTCCAAAAGCCTGATCACGTTGCCAAGGAAGAAGACGAAGAAGACGACACAGGAATCTCGGCATATACCCGCTACGACGTCGTTTAACAGGAACGATAGAAAGCACCAAAATTCTGTGGCGCTATCTTCAAAATATATACATATTTGCTCAGGAGCCCATTTCTTAGCCATCTTCACAAAATTTTATCTTAAAACTATTTTTACTTTTAAATTTTAAGATAAAATATTTTCTTCCATTTCAAAAGATCTGATTTACAAAAATCTTATGTAACTATCAGATCCACTTGTGTTGCATTAATTAGAAGAATGTTGTTGCTTAGTAAAAATGGGCAAAACATGTACTTTTCAAATAATTTAAACAAACATTTCTTTTAATGGAATTTGAAAATTTTAAGGCAGAATAAATATTTATTCTGAGGATCTCAAATCTTCGGAATATTAAAATATTAAAGGAAGAATGAAAACTGTAGGGCTCTTTTCCATTTCTAAAATTAAAACTTCCACCTTGAAATAGTCCAACTTTCACTTATTGAAAAGAAAATTTATTATAAATAAAAAAAAATCGAACTATTATAAAATATTGCAAAAATTTCACTTTTTATCTATGATAGACTCAGATAACCAATATCTATCTAGTTAAATAATAGATGTCTATCTGAGTCTATCATAGTCTAACATATATAGAAAGTAAAATTTTGTTATATTTGTAATTATTTTGAACAATTTTTGTATTTTTGAAAACATTCCTATTAAAAAAGTGGTAACATGAAGGAACTTGGATCTCTTAACTCCTCTCAAAAAATCAATTGAAAATTTTGACATGACCTAGTGAGTTTGAAATGACTTTTTAAGCACTTTGAAAATTTTCTTAAATAATATATTCGTGTATATACGTATATATTAGCACTTGAAAAAGGTCATTCCAAATGTTTTTTTAGAACTCTCATTCTTCAAACCAACCAAATGGACCAAGGCATAAAGAAAAATCCATTTTTGCAGGGAGTTCTACTACTTGTCTAGCTATCGAAAACCTGAAAGCCAAACACCATCAATTGATTGCCAATAACTTTCGTCGTTCAGATGGTCAAAAAATTCCTACAAGTAATTGGCTTTGTTGCTTCCAAGAAGTTCTTGTTTCTTTTGTGTGTATATATATATATACTCATGTTCTCCTCCATCTTCGTGTATCTGTTGTAACCAAAAATGGCAAGGCAAAAGCTCATTCACTCATAAGACAAGCTCTTTTCAGTAAGTCTCACCGCTCCAATTTCAATTCCACGCCAGCCTTTGATTTGATATCTACATTCCAATTGTTAGCCCTTGTCCAAGCACCTGGAATAATGAACTAGCCAGAATATATATCAAATACAAAAAAAAAAAGAATATTAGTACATTACTTTTGTAGTTTTGCATGAAAACCTCCACGACCAAACTGTAATTTATCAGGAACAGACAAGATCATTATATGGTATGGTGTAGAAAAGGAAAAGGGGGAAGAAAAGGGAATGTGATAGAATCATCTTTTGAATTTTAACTACACAAGAATTTTGACAAATACAAGGAAAAAAGAAAAAGAAACAGATAATGAGCTTATTGGTGAAACAATTCATCACTTTAACGGTTTCTTTCTTTCTCCCTCGATAGCGGCTCACTCTTTGATTAAAATGTGAATGAGAACTACAAGGGGTAACCACACCTTCTTAGATCCCTAGTGAAGAAAGGATGTCTTAGTGCTTCCCTTGCCATGAGCCTCTCTGCTGGATCATAACGTAAGAGGCCTTGCAGGAGATCAATCAAATCACCAGCCGAATGATCAACATGCTGCATTATAAGGTTCTGCATACAACATTTCATAAGAGAGAACCACAGAATTACACCTTGGATTACAGAACCAAATTGATGGAAGGGCAAAATAAGAGGTGGAATAATTACAGGCAGCCTCAGTAACTTCCAGACCGCTCTCATGCTTTCTCGAGATGTTGCACCCTGCGGCCAATCAAGCTGCATGCCTCGCCTGAAGTACTTCTCCGCACGACGACTGCAAAAGTTAACAGCACAATGAAAAAAATAATGTGAGCTTTGTCAAGAATTCAACCCAAAAAATAAACAAAAGGAGAACAAAATCCTTACTCCGCTCGCAGAACCATATGTTGAGGCAACGGGCCCAAGACCTTCTCCATCATGGCAAGATGCTCCAAGTTCTCGTGTGTTTGAAAAAGTGCCTCGCCCTGCTTATCAAGCAATAGAAAAATTATAAAAGGAAAAGGAAAAAGAAAAAGAAAATAAAGAACCTAATTGTAAAAATAACGCAAACTAACCAGAGAACATAAAAGGAAAATCATATTTTCCAAATTTTTTTGAAGTAGCAATTTGTAATGGCCATTGGCCAATTACCAAAATGCCTCCACATAAAACTGTAACGAGCTATAGGTCTTACAAAATGTCTAACCGCAATACATAATATTTACCAGAACAGAAGGAGCAATATAAAGGAAATTCCTATTTTTCAAACATTTTTATTCAGAGATTAAAATTGAATCAAAGTTCAATTTGTTTGAGGATAAACAAAATCTAATTGAGGAACCAAATGGCCTAACCTAGTCTACAAGATGATACTTACAGAACAAAGTTCAACAAGTATGCATCCAACACTCCATAGGTCACAAGGATAGTTCCACCCTAGACCTGCACGCAATATAACAGTGTGTAATTCGAGGGCAAAACATAGCTAACTGGTAAACAAATGATAGTGTTACTGCAAGAGAAGAAATGTACCCAGGATAACTTCAGGTGCCCTATAATGACGTGTTGAAACAATATAGCTGTGATCTTGATGTTCAGTTGTGGTGCTTCCAAAATCAATGAGCTTGATTGCAGCCGACTTTGGAAGATTCTTGAAATAGGACCCGTCTTTCACTGAACGTGATAAAAACTAGAATGCAGAAGGGTGGTCAGTTTTTAAAAAGAGCAACATATCTCGACCATGCAAGAACATTGCCCTTCCCATGTATAATTCCACAGGAATTGAAAGCAATCAGTATACCTTGTGATCTGGAACTCTAATGAACTCCGAGGAAACAAGAAGAATATTCTCTGGCTTCAAATCAGTGTGAATCAGCCGTAGCTCGTGCATAACTACAGAAAATCATTTAGAAGGCCAGTAAGACAGACATCCGTAATATATATTATTTTATGCACCAGCAAACTAACTGCCATAAATCAATAGTCATCGTGAAAAGAAATACTTCAATAAACAATTCCAGAATTTCCGTTATGTGTATTCGAGCATCAAGTAAATAACAAAAAAATGCAAAAATTATTCACACACATGCTACAGACTCCAGAAGTTGTCTGGCAAACTCCCGAACAAGATCAATGGGAAATGAACGGTAGCTGTTTTTGCGAAGAAAATCGTATAAGCTTGGTCCAAGCTTCTCAAATACCTGTCGAAACCATTTAAATTCATCCGCAAGTTTTCTTTTAACTCACACAATATGCAGGCATGGAGGAACCAGCATTGCCCCTCCAAATTAATCAAATCAGGAGATATTAACAAATACTTACAATACATATATGATTACGATAGTCAAACCAATTCCGAATTTGCACACAACTGCAAAGAATGAAACCTCTTATACTAATATGTACATCAAACTTCTCCAACAAAAGAGTGAAGTGAGATTGATCTTACCGGGTGCCTCCGATATCATGCCTAGCCAGCCTCTGTAGGACATCAATCTCAATCATGGCAGCTTCACGATATTTGCTTATAGATCGAACAATTTTAATAGCTACAACCTCTTTTTTCTCACTATCCAAGCATTCTAAAACTTGCCCAAATGTTCCTGAAGAAAAACAAAAACAAAAATGGTTATTGAACTTTGTGAAATTGAGAAAAGACAAAAATAAATAAAAACCCAGAAAATATAAAAGAGAGAAGAGCAACAGCGAGAATAAAGGAAAAGTAGGTTCCTGAAAATGATGTACTGACCTTCACCCATTTTGCTCAGAATTCTGTCTGCAGAGCATAAACAGAAAGCATAAGCTAATGACAGAGTAATATCAACAATAAGCACAAATTATGAAGAAATATAATGGAGGAATGTTTCTACCATCGATAACCACATCCAACAAAATTAACCAAATAACTTCCAACTAAGGGACAAATTCCAACAAATTTACCATTAATCTGGTCCCTCGCATAAGTGTCTAAAGCGTACCAAGGGACGACAATGACCATATCATGAGAAAAAGCAAATCCATAAACTACAGTCAGAGAAACTGGGAGATGCTTACAACGAGGAGTCAGACATTCTCCAATGGAAAATACATAGTGTCCATCTTTATTATCAGGCCTCCATGGAGGAGATCCAACGCGTGGTGCCCCTCTGCAATACATGGACGGATATGCATAATTCGGAACTTGGCCATTCCCAAATTCCTGCCCGCAGTACGGTGGTGGAAGAACCTGAATTCATAACAAGTCAAATGTCAAGCACAAGTCCCGATCGTCAAGCCACAACGCTTTGGTTTCGAGGTGCAATAATACGGACAAAAGACATAAAAAACCGATTCCATTTCCATGATTTGAAAATTTCATATCTCCATTCCACACGCACAACTATTGTACAAAATGGAAAATGGATTACAACAATAACCAGGTCCTAAGAACAAAAAATTAGATCTAACAATACAAAATAAAATCTCATAAATTCCAAAGAGCAGTACCTTCGGAGGAGGAACAGGAGGAGGCATATCCCATGCTAATCTCTGTCTCTTCCTCGGGCGTTTGTCCATGTTTTTGTGTGGAAATTCAATAATCCTTTGCGTCTCCATTTTGCCTGGTTTTTCCCCAATTTTCTCCTCCTTCTCGAATCACACAGAATTCTCAGAGAAGTCGAAGATCTCGACAATGCAAAGCTTCAATCGAAAAATCAATCCTAATTCCAAAAAACTAAGAAAACTGAAGAAATCAACTACAGAAGATGATGGAAATTCAACCTTCGTAACCCTAATCGTAGAACAGATCTCGAACAGAAGTCCGAACCAGTTCGGGATTAACCCAGGTTGCTGATCAAGCTAACCTAACCAGGAATAACGGTTTATTTCCCTAACTATGGTTATGAACAACTGGGTCCCATCTCTAAGCAAAGATTTTTACTTTTATTTTATTTTTTTAAAATTCCTCATTTTTGGTGGCGGGGAACGAGAAAATGGGTGCTTTTTCGGTGGCGCTCACCAAAAAGGAGAGCCCATTGTTTTTCTTTTATTTTGTTTTTGCCTTCCAAAACGTGGGCTTTACGGTTACGGCCCATTAATAAACAAAAAGACCGAATTGCCCTAGGATATTATATTTCTAGTTCTCATAGCTCATTCTAGTGATATTTGTTAATTAGAATTTGAGTAGAAAAAATGAGCGTAATTTAATTAGCATAAAATTATATTGTTAATTACATGTTGTCAAAAAAATATATATATATTTGAGTCTCTGCCCAAAGAAGCATAACACAATTGACAAAAGTGTGCACTCTAAGGTCGAAGGTTTGATTTAGCATCTAAATACAACTTTTCTTAACTTCAAAGAAATTGATTGTTTATGTGTTGAAATGAGAAATGGAGAGTGTTGAGTCACAAACCATAGTAAAGGAAGTGGAAGAGGGTGGTGTCTATAGACCAACGATGTAAACTTGCAAGGTCAAGGGTATTCATGAAACTTCTGAAAATTGGACAACATCATTTTTTTAAATAAAGAATTCATGGGTTTCATTCATATACCAACGATAATGGTATTTTTTGAAGCTTTATTATTGTTATTATATATTTTAAAAGTTTAAGCTAAGTTATTTTATTTTAAAAAATACATTTAGCCTAAAATTAATTAAATTATACAAAATTGGCCAAAAGACCTTTGAGATAGATTCTTAAACTTTCATATTATTTCTAAGTTTACAAATTATAAGACAATTGTAAGCATTATGTTGATGGAGTAAATAGTAAAAATTTATAGCAAAATTATTGGAAGTTTAAAAACTTCTCTGGTGCTACTATCTCAATCACGGGATCATCCCACCTAAGGCAGGTGCACGGAATGGTGAAGACGAAACAAAAATTGAACGGACCTTTTCGCCTTCCTTCATATCGTAGTCCTAAGCCATCAACGAGTCTTGCGTTAGATAGATACATCACTTTCTTTAACTCTCATGCCTTAAAAAAGAAGGTTCTATATTTGAATTTAAAGTTGTTACCTTGGACGAATATATAATCGTAATAGTCATCAAAATTTCATACATTAAATTATAACCTAACCACAACAGAACTTTTTACGTGTTATAAAATAATTAGAATTGATTAAATAGTTGCCTTCTCATAATATATGGTTGGAAATTGGAATCTTCCACTTACCAAAAGAGATTATTATTATTATTGTTATTATTATTATTTATTTCAATGCATACAAAAGAAATTACAAATGTCTAGGATTTCAGTGCACTATATTAAACTCAAGTCGACAATCAAGAATGATGGCAGCCATTACGATAGCATAGCATCTAAACATTTATAAATTCTATAGAAAAATACATTCATAAATAAAATTGAACTATATGTCTCTCTCAATTTTTCTTTACTTATTTGAGTAAAGGAAAAAAGAAATCCCCTTAATTTTCAATGCGCATTATGACTTTTTGATTGATCATTATTGAGAAAATGCCAAAACATTAACTTTGTTAGTTTGTGATCATTAATACTGTAATTTAGCTCTGCATTACATATTGTCATTGTCATGGAAAGATAAATCAAATATATTATTTAACCACTCACATATTTAAATTTTGAAAGAAAAAAATGCATATTAAATTAATTTAGACATGTCATTCAATTTATTAAAAAAGAAATCCATTAAAATCCCGTATCAAAATTCTTAGTGGATAAAGTTTACGTTCATATAAAATCTTTGTCAATACATGATTAATGTAATATTGAAGGGAGAAATACTAAAATCGAAATGATTAGCTATTTTTAATATATCAATGTTTATTTTTCATTATATTTTTGTGATCTTCAATAACCACTATGGGTTGAGCTTCTCGTCAATAAAGGTTTAATGAATAACTTTAAAAAATGAGTTTAAACCATGATAACCATCTATAAGAATTTAATATAAACACTAAAATGTTGTAGAACCAAGCAGGAATGGTACGAGTTCTAATCATTTCAAAATTGTGTGTATATATATCTATGTGTGAGTCAAATATATTTTTACAAATAAAATAGTTACAAAAAGAAAGGCAAAAATCAATCAAATATTTATGGAAAATAAATAAACCAAAATTTCACCAACTCAATCAAGAAAAATCCATTGAAAGAATATGTGTCAACTTTACAAATTTTTGGTGAAGAAAGACAATTTGAATTTCATTTGAAACTTAAAAATGTTGGATTAATTTAATGTTCCAAGGTGGGTGGTTGAAGATGATAGGGAAAAAACTAATATAACACTTGAATCATGCTTCAAATAATTATGCTGTTAAAGAAGAAAGATTAAGCCAATTGAATGACATTGTTTAGGGGGAAATCATTAAACAAATAAATGAAATAAAGGAAGAAACAGAACCCACAGTTAAATAATTTGTAATGGTTCCAAAGTGCCAAAAACACAGGAGATTCCATGAAAATGTGGAGAAGAGACAGACAAATTAGGACAACAAAATGGGATTTTAATTGACTTAGAAAATGATTGATTATTAATGTTAATGAGTATGATTAATGGGAGGTTCATCTCCCCAACCTCCAATAATTTTTATCATTTGGAAATGGGATATTACTTTTTCAACAAAATTAATATGGGGTTTGTGCCTACGAAACTTTGCCATTTGGGTTTGTTGGGTGGTGGGTTTCTGCTTTTTGTTGAAAACCCCTTTTCACATATTTTAGGTTACGTTGGATAACGTTAACGGCCATAATAACTCATGTATATATGGTAAGGGTTTAATTAGGAAGGAACATAATATATACACACACGCGTATGTCTATTTTGTCCTTCACTACACTAATTATATCAAATTGGTTACACTATCTATCTTTTCATGTAGTAAGGTTGGATGTACGTTTGAGTATTGTTAGAGTTAAAGTGGAATATCATTTCATGTATGGGTGTGATATAGAGCATCAATGTAAAAACATCATAACCTAACTGTGAATATATATTTCTATCATCTGTCTCATTCCAACTATTTGGGTCAAACAATATAAAAAGACTATTGCATTAATTAATAAATCTTTTTAAAATTTTCACTTTTTTTTCTTTCTACTAAAATAAAACTATAAATTTTACTAGGAATATTCGTATCTTATTGATAAAGTTATCATTAGCACACATACAGTAAAGATCAAACGGTGACAAAATGAAAAGAAAGTTTAGTTCTTTTGGTCTATGTAGTTTTTTTTTTTTTTTTCAATCTACAAGAACTCAAATCAATTGAATTTAAAATATTAAAATAAAATACAAATTATGGAATGAGCTTTAAGCCAGTGCTTTGGGCACTCATAATAACACATTCTCACAACAATGGCCCATCACACATTTGAGGAAAATAATAAATAAATAAATAAAGTAACTTAGCTCCAACTCCAAATCATTTCAATGATTAATCCCTCTTTCCCCAACCACTAATCTCTCGTCAACATAATTGTAAACCTATTATGTTAATCTACTCTTACATTACTCCATCATGAAATAATGATTAATTCAACTCTACTTTTAAACGGTTTGTATCAAACTAATCACTCGTTTTAAATTTATGTCATTTCCATCTAATACTTTAGGTTAATCTATTAATTATATATCTAAAAACTCACTAATTATTACTCTGCATCAAGAATGAAATCTCTCAAGATATCTAAACATTTTGAATCTAATGAGCATAGAAACAAAATGTAAGTTGAATATTCGATATAAATTTATAACACATATGATAGTAAGACTATTGTATTATTATACTTACTTGTTTTAGTTCTAATGATTATCTAGATTGTTATCGGTGCAAATTAACGAGTCTAATTATTTGGATAGTTCAAAAAAATTTGTTGTTAGCATAGTTTAGATGAAAATGAAAAAAAAAATGATATACCCTTTATCTAATTATTAAATATTATAAAATTTGAACTAGATCTAGCTCGATATTATATAATTGAAAATTAAAGCATGCATTTAAAAAGGAAAAAATTGAACATGATGAGATGACCCCTCTTCTCATGGATGAGTAGGATAAAGCTTGGCAATCACATGAAAATGGAAAGTCAAATTCACCAAATAAATCCCACAAAAAAAAGTCTATTAATAATTTAAATATATACCTATAGGCTATAATAAGGGCTTGATAGAATTAAGAAGAAGTTCTATTATTCACCCCCACGTGATTGCATCAAGTTTGACTTTATTTTAATTTTTATACTATGCTTTAAGATTTATAAATATTAAAGAATTTAAATGAAATAATTTTAGGACAAAGATTCTTATCTGTATTGTTTCAATTATATATGTATATAGTTATGCGATATTATGCGAGCATGCATAATTCAAAATTAATATCGATTTAACATTAATTTGGTAATAATTTGAGTGTTACATTTTTTTTATTTTCAAAACTTAGGTTTATAAGCAATATTTTTGTCTGTAAATTAATATGTATTTGTTATCTACTTTTTTACAATCTTAACTTCTTCATTTTCAAAATGATACAAACAGAGCATTATGTCAATTATTGTATCAAACCATGCCATCATAACAAGACATTGGATTTTATTATGATCCCAAGCTTGATCTTTTCCCAGTCTTTGCACGTCTAGTGTCACTAGCTGAGTCTGTTCGTAGAGGGTTTTAAAGTAGTTTTGTGCCACGTCATTTCCCTTCCAATAGATTTTAGATTTATCCGTTCCATTTTATTCTATGTGAGAATATCAAATAAGAAAATTATGTCATTTCTCCATTCAATCCAACTCTAGAAATCCAAACTTTGTAATATGGCAACAGGCCCAAACTTTTACATATCATAACTGTGGAAGGGTTTAATTATTTGAAGGTATATATTTATTATATTGAAACGGTGACAAGCTTATTCCAGTCATCCATAATAAAGACAATGAGATGACTTTTTTTTTAGAACTATCCAAAAGGCCTCATATCAATACATATAAATTGAGCTCACTTATATGTACTCATAATCACTTTTCCTTTCTTAAACAATGAGGAACTTTGTTTGAAGTACTCTAACAACCCATTCAACCTTGTGTCATTCTCATTCTCAATCTCCAGTTGCATGTGTCTTTACATATTCTTGCGTCTCATTCTCAAGCTCTCACTAAATTTTTACCACTTTTTCATAGAATGTGCAAGCAAGAGTGGGAGAGGAGAAAAGCGAGTGATGGTAACAGTTAGAGTAAATGATCATCTTATTTTTAGGAGACAAACAAATACGCTTATCTCTAATTTTCATACGTAATCTTATTTTTAGACATCTTATTTTCAAACTATTATTACTTATCCAATCTCTAATAAATCATCCATCAAAGATATTATAATAAATATTGGATTGTGACGTCAAAAACATTTCTAAATATACTCTAAAATTCATTTAAATTAGGTTTATTTTTTTTCCCATATTCGTATTTTAGTTGGATACAACTAATTAGGATAATATATGGAGGGTCCCATGATGATTAGACAAATAATTATGACATAAGAAAACAAGTTTTCGGATTAACATCACAGAATTACTTAATCTAAGAAAAAGAGAAGACAAAGAAAAAAAAAAAAAAAAAA
>QLSR01000645.1:1858354-1892892 GCA_031780015.1 Citrullus colocynthis
TCTCTCTCTCTCTCTCTCTCTCTCTCTCTCTCTCTCTCTCTCTCTCTCTCTCTCTCTCTCTCTCTCTCTCTCTCTCTCCTTGTTTGGCTAATGGGAAAGTCAAAAAAGTTTTCCGAGAAACAGATAATAAATATTGGTACGTGTCCGTAAAAACATGATTTAATTATTTATTTTTCATTTTCCTAATCTTTTGGTAGTTTGATTGTTAGATCTTGAGTCAACAAAAGTAACTTATTTTTAATGTTTTTAATCATTTTATATTGGTATGGTTGTTTGATGGGTGAAAAAGAGCAAATCAATGCCTAAAGAAATTGAACGTTTTCAATGCTTTAGATTCATTTTGATACATATATATCCTATGTTTTGTTTGTTAGTATACCTCGCACACGTATCAATAATAATGTCGTCAATCGATTTGAGATATGTTCAACATATGATAAAAGGGTGTTTTAATTATTGTTGAAATATGCTCCAAGAGTAAAGATTATCCTACAACACACATTCTTTCAACAACGTTTTGTCCTTACTTGCATGTTTCGTAGAAATTTTGTAAGAGGGCACTCAACATAAAATTGTGCTAAGCTAAGCACATTTAACATCTAGGTTTCTAGGATTTGAGCCACCAAAAAAAATGTATACCTTGTTGGTATATATAGTAACTTTCAATTTCTTTAAGCTTTTCTTAACTATACTTTCATATCCCGAAGATTTCTTTTATTCAGATGTGATATCAGTTCACTCATGTACTCCTCCTAAACTCGGGCAACATTACAACATATAATTTAAACATGCTATAGCCTATAAGTTTCTAATATATGAATACATATAATTTCTAGCCCTTATAATAGTGAAATTGGTGATGTATGTTCTAACTCACACGATTAAATTTTTTATGATATTAATTAACATCTTTAGATATATAGAGCATGTTTACTAAACATTTGTTTAAAAGCTTGCAAGAGTTTTGAACTGAGCTCTTAGATATTGCAAGAGGTATAAAACCACTCCAAAGATATATATAAATATGGTTACAATTAGCATTTGAACCATATATGGTTGCTATAGTTTAACCTAAATTTTTACTTGGGATCCGGACAATTTCATTATTTTAGAGATGTGATAGTTCAAGTTAAACGTTTGAAGATGTTATTATAATAAATCATATGATTCAAATGTTGTTTCTAATTAATGTTTTCTTAAAAATAATATAATAGAAAACATATAAAAAGATAAGCAAAATTGCTCCTATCTCCATACATTCCTTTCAATCACAAAATCACAAAAGATACAAACTATTAAGGAAAAAAAATCTCTTTTTGAAAAATAATTTGCTTTATCACGTGACAATTTGTGATTGAGCTTTTAAGTGGGTTGCACAAAGATGAGTGTAACCTAAGATGCACTTAAATATTCTTCTAAAAAGATTTGTTACACAGAAGTTTTCTTTATTGAGACGTTTATATTAATTCAAAAATCATATGTCGAGTGATAATTTGAAACTTTGACCTCAAAAAAATGAAGAAGTATGATGGTTAGCAACTACTTGTGTTAGGTTAGATAATCTCTTTCAAAATTTATCAACATAAATAAGAAAATTTTTAATTATTTCATATCAATATGATTTTATGAGCTGAATTGTTACCACATCTAGTTGCGTTAGGTTCATCACAGGCAAGATCTTCAGGATCTCCAAGAGGCAACATAATCGTCCACGTGGAATTTTCCTACTAAGGGGGACACATGGCTCTCTCTTATTGGTTTGTCATATAAAAAGTGCCATCCAAACAAAAACAATCAACCTTAAACAAGTATAGTTTATTATTAATTTTATTGGTTGTTTATGTTTAATGTAATGGAGAACGTGATCGGGTGTGGCGCACTCACACAGTCAAACTATTTGAATATATTTATTTAATGATTGCCTTTGCGTGTTTCTCCTCCAAAATCTTGACCTTAACGCCACACAAATATGGCCACGTGTAATGCTAGTACTTCAGATTAAATAATTAATTTCTTCGTTTATAAATTACTTTCGTTAAAATTAATTTATTTTTATTTAAATAGGTAAGTTTACATTATTATTCAAATAATGAAGGTATCGATTTGAATATTCTGCCTTTAAATCAGATAAAAAAAACTGAATATTCTATCTTCAGAACCATGGCAAAAATAAGTTCTTGATTTTTTTTTTTAAATTTTAATATAGGCGAATATTAGAACTTCTAACTTGAGAAATTTTTCGAAATTTTTCTGAATGGATGAAGTTTTATATTTGTTTAATTCATCTCTGCTTTTTCTTAGGGTTTTTTAAAGATAAATTCAATTTTAATGGATGAACTTCTACTTTTGTATTTGGATGGATGTGAGTACTTGAAGCACATGATTTCATCTTTAAATTTTGTGAAACAAATGCATGTTCCTCATTTTATTTTATTTATTTTGTGTTATTTGTAATAATGGGCAAATAAATCTCAATTGGATAGGTCATTTGTTTATCTCTATCTTTATAATGTATTTGTTACATATTGTCTAAAAAAAATGTTCCAATTAATAACCTAAAATTTGTCAACTTAAATAAAGTTTAATTGTCAAAATTAGCATAACTCAACCGTAATTAGCATGGTTTCCTTTTTAAAAGTCAAAGTTTCGAACTCCAATCTTCATGAGCTTAGTATTCCCAAAAAAAAAATAAATTAAATAAAGTTTAACAAATAATTAAGGCATACATTCCTCACAAATTTATGGAAAAAAAAAAAAAAGAAACAAAAAATTTTGGGACATATGTTATCAACCAATAGCTCAAAAGTTCAAGTCTGCTACCCTCAACTTTAATTTTTTTTTAAAAAAATGTAGAGGTATATATATATTTTAGTAATTTTACAGTATTAATGACACACCAAAATGTTGTATATATTTGTGTTGTTAATTTTTTTTTTAATTTTAAATAATTAAACAATTAGTATTCAACAAGTCAATTAAATGGACAATTATTCTAAACCCGTTTAAAAAAGAAAAAAAAAACTTTCAACTTTCATGCTATATACAAAATTTTGAATTTTATAATCTTAAATATAAAGTTTTTCATTTATAAAATGTGAACAAAACAAACAAAGAGAGAGTAATAAACTTGGAATTAAGATAAAAATGTTAGTTGGAATTATATTTTAATTTATTTTATACCATACCACTAGAGATTAGAGTTTACATTAATATGCTCTTTAAAAAAAAAAAAAAAATTATACCAAAACATGTGCTTAATTGAAATCACACGTAGGGGAAAAATTAATAAATAAGGTCAATATTATTTGTTGACTATTTTTTCTTAGTGTTATTCTACCAAAAAGTTAGTACATTTCAACAGAAAATTCAACATTTACTGTATATATAATTAAACTTTAATTTTAAATAACCTATTAAATTCTTCTCTAAGTTTGTTTGACTCGGTATTAAAAGAGAGAGAAAAAAATATTATTTAGATCACAAAACTAAGTAAAATCTGAAGACAAAATGTTTGAAAAGTATAATATAAATATATATTTGGAATAGAGGTAAGGAAACAAATAATGATAAATGTAATAATTTAAGCTATGTTTACTAATTCGTAATGAAAACCGGTGTAATCAAAATGAGAATTTATTGATAAATCAATTGTGATGGGTTCAAATGTAATTGAATTGTTTTTTTTACCACATTTACTGAAAATTATGAATCTGTCACAATTATTGTTACTGCTAATGTTATCTTTTAAGGTCAGATAGTAATGACAACAGTAAGAGTAAGAGTAACAGTAACGACATCAGTAAGTAATTTTCAAGTGCAATTAGATTGGTCACCATTCGCTCATCAACAAGACCCACTTTTCAATACATATAGAATATAGGTAAACAACAACAAATATAATCAAATGCATTTCTACTCGGGTAAACGTGACCTAACGTAATTCTCATAATATTACTAGATTTATAAGCTAATCCAAACTCAAACAATACTATAAGACTTCAACTTTAACCTAATATCTAAAATGAATTTATTAATAGAATGACATCCAACTAAAAACGATTGTATACCGTCGAACATATGAATATTTCATTGGATTATATTTTTCGAAATTCTTGCAAAGTTTTTAATTTATACTCCTCGATAACTAATTAAGTTCCTAATACTCAAATTTTGTTTGTGGATTAAATTGTCTCAAACGAGGGGCTTCAACTAAAATATAAACTTAGGTTTTAGAGAAATAATAAAAGAATTATATGGGGTTGAAAGTACATTTGGGTAATGAATGAAAATGGGAGAGTGCTCCAATCATTATTGTAAAGCATATGGTACCTTGTTGATTTAAAGCCATTCAATTTTATAATATCCTAAGTTATTTATTATACAGGTAAATAATTATTTTCTTTAATACATATAAAGGGAAATGTTGACAATAATAGAGTGATGCAAAATCATCTTGAAAAAGGAAAAAACAATTATGTCTAATTTTAAAATTGTTTTCAAGTTCAATAAAAATAAATTGATGGGCCAAGACAATAGAAAAGTAGAAAAAACGAAAAATAAACTTGTATAATGATTGATTAATTATAGAAAAATATCATTTCATAACATAAATAGTTAATATTTATTTTTTAAAAAAATATCACAAGTTTACCTTCTTTCATTTTTCAAATACAGCATTTGTGTGACTTTTCTTTGTGAATTTTATACTACGTTTGAGTCTAAGTTGGTAAAAGTTTAAGCTTCTTAAAAATTTGGAAATATATTTTTATTTTACGCTTTTATTTTATCGTCGATTAATTAATTATAATTAAAATATAATTATGAATAAGACATCAAGAACATAATTTAACTCAACATGAATCTTGCATTATAACCTCCAATTTCGAGGTTATAAGTCTGATTTTTCCACTCCCATCAAACTACTGTGCATAACAAAATTCATTTTATTAACTCTAAACTTTATCGTGTAACTTAGAAAACTCACAAAAAAAGTGTATGGTAAATCAATCAAATGCAAATTTCATTCTAAAAGGTAGTTATTTCTTTATTACACTAAATGTTAATTATGTAATCAAGAAATATAAGTTAATTATTATTGAGTAATATTCGTATTCACTGATTACATTATATATTATGTATTGAAGTTCAAAAAATTTTATTGCTATTTATTTTTAGTTATGATCGACAACGATGAAATTAAGGATTACATTGTCATTCACATTAAAGTCAATAGTTTTTTACCTTCTAAAAATAAATAAATAAATAAAATAACAAGAGTTTTTACCTTAAAATGAAAACATGGATGGTTTGGTCTCTAATATTTTACTTTTAATTTAATCCCACATATTTACTTTCGATTTAATTTTATATAGTTTAATATTTTTCAATTATACAAACTTCGTGGATAAATGTTAAAATTTCTTGTTAACCATGTGTACTTCCCATCTTAAGATTATTTGGCGTGGTTTTCGCCCCTTTTACAAACAATATTTTATTTTTTAGTCCAATTTCAAATACAACTATAAATTAATATTTTACTTACAAATAATTTAAAATTAATTAATAGGATATTAACGCCAAAGACGAAAAGCTAGTATGTAGTGAAAAATTAAAAGTGTGAATTTTAAAACTTAGGGATCCTAGTGAAACAAAACCCAAATATCAAAGATAAATTTGTAATATTTTAAAATACAAGAACTAAATTAAAATCAAACAAAAAAAACTTAACAATTAAAAGTCTAATGCTTCTTAAACTTAAGAACCAAATGAAAACTATACCCAATACTTAAGAACCAAAAAGATGTTTTTCTCTTAAACATATATCATTTAAGACCCTTTTAGATTGTATATATTGTTTTATGAGTAAATATATTAAATATATGAAATTTGAGTGTTTGGATTTTAAATGTCTTTGATAATTAATGTTTAGAAATTAAATATATGTGTTTCATTTACCAATTTTAACTATAAAAATCAAAATTAAACAATTACTTAATTAATGCAAAATACTAACCGATGGAGTCGTCAATTAAATCTAACATTGTTTAATATATTATTATAATAATTAATTATTTAATCAATTAAAATTAAAATAAATACATATTTTTAATTAAGTTATTTAAATTAATGACTAAAAACAATTAAATTAATAAACTAATATTCCAATAAATAATATAAAATATTAGTTGTAAATGTATTGCTTGAAATTTATTACAGGTAAATAATATATTTATATTTTATTATTAATTAAAGATTATCTAATATTAATTTATTAATTAATTGTGATGTATTTTTACTATTCATCTCAAGAAGATAAGAAAATTCCACTATTATGCAAGTATTAGAAAGCTCATGTCAGATGAGTTTAAAAGTTTTCAAAATAATAATATCACGAGTTTTAAAAAATGAAATCATATACAACAAGTAATGTTGTAGGAAAACAAATTGGCCCAAGGGTTGTTTTAGCCCCAATTTCAAGTAGGTGAAGTGGACTATTATAACTTATGTTTAGGGCTCTTATTATAATAATTGGCCTTACTAACAATTATAACTTACAAATTGATTGCAATTTTACTATTTCAAAATCCTCTTTATCATTACTTTCCTACTCATTTTCATTAATTCAAACTATAATAATATGCGTCTCAAACACAGACTATTACAACCTAGTAAATTAAAATAATCAACAACTATAATAACTAAACTAACTCTATAAATGTCCAAAGGAGGTTAAATATTGTTGAAAAAAAATCGAAAATACAAAGTAACGTCGTTAACTTAAAAAATCGATTTTTCAATTTTACGAATATACCAAATAAATATCAAGTCCAATGAGTATTTTATTAAAAAAGAAAAAAGAAAGTTTTAACAACGGAGTTGTTTTTACTTGCAAACAAAGCTACAGATGCTATTTTTAGTTTTTTATAAAATATTTAACTCTCCATTTTATGTATATATAATTTATATATATATATATATATATATAAAAGTGTATCGTCTTTGCATAAAAAGGAAGTAGTAGAAGAGAGGCGGCAGTCGCAGTTCTCTTTCAAACAAACAAACCAATTTTTTTCGAATATTTGGAAACAAACACCAACTACTTCCCCTTTCTCTCTACTTTACACCACCAATCGCCGTCTCCAGCCCCATCTCCTCCTCCGGCCGCCGCAATACCTCCTTTTTCCAACAACCTCCATCTCAACCACCATGGTTTCTTGAAAAACAAAATAATAAAAATTTACCCTCTTCCGGTAAGTAACTAATCACTCACTCTCAATTCTCCTAATTTTTACCTTAATTAGTTTCTCTATTTAATTTTATTTACTTAATTTTCCTCATCTGAGAATCAATCAGCTTCCAATGTTTATATCTGATCTCACCATTTCAACCAATCCCATCCTTTCCTTGAGTTATAATTTCTTTTTCTATAAACAGAGACAAAATTTATTATAATCCATAATTTTCTTTTCGAAATTTTCCTATAGAAGGATTTTTCTCAGGAACTTTTCCCGAGAAAATCCCAGTTGGAATTCAGAGGGAAAGAATTAACTTTCTGGGAACTGGGATTTGATCATCTTCATAAGATCTGAAATGGGCTGCCGAAAATTCAATTTTTTTTTAAAAAAAATTAATTTGATTTTTTAATTCAATTTCTTTGTGTACTATTTTATTGATATTTCATTTTCTCGGTTTATGGTTTCTGGCCGGAGGCTGGCTGTCTCCGTTTTTTCCTGCAATTGGGTCTTTTATATTGCCGTTGAAAACGTTAATTAAAAATTTAAAACAATAATTAAGGTCTGTTTCAAACCCCAGTTGCAATTTTATTATTAATCAACCACTTAATTACTCTTTTTTTTTTTAATTACTCACTTTAAGATTTTTTCTTTTTCCTTTTTGTTTAAAGCAAAAAGATATTACCATTTATTACTAATTTATGATTTGGATATTTTGGCAATCATTGTCCTCCGCCGTTTCAGTCGGCGGTTTTTGGCCGGAAAAAAAAAAGGAACAAAAAAGAATTTAGATTCGGTTCTCGGTGGTTGACGGCGACAGAGCAATGGGAATGAAACGAGGGAAGATCTTTAAGGTAAGAGATCGGATAATTTTCCGACATGTCGGGTTTTGGGTTTTGCTTATGATGTTTTGTCCACTTGTTTCTCCCCCGTAGTCGTCGTGGCCGAGGGTTGTTACGAGGAAGTGGCTGAATTTTCCGGCAGATAAGCAAGGTTTTCCGTCCGATTTCGTCTCTCAAGGTAAATTTTTTTAGGTTAATTCATTTTTTCAAAACTTACTCTTGAGGTTAATTTTTCCATGTTAAAAGTAAATATAAGAAAATTTTAACTGATTTTAGGCCATGTTTGAAATCTTATCCAGTCAACCACAGCTTTTGAAGCTGTCTTTTGGGGAAATTTAGTGCCTCTTAAAATCATTTTTTAATCATATTTTTCAAATTTAAGTTTTAAATTTGCACTTTATATTACTCATTGGTTTTTCTAAAATATGTTCCACAGGAGTTAATTTTAGGTTGAAATAGTCTTTTAGTTCTTATATTTTAAGATTTATTTCATTTTAATCTAATCTATTTTTAAATCTCTAAATTTAGAGTATCTATTTTCGAGATATATATCTTCAAATTAGTTCTTATTCTAGTTTGAAGCCAATTTAATAATAATAATAATAATTTTCTTTTAAGAAAATACACTTTAGGTAAATATCCATCAAATTTTTAGGGTAGTTTATAGAGATTAGGTTTATTTTTATTATTATTATTATTTCATAGAAGTTAGTCCGAAATTAATAATATGACTTATATTAAGTTCGGAAAAAAAAGTTAAGATTTGTGTCTATTTAGTTTTTGAATCTTAAAAAATTTTCAATAGGTCGATGAATTTTTAATGTTGCATCTTAAGGTTTATAATGTTTTCGAAAATTTTATAAATTTATTGTTTACTATATATTTAATGTCTCAATTGAATTTTAAACGTTTAGTGTTATATATTGGATACAAAATTAAAAATTTAATGATTTATTTGAAATTTTTTGTAATTCCTATTAGATATTAAAAAACGAACGAAATAGATATAATCCTAAAGTTTAGAAAATAAACTTGTAATTTTACATAGGTTTTGTAAGTCCTATAATAATGAATTTAAAGCTAACAAATACATTTATGAGTACAACACACTCAAAATTAAAAATGTGAAAATTAAAATAGAGAATAGGTAAGAGATAACAATTTAGCTTCTTAATTTTTAAAAATTAAGTCCAATCATTTGTTTTTTGTTTTGAAATTTGATTGAAAATTTAAATCGATTCTAAAGCAAAAGAATTTGGAGTAAACAAGTATATAATTAAAAAAACAAAAAATAAAAAATAAAAAAATTATCAAATGGAATCAGAATAGTTTAAATTATTACACTAATAAAATCTCTAATCGGTTTTGATTTGGTTCAGTTCGGTTTAAATAAATGACTAATTGTATTCGTGGTTTTGGTGTTCGGTTTAACAGAGAGGAGAAGAAGCTGCTCTGATCAAGACCGCTGCGCCGTCGTGCCGGAAGACGATATTGGAGGTAACATTTTACTTTAAAAATTTTACTGTGCAGCGACGCAGTAATAATAGTTTTCTACAGAGGGCAGGCACATCCGAGCCGTCAGATCAATTTACCTGATTTGATCAGTGGACAATAAAGAGAAAAGACTTTTAATTAATAACCCATCATGAAAATTGAGTTGGAAAAAGTCTGCCGTCTTTGGGATATGTGCCACGTGGACGGTCGAGGATGCGGGTGCAAGATTTAGTGTAGTCCTGACTTTTGCAGAGTATAGGCTCTAGGGTCTTTGTTCTTTAATATTTTTAATTCCACGTGTTTGTTTCTGATTGGTTCTCTTGAAATTCTAGTCGAAAGGTGGACAGCAAGTGGACTTAGAGTTAAGCCCAACAGTGAATCTCTTGACTTGAGGTAATTAATTTCATTTTTAAAATATTATTCTTGTATTTTATTCTCTAGTTTTTAAATGGCTAAATTATACAAATGTACTTTAACTTTGTACTTTTTGTTTGAATCTTGTACTTTGTGTTAAAGATGCTAAGCTTTCAAAAGTTTAAAAAACACTCTTAAATTTTTTAAAAAGATTTCAAAAAATATTTTTATTGTTTAGTTTTGAATGAAAATAGTTCGTTTTTTGTTTCAAAAATACTCTTAAACTTAATTAAAGTTAAAAATACTTTTACTGTTAATATATGAATAGAAACTGTTAGTACCTCGTTGTAAAAACAGCTCATGGTCTTCCTTTCTAAAGGTTGGAGGTTCGATTCTCATCACAATAATTGTTGTACTAAAAAAAAAAAAGTTTAAAGCGACAGTTTATGTTCATCATTATCAGTAAGAATATTTCTTTCAAGCTTAAGTGTATTATTGAATTTTTTGATGGCTCAAAGGTATTTAAACAAAACATTAATGACTTCTATCTTAAACTAGTATTTTTGAAAGTTTGAGGGAATTTTTTAAACTTTTGAAAGTTCAAAAGCATTTTTTTGACATAAAATATAAAGTTTAGCCTATTTGTTATAATTTAGCCATTTTAAATTTCTTACTTCTTAACATTTTTAGGATCTAGAATTTGTTTTTATTTTCTCTATTTAAAAAAAAAAAAATAGAGAGAGGACACTAGTATTTTATTTTGTAATACCATATAGAAGAGGTTATTTGTGCGGCATGAATCAAACAATTCCATCGATTTATGTATGATACATTCATTAATCGAATTAGATGGGACAATCTCAATATTTTATGGTAAAGTTAAAATAATGTGTAATAATATTTTGGATTCACATAATATAATATGAAATCGTTTGGTATGGTTGTAGTATTACAAATTTTCTCGACGCGCTATAATTATTGTATTTTGGATTTGATTGGGGAAATTAGGATGTTGGTGGGGACATGGAATGTGGGAGGAAAGCCACCAAACGAAGGTTTGAACTTGAGGGAGTGGCTCAACTCTCCAACCCCAATTGACATTTATGTTCTTGGGTATGCCCTCTCTTCTCCTTCTCGTTTTTTATATCTCTTTGAAGTTCTAATCGATAAGGATTTCGTTTTTTGTTTTCTGCTTCTAAAGTTTAGCTTTGTTTCTTCTTAACTTTTCGATTATTATTTTCACATTTTGTAAAGTAGCAGTTGAGTTGAGTTCTAATTTAATAACATGATTTGAGGAGGGCTTGGTGCATGAATTTGACTTCTTAAGTCTAGTTCTTGATCGGAGTCTTACCAAGCTCACACTTGAGTTATAACCCTTCTTAATCAAACTCTTGCAACATGATTGGTCCCGATTAATAATGATTTCATTTTTTGTTTTGATTTTTTTTTTCTAGTACTTACTATTCGCACCCTTGGGGTTGTACGTTTAAAAAAGGATATATTCATATATATGCATTAAAATGATTCCCTAGAATTGTGTACTTGAGGAGTCATTTCAATATATTGCCCATCCCTAATTTACTGCCCACCGCATCTTAGTTCTTCTCTTTCTCTCTAGTGTCTCACGCGCCGCCGTGAGCGGGTGTTTCAGTGTTAGTTGAACTTTCCGCTTGGCTACTGCCATTCTCTTTCCTACTTGCTATTTTTGGTTGAAACAAAATGTCGTAAAACTACGGAAGCATTTGTTTAGAAGGCAAAAGACTTTCTTGTCACTGTCTTTGAAAATGAAATAAAATGAAATTATTTTTTTTGAAAATCTTGTTAGATCTCGAATTCATATCTTAGGAGCATTTCGTAAACGAAGGTGAAAAATAATAAGTTGGAAAATGAGAGTCGGCTGAAAATGAAATGCTTTGAAAATAAGATTTGTACGATGTAGACTATGTAGTTTAGATGCTTATTTAATTATTGTTGCTGAAATTCTAATTATGTATTAAAGTTTGAGAGATTGCTATTGAAAGTCAACACCGTTTCTCAGTTAATTTTGTAATATTTCTTAATAGGTTCCAAGAAATCGTCCCTCTGAATGCAGGCAATGTGCTTGGGGCGGAGGATAATGGCCCTGCAGCCCAGTGGCTATCCCTCATCCATCAGGCTCTCAACACCAACAACGTCGATTCTCCAACGTTAAACAACCAGCAGAAAGCATCCCAGAAGCCGAGGCATAGTTTCTCGGACTTGCTCGCTTCAGAAGACGACAATGGCAGTGGTGAAACCAGGGTGTTTTCGCCCGGTAACCCAATGCAGCGACGGTATTGCCTTGCAGCAAGCAAACAGATGGTGGGCATTTTCTTGTGCGTGTGGGTTCAAGTGGATCTTTACAAACACGTTTCGAATTTGAAGGTATCCAACGTCGGGAGAGGGGTCATGGGGTTTCTTGGTAACAAGGTGAGCTTCCATTGTATTTAAAGAAAGAAACTTGAGTTATCGAGTTCGAGTCGGAACCCAAATGATTTTTGTGATGCATTGATAGGGATCTGTGTCCATTAGCATGACATTGAACCAAACAACCTTTTGCTTTGTCTGCACACATTTGACATCTGGGGAGAAGGAAGGTGATGAAGTAAAAAGAAACTCAGATGTGAGTGAAATTTTGAAGAAAACTAGGTTTTCTCATTCTTGTAGAGCTACAACTGGAGCACAGCCACCTTCTCCAGAGACCATATTGGATCATGAGTAAATTCCCTTTCCTTTCTTTCTTTTTTTTTTTTTTTTTCCTAATAACTCAAGAAAATCGAACAGCTCATATGATTCTAACAGCAAATTATATGCAGCAAGGTCATCTGGCTTGGGGATCTGAATTATCGGCTTTCGACTGGCTGTGGGGAAACATATGAGCTTCTTAGGAAAAACGATTGGCAGGCACTTTTAGAGAAAGATCAGGTGAGTTCGATTCCGAATGGAAACTTCGAATCAACTAGATTTTGAACATGGAAATTTGAGTTCTTTTATTTGATGTTTTGGCAGCTAAGGTTAGAGCAAAAGGCTGGTCGAGTGTTTAAAGGGTGGGAAGAAGGAAGAATACAGTTTGCTCCAACGTACAAATATATAACCAATTCTGACCATTATGTTGCATTGACCTCGAACTCCAAACCATCTAAAGAGAAACGCCGCACTCCAGCTTGGTAAGTTTTGCCGATTTCTGCTAATTTCGCAAAAATCTCACCTGCAAAAGATGGAGCTTATTAATCTGCAAAGAAGGGTAAACATTTCTGATCGGTTTCTTTTCATCGAACACTTAATAGGTGCGATCGGATATTATGGAGAGGGGTAGGAATGAAGCAGATGTGGTATGTTAGAGGGGAGTGCAGATTCTCAGATCACAGACCTGTTTACTCACTATTTTCAGTCCAAGTTGACTTGGCAAACAAAAATCTGGCAACTACTAACTCTAACATTGCTGCTGCAACAAAACCGTCAATCGACACGGCTTTGTCATCTTTATGTGCAGCCAAAATCCAAGCCGAAGAGCTCTTGCTCAGGGTGGAGACCATCGACACCTCCCTTCAGTAACTGTAACTAGTCGTGCTGTCACTGACCCACTTTAAGTAACCAATGTATATTTGATTTCCAACAGCTGATAATTAAAAGCTGCAAGCTCAAGACTAGCTAATCCGGCCCCCATCGATCAATCAACAGTAGGTGGTGACTGATAGATCTCAAGTGCTTGAGCTCTGAAGCGCATAAATTGCACTTGTGGGTCAACCATACATTTCAGTCTGGTGATTCTTTTATTTTGTTGAAGGAAAAGGAATCGATTCGAGCAAGATGTAGGCATCAAACTCAATTTTTTGATATAGTTTTTTGAGAAATTTGTAGATATAGGACTGGGAATGTTAATGATAAAATGTTGGGTGGGCAGCAGAAGTGTATAAGAAAGCTAGAAAAATTGGGTAATAGGAAATATATTGTGACTCCATCCCTGGATTTATCTATTCTAACATGTTTATATTTCATAGCAAACTTCATACAAGTACGTGTTCATTTTCTAACTAACTGAAAGGTCATCGTCCATAAAAGAATAGTTTCCCAGTACAGAAAAAGAATTCATTTAGAAAATGGGTATAGAGATGGAGTAGACTCAGCTTGCAACTTCCATTACTAAGTAAAGAGATTCAGTTTATGAAACACTTGTAAACGCAACTACAAAAAGGACTTATATTGAAATATGAAACTTCTTTTTCAGTTTGAAATGAAATATGTGGCAGATGAACCATATAATTAATTTCCAGATAAAGGATTTACTATGAACTCCCAAATTGAGTTCTATTATAGTACTAGTGAAAAAAAATGACAGAAAAAGAAGCACGAGTAACCTAATTGTGTTGCCTTGTAAATAAACCACCTTTAGTGTGGCTGTCTTAAGATCCACAACAAGCCGACTTCTCAGCAGTTTGGGAACCTGCTCCGTTATCTGCTTGGTTTATCTTGATTGTTTGAGGCTGTAACATCCCGACAGAAGGGAGAGAAAGGCTCAGTACGTGGACAACCAAAACGGATACATGCACAAAGTATGGACATAATAACTCAACAGAAGAAATTGTGGCTATAAAACCTCAAAATGTTCATACCTCGGCCTTAGAGTCGCTGTCAGCAAGCCTTTGCTTGATATCCTTAGCTATGGAGAAGAAAACTTCTTCCACATTCAAATTTGTCTTTGCACTCTGAAATATACAACATCTTGAGTTCAAAAAATATATATATGCATCTTCAAGATGTGATCTAAAGTCTAAACTGGCTATTCAGGAAGAAATAAATTCAAGAACAGTCAACTATTTACTTACAGTCTCAAAAAACTTAATGCCATACTCATCCGCAAGAGCTTGACCTTTTGATGTAGGAACGGCCTAAATGAAAGTTCCATTTTCAATTACCAATTCACCGAGACTTGAACATTCATAGATTTCTGGAGAAAGTAGATGTGCAAGCACACAAATTGAAGTGACAAAAACGTGAAAAAGTGCATACCCTTTTGCTCTCATCCATATCAGCCTTATTACCCACCAGTATCTTGTTGACATTGTCGGAAGCATGCTGTTCGATGTTACGAATCCAATTCCTAATGTCTGAATTAATTAAAAAATGTAAATAAAGGAAAAGGAAAAGAATCATATCTTGAAAAGGAACAAATATCTTCAAAATAAAAATAAAAAGATAATGCCACGAAGAAGATAATGGACGTTCCTTAATGCAATAAACGATTGCGAAAGCTACTCTAGTACAACTATCTTCCATGGAGAAATATCTGAACCGACTGTAGGCTTCCTGCTATGAACTTAGAAGAGCAACAAGCATCTCCAGATTTTTAACCTTTGGTTTAAGGTAGAGAAGAATTACTGTTAAATGATGACTCATCCGTGACGTCATACACTAGCAAAATACCCATGGCTCCACGATAGTAAGCTGCAGAAATAAAACATTACTTGGGACTTAGTCAACCTCCCAGAAACAGCAGAAACATTTACATATGAAAGCTACACAAATGAGATCCAATCCTTATGAGAAGTTAGATACATAGTGTCTGAAACTTTGTCAGCATGTAACTGTACATAAGAAGTATGCATAATACATCCATAATAATAATAATAATAATAATAATAATAATAATACTTAAATTTAAAATGGGAAGTCCCTACTCATCAGGTACTGAAAACTTGCAAGGATAGAGATCAAGGATTGCAAACATGTATATGAGATCAATCCTATAGAAATTTAAGAACCAGTCTACAATTGCATATTCCAGTAATGCTAATAAAAGTAGACGATAAGAATGCATACAGACCAGTTGTAATTGTTCTAAACCGCTCCTGACCAGCAGTATCCCAAATTTGCAATTTAATTCGCTTTCCATCAAGCTCAATGGTTCTGATCTTGAAATCAATGCTGTTCGAGTACAACCGAAGAAATGAAATCGGGAACACCGGGCAAATGAAGTAAAAAAGAAAAGACAATAATTTCAATACACAATACAAAATGCACGTACCCTATGGTTGTGATGAAACTAGTGGTGAAGGAACCGTCGGAGAACCGCAAAAGAAGGCAACTCTTTCCCACACCTGCCTTGACATGTCACAAGAAGTAGCTTGTGAATTTGTAATTTAGGAGCCGAAGAGTACAATACAACTCTCACAAAACAACTGAGTCAATGAGTAATCCTTTCAGGCACTTTACCGCTAATACATTAACAACTTATTATGCATTCTAGAATCAAATCGTGAAATCCTCTCATCATATCACAATTACAAGAAACAGCTCGTGAGCTTATAATTTAGGACTCCAAGCAGAAAAACAAATTCCTATCGACATACACAACTCTCACAAAACAAAAACTATAACAACACTCTAATCACACCAATGACAAATCATTTCGCAAATTTCACCGCTAATCCATTAACAACTTGTATGCACTCTAGATTCCAACAGATGAATCCACAAATCGTCTATATTAATGAAACAACATCGAACATTCGTATACAAAAACAAAATTCCGATTAACATCCAGTTATTTCACAATTACTAATTCTAAATCTAACGGAACCACGAGATCGCAGCTCGAACAACGCAAGAAAGCAAAATTAACGCACCGCTGTCGCCGATCAGCAGAAGCTTGATGAGATAATCGTAATCGGCTCGAGCTCGTGCAGGTGGAGCAGCCATTGAGAAGAACGAAGAGTACAGCTACAAGATCTGGAGAGAACGACGATGAGAGATACGACGAGGGGGATGGCGTCGCTTGGTACGGCGGTACCGAACGGCCGTTGAAATCGTTTTCCGGAAGCGGAAAGAGGTTTTTTATCCTTTTTTTAATTGCTCATTGTTTTCAGTCTTAAGGCTACGGGGGGACAACTCTGTGACCGGTGGTTTAAGTCTTGATCCGACGGACGAGAACGAATCTATGAATCCGCGCCTTCATTTCTATGGGCACTCTTCTCCGTGCAGTTGTTCAGGTAATACGACGACGTTTCCTTTGTGGTTGGAAATAGTAAAATCATTTTGCTCACCCACACGTGCCACATTTCTGAGACATTCTTTCAAAACAACCTATAAAAGGTTCTTGTCACTTCATATTTCATTTGGACATAGAAATTTAAAGTTTGGTTCGAAACAACCTTGTAAGTTGGTAATTTTTTTTAGTACAATAGTAGAGGAAGTGACATTTAAACCACATGCCTTGTGGTTAATAAGACTCTTGTATATCAATTGAACTATGTTCGGTTTAACCTGTGTTATTAAATTTACATAAAAAATGTGTATTACTTATGTGATCCAATCTAAACATATGTGTGGAAAATGTACTTTTGGTACTTTTAATAGATGCAGTGCATTTGTCAACCATACTTGTTACTATTTTCGTTTTTTTTAACCCTACAACCTTGATTCTTTATTTTTTTGGTTTATGGTTTTCTTACTAAGCTAATCTCAAATGTGCTTCTAGTACTGTTAACATAATTCATTTTACATGTCCTTCAATTGTAATTTAATCAAAACTTGTTAAATAATAAAAATAATTTTCATGTAACTATATACACTATGGGAATATATTTTTATAATTTATAAAATGAATGCTAATTGATGTTTTCCTAAACACACAAAATACAATACACTAAGCATATGGATTAATTTTAAAATCTGTTGGATGTATAAAAATTAAAATTTAGACATTTAAAATTACAATTACTAAACTAAATCCAAATTCAAATTCAAAATATGAGGATTAATATTATGAAAAATCTATATAGATTGCCCTCTTTTCAACGGCCCTATTGAAAATGTACTCACTCTTAAGAAATACAAAGTGTGTTCGACATTTTACTTGCGTCATCACGTGATGAAATTGCCTTAACAATCACTCTCGATGCTCATATTCACTCTCGTTAACTCGACATTTGCTTTTACTTATCACTACACATATTTTAAACTTGAACAAGTCTAACATTTAATTTATTCTTCCCTGTAATTTTCGTTTGATCTCTTCTCGTTATTCACTATTGCTCTCACTCTCGAGAACGAATAACGAGAGTGAGAGCAAGCCTCAAGTTAGATTGTTGAGAGCCACCATATATGAAGTTGTTGTGGTAATTTCACCATGTGATGTCTAGTACAATATTAACCAAAAAAAAATAAACAAGAAAAAAAAACAAAAACAAACTTAAATGTGAGTTTTTTTTTTCCATGAAAATGGGTAATCGGTACATAAATTTAAAAAATAATAGTTTAATCTTGTAAAAAATACTTGTTTGTTCTCTAAGTCTTGGTCTTAAATTTCATTTCGTCCATATGTTTTAAAGTTTACAAATTTTGATTCTTTTGCTAAATAATCACTTTAGTACTTGGTGTTAATTTGTCACTTAATTCTAAATAATCATGAAGTAAACTTTTTAAATTAATTTCAATACTAATGAAAAATAATAAAACTTTCTTAATTACAAATAAACTAACTAATATATAATAACATTAATGATTAAAAGTTAATATTTATTAAAAAAATCGAAACTTAAATTGTGAATCTCGAAACTTAATAATCAAAATAAAACAAAAATCAAATTTCAAAAGTAAAATTGTAACATTTTGATACTTATGAACTAAATTTAAGTTAAAGTCATATTTACTACTTCGTAATCAAAATTGTTGCAGTCAATTTTATTAAAACATAACTCACATAATATTATTTTGTGTAAACCTATTTAAGTAGACCAATTACATTTACTAAGAAGTAAACATGGCCTAAACTCAAATTTTGAGTACTAAATGTCCAGCGTTCTGAAACTTACAAACCAACTAGAAATTAAAAAAAAAATAAAAAATCTAGGGACTAGAGGGTTTTCTTTTTAATTTTTTTTAAGTTCGAATAAAAAATGGTTAAAAATTACTTTTAATCTCCGAACTTTTATAAAAGTAACGATTTAGTCTATAAACTTTGGTTTGTAATGATTTAATCCTCATACTTTCAATTTTGTAACAATTTAGTTCCTAAACTTTACTGTGTAACAATTTAATCATTGTACCTTAAAATTTGTAAAGATTTAGTCCATATCGTAGAAATTAGTGTTGAAATTTAATGAAATTTTTGCATAAATAAACATATAAACAAATGAGAAACTCAACATTTTTATATAATACAAAGTCTACATCATAAAATAATAAAGGTTGATATATAATTTTGATGATTTTTTTTTTTTAATGTTAGAGACTAAATCTTTATCCATTTAAGTTTAGGACTAAATTGTTAGTATTTTTTAACCTAATTATACATATAAAACAAAGAACCCAACAAGGGAAGCCCTTCTTCACCCTAAAACCCTTCAAAATCCATTCCTGGAAAACCCGCAAGAATCACTCTCCGCGATTCACAAACTCGTTCCGATCACCATGAATTCCTTCAATAACAACGTCAATTTCGACAACCTTCTCCTTCAAACCCTCATGGGGAGGCTCCAAATTCGGCCTCCAAACAATAACAATCCCCTTCTCTCCCAATCCCTCGAAGAACTCCTCTTCGATGCCGCCAATCTCTCCGACGATGACAACGACGAAAACAAAACCCAGCTCGCTAAAGAGGATTCGAAGCTCGAGAAAGAGATTATTCGCGTCATTCTCGCCGGAAATACCGATTTCCTAAAACCCAATTCCGGCCAGGCCGTCACAATCGGCGAGCACCACATTTGCGTGGGGTTTCAGGAGGAGAAGGATTCGGATTATCGAGTTTGGGAATGGCACGGCCATATCATGTTGTTTGATGAAGAAAATGGGTACTCCCCGGAGTATATCTATGGGAATTACTTTGAGAGGCTTCAGGGAAAGGTCAATCGTGAGTTGAATAAACGGAAAGAGGAAGAAGAGGAGGAGGAGGAAGAAGAAGATGATGAAAAAGAGGAGAAGGTGGGTAAATTAGGTCTGCGGGAGCTGATTGATGGCGGCGATTCGAGTGCCGGTCGGATTCTACATCGTAATGTCAACGCCAGTTCTCAAAGGTTCGGCATATTTAATGTCAATTTTGCTGAAATTCTTTAGAATAAATCACGTTCCTATGAGTTTGGAGGGAACAGGAAGTTTAACTATAAGAAGCCGTCTCTAAAAGCAGTGTCTAAAACAAAATCAGAGGGTTGATTTCTGGAGAGGTTTACAAAAAACTCTTGCTTTTCCATAGTTCGGATGAAGAATTCAGAAACTGAGAAGTAAACATGGGGGACTTGTATATTCGTCAATGGAGTCTTGATTCTCGAAATAGCCACTTATTTTTATTCTCACACTGCATTGATATATGCTTTTTTCTGATATATTTGTATGATATTATCTTGTGTATGTCATACAGTTAACCTGCTCCCCGCAAAGTTAATGGAGTCCTGTAGTTGTTGTATCTTTAGACATGAGTTCACCTGTCTGTCACTTGAAAGTACTATTTTCATTAATTAGGGAAAGGATTGAATGGATGGAAAGGTCTAGGCTGATCATATATGTTGCTTCATTTAGGAGGTCGCAAGGTTCAATACCTCCTTTGTGGGCGTTGTTCACTAGGTCTTTATGTAACTATGACCTTTGTTTGGTTTTGTTGGAGTTCGGTATTAGGGCAAGGTGCCCAAGTATCGATAAGGTACCTGTCACCACTGAATCAACATTATGCCTTTGTACATTCTTTCATTTCTCTCAAGCTGGGTTTCTTACTAAAAATAGCCGGGTTGTTTACATTGAAATTTATGGTTATCATCATTGTTAAAAGTTCAAGTGTGGTGGTAGATGGAACTATGGAAGCAAGCATGTCGACTAGTAATATTGGAACCTTTGTAGTAAAAGACTAAAAGTAGTTTATCTAAAGCCTAAAATGATAGTTTGACAGAGGAGGTGGTATTATTGAGTAGAAATTTTCATAGCAAAAGCTCGTCCACGTGAGTCCTCCAATTGTGATTTTCTGTGTCCCATTGTGATTATCCACCACAGATGAATTAGTTCCATTAGAACAACCATATATTTGGGAAATGAGAAATCTGTAGATCTCCCAAAAATGACATGACATGAATCCTATGTAGGTTGTCGCTGCCTCTCAATATAGTGCATTTTTTAAATCGATTTCTTAACTTTTTGCACTTCCAATGCCATGGATAAAACAAGCAGAAAGAGTCATAGTTCATTAGGAAATGAGAAATTTAGAAGAGCAATAAATTTACTTGTATACTGCAAGATGTTTTGAACGAAGCAACGATTGCAAGGAAGCCTTCCACTCTATTTCCACAATCTTACTGCAGGATATGGCTGATGAAGTAGTTGCTCCTAGAAGCATAAGTTGGGGACACGGTTTAGCTTCTAGGAAATTTGTTACCCTGAATATAAGGCCAAAGGAATTCTCTTTGGTGCACTTGCTTATATGTGAAGGTTGCACTGTTGCTTGTTTGTGCTAGAAACTTGGATTCTTGCAAGCAGTTCCTTTTCCTTTTCTAGGTTTTCCCTCTCTTGTGGCTTGAATTTGAAGGAAGATTTGAATCGTTTTCAGGCATGGACTCATGCTATTACCATTGTTGCTAGATCAATTTGGTTTCACTATTGACTCTGTTTTTGTAAATCTTGAATATTTTAAACTAGATCGAGACCGGGTTGAATTCACATCTGCAAAGACTTTGACTCACTTCCTCTGTCATGACAATCAGATTGCTGTTCTAACTTGGTGCTCGTAGATTTATTCTATTTCATTATATACTTTGCCATTGACAGGTTTTAGTAAGCCGAGTTGCAGTCTTTCGATCAGTATAAGAAGTTTGAATACCGATCGGTGCTGCAATGAACTATCATCTTACAAATTGCACCTCGGGGTTTCTGCAGTTAGGACACTGAACTTCTTGTGTATTGGAAGTAAAGGAGTTAAATACATAGATTCCAGTAACATTCACTCTGTTTGATGAGTTTCTTCGCCATCATTTTGAATAAATATCTGCTCTTTGCTCTTTTCGGTTCATTTTGTAAGGATTCTTTGCCTGCTTCTTAGTTTTTTGCGTTTTACAGATCTCATCGGCCAATGATTCTGCAATTTTCATCCTTTTTGTTTATGAGAAACTCACATATATTGCTCATTAATCTGTATTTTATCAAAGTTTATAAATGTTAACAGTATTTTTAACTCTGGAAAAGTAGCATCCAATCTACTAAACAACTTTAAAGTCATATCATTTAGTTTTGAAGTATTATTAGTAAAAGTGCTCTTAAAATTTTTATTTTATTATTTATTTTTTAAAATTTATTGGTCGTCCAAAATACTTGATGGAAATTGCCCATAAAAAGTTTTTTTTTTTCTTTTTTTTTTTCAACGACATCCAATAATCGGAGAATTTTCATTTTAATTGATTAATCGACTTTTAATTTTAATTGATTAATTGAGTTGTATGATGAACAAAATTGTTATCAAATATTATTGTGTATTATGTATTTTGAAGTATGTTCAATCAAGTTGCATACATAAATAGGACTTCTATTGTAAGCCCTATCTAAATTTACAGTAGTAGGGTTCGAATTATACAATTCGATTACATGAAATGCACCAAAATCAAAGCAACTCAACCCTAAGAGAAAAAAATGAATTTCAGTCTTGATCGTTACAAAGGACTATGTAAATCAATAATGATAATTTTTAAGCAAGGAAATATCATATGATTAAAATAGAGGTACTAAAATTGAACAAATATTAAAGTATAAGAACTAAAATAGTATTTTAATTTTTAAAATTTTATTTTTGAAAAGGAAATTATTTTTAATTTAAAGTTATAACTCAAGTGAAAGAATATAATAATAATAATTTTAAAAAAATGATGTCGAGTCCGTCTGAAGTTCGGAATGAGCAGTAAACTCAGTTCGTAATCTCAACCGCAACTCATTTAAATGAAACCCGACGGCGGTTTATGCGCCACGTCGACGATCCGCGTGAAAGTCCAATTAGCCAATAAGAAAGAGCTTCATTCTTCTATATAAACTCTCCTCTGCCCCAAATCTTAGAATCGTTCAATCCCTTCAATTCGCCCTTTCCCTCTTCAACCCGCGAGAGCTCTTTCTTTCACTTCGTTCCTGAAAATCTTCTGTACCCCAACAATGGCGCCAACTAAAGCCGAAAAGAAGCCCGCAGAGAAGAAGCCGGCCGAGAAAACCCCTTCCTCGGCGGAGAAGAAGCCTAAGGCCGAGAAGAAGATCGCCAAAGACGGTGGCGACAAGAAGAAGAAGAAGATCAAGAAGAGCACCGAGACTTACAAGATCTACATCTTCAAGGTTTTAAAGCAGGTTCATCCTGACATTGGAATCTCCAGCAAGGCAATGGGCATTATGAACAGTTTCATCAACGATATCTTCGAGAAACTTGCTCAAGAGGCTTCGAAATTGGCGAGATATAACAAGAAACCTACGATCACCTCACGGGAGATCCAGACCGCCGTTCGATTGGTGTTGCCTGGTGAGTTAGCGAAACACGCTGTATCTGAAGGAACTAAGGCGGTAACCAAATTTACAAGCTCTTAGATTCCGGAGTCGTGAATTTTGGAATTAGGGTTACGTTTTCGTTATTTTGTTGTGTAGATCCTGGTTTCTCTCTGGTCATAGGTGTATCGAACTAATAGCTTTAATGAATAACAAGTTTTTTCATATCTCTTTTCTTTAGCAAATGCTGATAATTTAATGAATCTCGGACGTTAAGAACTAGGCTTTCTGCAGATCCGATCGGCAGTTCTGTTTTGAATTCTCTTAATTGTCTGATTCGATTATTTAATAGTTATATGCATTAACATGACCTACGAGCAGTCAAAGAGAATGTGCGTCATTGATTGTGATTGCTTTTGCTTGTTTCTTACTTCTCGTGATGGAAAGAGGATAAGAATATATAATGAAATGGAATTGGAATTTGGAGTCTGGATCAACGTAAAAGTTGAAATGCGTGTTAAAATAACTCAATTATTTTTGTTCTTTACTATAGAAGTTTGCGCGATTATCCAAACTATATTTCCGAAATACCTTCCACGAGCGGGCCTTTTAAGCACTTGAATTGTACTTCAAATAATTTGCACGAAAAAATCAAGTTTCTTAAACTAAAAGGTTCAATGAAAAGCTTTAACTTTCTTGATTCATCATATTACTTGGAACTATGAGAAGATGTAAGAAAGGCTGGAAGTTAGAATTTGCTTGGAAATCCATTCCCCCATGTAACTCTAAAAGGTAGTGTGTGTGAAGAAAAATGAGAACAGAAGGCATAAATTAAAAAAAGTACAAACGGGTGCAACTTTGGTGCACATAGGAGAGAAATAAGACCTTTCCTAAGTTTAACTAGAAAGTTGTTTGCTTTATGCTCAGCCTTGGAAGTTCTCCAGAGATTGTTTAGAAGCATACAATAATAGAAATTAACTAAGTCATTATATAACAAAAATTGAGATGAAAATTCTTATGATGGTTATTACTTTTTATTAAAGTTTAGTGACTGAAAAAAAATACTTTTTAACCTTCATTATATGTGGCCTAATCTAGTAGATAACTACCACTATGCCAATTGTTTGAAGGGGTGGAATTCTTCTATGGTTAAAAATATATTATTAGTATAATTTCAATAAGACTTTTTTTTTTTTTTTTGTTCTTTTAAATTTGAAAAAAGAAGAAACAAATTAAACACTACAATTGTTACAACTTCCAGCCTCTCTAATAATGGTGGAGATCTAAGACATCAAAAAACCAAATAAAATTAACATCTTGTATGGAAGACTAAAACCAAAAGCGACATGAGCAAGACAACCCTCCAAAGAGGAAGATCAATAATCTAGGCACAAAATTTCCAAACTATCCCCAACCACAGCAAAGACCGACCAAGATAGCTGTGGCTTCAAAGCACTTTGACCCTCCATTTTGACTTCAATCCGCACCAATAGGAGATTCTGACTATATTTTAACTTTTAAAACATAAAAGAACAAATTCTAAATACCCAACCAAATTTGTAATTTAACCCTAAAAAATATATATATACACATATTCATCGAACTTTACTATTTGTTTAATTACAATTAAAAAGATATTTGGAAATGGGCTTTTAAAGAAGCAGGCCCGGCCCAATAGAGTAAGGTCGGAAATATCTAAAAAAACAATTAAATCAGCGAATTGTCAAAGGAAAAAGACGTGGAGAATTGTGATTGGGTGTCGCAGCTATATCTACGCGACCGATTCCTTTCCCTTGACCGAAAGGATTAGTTCCGTAAGATCCCAATTCCGCCACCATTTTCGACCTCATCCTCCCAAAATTATCCGATCCACCTCCGCCTCCGCCGCCGTCGCTTCTCCGCCGATCTTTTTCATCATGTTACGGATCAGATGATTTCCGGCTTGTCCTTTTGATTCAACGATTTCAGGTTCTCATGTTCTCAACCTTTGTGTTTTGATTCTCACATTTTCGATTTCTTTACAAAGTTTTCTTCAAGCTCTTGGCTCGCAAATCTGAGGTTTTGTTAGACCGTAAGAAAATTAGGGTTTCGAAGAGCATTCAATATGCCTTCGGTACCTATTGATCTCTTCCTTGGCCCTCTGCTTCCTTCTTTGACTTCTTTTCATGGTGGTTCGTCCTCGCATCGTCTGAAGCGGCTCGAAAAGGGTGATCGGCGTGGTAATCTTAGTTAACATGGGGTTCTTTTAGTGCATTTCGTGCTCTATTCGTATTCTTCAATCTTCTCTTCCTTCTCCTTGCTCTTCTGGTCCGTTCGAGGTTTGGAATTCCTAGAGAAATTATAGTTGTACGGTAAGGGTTTATTGTTTTGATCTTGATCTTGAGGTTTTTGGCGGTCGAAGCCTCTGAAAGCGAGTCACTGGTAATTGGCTACTCGTTGAGAGGGTTTTGCATCCCTGATTATTGTGCGAGGTATTGTGCTATATTCTTTTTTATATTCTTCTTAAGAAATTTACAGGCATAATATAGTTTTCACCTGGATCGAGTTTATTTCAGGGCATGTTTTACGATATCTTGGATATATGTGCAGGTTCTAGCAGATTTCTTGTGTCTTACATAAGCTTGAATGGACATTCCTTCGGTTCATCAGAAGTTGGCTCTCCAAGATGTAGACGGTTTGGTGGATGATCTACAGTCGTCTTTGAAAGAAATTGATGCTGCATTGTTTAATGATCTTGATGGATTTTTTAAGAAGTCTTTGAGCATTGAAGATACTCAAGGTTCAGAATGTAAACGTAATGTGAATTGCAGCGATAGTTCAAATGATAGAAACAAACAAAAAGAGCTTGAACTTTCCGCGAACAACTCATCTAAGAGGTGTTTAAGCAAATCCAGGTCCTTTCCCTTTCCTGTTGTAGCATCCCCTCCTAATGATTCTTCAGACAATGATAAGAAACCACAAACAGCGATGGGTGATGTGTCCTGTAATGAGTCTGTGCATCAAGCCTTTTCACGGTCCATGTCTTTACCAGTAAGTTTTCTTCTCGTCAAAATTATAAAGGGAAAAGATTGCAGTTGTGTTCGTCAAAATTATAAAGGGAAAAGATTGCAGTTGTGTCCTGTGTTTATGAATTCTTGTATTCAGTTTTGTAGCTTTGGAACTTCTAAGGACAAGCATTACAAGTTTGGCTGTCATGATTATTGATCATAGGGATTATATTTAAACCCGACTTTTAAAATTTAGTGACTTAGCATCTTTTTGTTTCCTTAATGTGACTATGTTCCTTTTTAGTGTGCTATGTTCTTGTGGAGGCAATCCTGCTGTCGCCAGTATGCTTGCTTTCTAAGTTGTCTCATTTTGCAATACTGATGTATGTAGTTAATTTGTTACGCAGTTTTCATTGCTCCTTCTCCCTTTTGTAATTTCATACTATCAATGAAATTATGCTTGAATGTTTCTCATAAAAAAAAATTACACTACATTTTTTGTTTATTCACCCCACTGCAGATTTGAGTTTATTACTGATAAAACAGCACGTTATCTGAGGTTGCTTGTGGTTATATTTAATTATAGATAATGAATTAGTGAAAAGTAAATGTCAGTGAAGCCATTGCATATTTGCATTTTATCTTCCCCCTTCTGTTTGCTGACTTAACTTCTAATATCCAGGCTCCTGCGAAGCTTGTATCTGCGATGAAAGGTAGCCGAGCACAACACTACGGGGAGTCACCTAAGATGTCTGTGACATGGGCTCCTGATGTGTACGACCCTCCTCAGACGTCCTTGTGCCATTGCATAAAAAACAACAAGAAACAGCAGAAATCTAAGAACAGGAAGAATGGGAAAAAAGGACAGAAGGGCAGCAACTCTTCGCGCGGGAGTGGTGGCAAGGACAAAAGGCAGGCTCGCAAATCTGTTAGTAGTTCTGATCGGTATCAAAGATCATTTAACTCTCACGAAAGTTTGGTTAGTACTCTCAACGAGTTTGAGAGTTTCGATGACGGGAGCTCAGACTCTCATTGTGGAAGCATCTTCCTGAAAACATCGGTCACCAAGGTGCATTACTCTGTTACTGAAGCCTTGTGAGCGTTACTTCCAAGTTTTCATCTTCTCTCACAGTTTCTGTAAATAAATAAGTTGTGTTTTGGTTTCTTTTGTGATTGTTGATGACCGAGATGCTTGGACCAAAAAATTGTATGACGTCAACTCTTTTGTTTGTTTGTACGAGAGATTTCGAGGATTTATAGACCTTTTTGTTATATGATATGATGTTTGTTGAAATTCACTTTTTATTAAACACAACTGAAATGATGTGTTGCTATGTTTATGGATAATGGTTGTGAGTCTTGTGACTGCTTCGTGGATGTTTTTATTGGATATGCTTGACTTGCTTCTATAGAGAGGCCTGTTTGAAATTTGTTTTAGGGCTATGTAAATGACTATTGGAATTCTAGTTCTGCATTTTTCAAACAATACAACTCCATTAGAATTTAGATCTTGTCCCAAAAGACCAAATAGTAAAGTTTAATGAGATATCAATTGAACTCAACTAAATGATTTCAATTGATACTTCACCCAAAGGACCCAATAACTTGGGTATCTATAGATAAAGGGTACTATACACATGCTTTCAGAGGACTGAGTGATAATTTATTCTGTTGTAGCTAGCTCCCTTGCCTACACAATTTATGTAGTATACTCTGCATTTATTTTCACATAGTCGTAGCTCAAGTCGCAACCCCATGCACGTCCTTCTCCTTGCCCATCACCTGTTGATTGAAACAACTATTTAGCGTAGCTATGAGTCTCATTCGACACTGTTTGAATACCGTTATTCAGAATTGTATGGAATCATCTTTTCTTAGCATAGGCTAAGTGAAGAAGTGAATGTAATGTGTTGTTTGAAGAACTCACCTATGGAAATGTAAATTCTGACAGTATCATGGGATTCTCCAGCTCTTCTAAGATAGTTACTAGCTGCAGCCCTGAAAAACAAGACATAATATTCAACTTACAACAGTAAAAAGTGGTTAATAAAATTACTCAAGATTTGGTGATTGAAGAAAAAACAATGTGGAAGATTGTCTTTAAACCTATCAAAAGATTGGGGTTCTCCTCCATCCATGAGAAGAATGTTTCCTAGAGACACTTTGAGTTTCATCTGATCAAACGGTACCCCTGCGTACCCAGCAGCCGCTGCTATCCGTCCCCAATTTGGATCTCGGCCATATATAGCTGACTGCAGCGTGAAAAAACAATGATGAAACATGCTTGCACGAGGTGTGCTGGAGTAAGATGATTAGGAATGAAAACCGTGCCTTTACGAGTGATGAGGCTGCTACCGAACGAGCAACATTTGCTGCTTCAGCTTCTGTACTTGCACCATTCACTGTAATCTGTCGCATTTGCAGATGGATAGCTTCAAATGGGTTGATTCCAAAATGCATAGATTATGTAAGAAGGTTTTTGTTTATAGAAATGGCAGACCTCAATCAGACAGGTAGCTCCTTCACCGTCCCAGGCTATCGACTTGGCAAGGCCTTGCATCACCTGAAAATAGAGGAGAAACAAAATCCTATAACATCAAAATAATTTCCCTCCCTACTAACAATTTTTTCTCAAATTTCTTTTGAAGCTGTCCTGATTCTCAAAAGCACATACCACATCAAGGCATTCTTGAAGCTGTCCTGCTTCTCGACTTTTCAATGACGAAATTATATTAGAATTGAATCCCGACAAGCCACTTGACAAAGCAATGACGGTATCGTTGGTACTCGTATCCCCATCCACCTACATCATCAATTTTTTTTCATTTTTAAAAAATGAAAATTATAATGAACGGTACTTCCGATGTCACCTATATACACCATTATTGTATATCAATGATTTGCTATGTTACTTCACATATATGGTATATGCCTACATTTCTAAGATAAAGTCCATCCTGAATATTTCATTTACAAACCCAAACTAAACAATAAATGGATCAATTTATAACCAATTTTTCAAGACTAGCTAGCTAATTTGGTTTGACTTGATTTATATTGATTATTGAGTTATGAAAGAGCAAAACAGTAGATAAATTGTTAAAAATATTAAACAATCATATACCGTAATCTGATTGAAGCTTCGATCAACAGAGATTTGCACCATCTTTCTCCAAACATCACAAGCAACTACCGCATCTGTTGTTACAACCTGCCCATTGTAACAAATCAACATTAATTCAAACAATCACTGCCATTTAACCTGCTGTTCGATTATTGAAGATACCTACACCGAGCATAGTAGCCATGTTTGGGTGAATCATTCCCGAACCTTTTGCCATTCCTCCAATTCTTATCGTTGAGCCCCCAACCTAGGCATTAAATCAGCTGTTAATCCTTTCTGCAATGATTTTATCCAAAGGCAATGTTGCAAGTGCTTTTTATGTCGGCATTAGACCCGAGACTACTGTTAGACCACAGGCAGAAGAAGACAAAAAATGGTTTTTACGCACTTGGGACTCGATTGCCACACTTTTACTAACAAGGTCGGTTGTCGTTATGGCTACTGCTGCAGAAGCTGCACTGTAAACAGACTGATAATAAGTACTTGAATGAAAATAAAGGGAAGGGGGTAAAAATTCTTAGAGGAACACTAATAACCAAGGAAAAGGTTCGACAGCGAAGAAGCCGAACACATAATCAGAGGAAGTACAGACGAAACTAACTAAAAGATTGAGGATTACCCTTCAACTGAAGATGAAAGGGATCTTACTAGTTGTGGAAGAGAATTCAAAAGTGCATCCTGCATTTGAAGTTGGAAGATAACTTTAAAATTCAAGACAATACAACCAGTAGGTGTATTTTCAGCCAAAATACAATACATAATACATCTCCATACCTTTTTTATTCTGTGACCAATCACCCCAGTAGATTCAACTAGTATTTCCTCTGGCCTTATTTGAAGGATCTGCAATTGAAGTTACTTACAACTAAAAAATTGTACTGAAAAAAGGATTAAGGAATTTGTTGTGAAGCCTATGAAGATTCATACCTTAGAAAGATTGTTCACACATTCCATCACATCTTGATAACCAGCATCCCCCTGCAGACTCTTAGCTATTAAATATTCATCCATCATAGGCATAGACTTTTATCTTTTCAAGTCCAAACAATATTCAATCGGTGTCGTAAATAACTGCTCACCGTAGCAGCATTGGCCTGACCAGCATTTATTAACACTGCACGGGCCTAACAAATTGTAGAATCAATCAAATCGTTGTAAGTACATAAGTTAGAAGCACTGTTTATTGAACAGAGTGAGCCAGATCTGGGGTGGCCATATAAAAGGAGCAAAATCAATGAACTTGTTTAGTTGTGGTTTTATCATAGATGAATGTTTTGCTGCTAGTTATACGTAACTTCAACCTGAGCTGCAAGAAAACCTACCGTTTCCGAAATGTCCAATGCTTTTTTACAATATAACACAGGTGCTGCAGCAACTACATTCTTTGTAAATGCTCCTGGAAATGAAAATGAGCAAACTTACAGTCAGAATAAAGAATGTTTCATGTGCTTAGGTACAGCTGACTCACATGTGCTTCAGCATCAGGTAATATATTCCCCAAGGAAATGGCCAAAAACCACCCAAAACTTTTCCTATAACAATCATTCTCTAGTTTGTATAACAACCAAAAACAGATTATTATAGAATACAGGTGAACTCAACAGTAAGCTCTTACCAGCAGAAATGGCATCAACATCACAAGTAACAAGTGCAAGGTCAGGTTTCTCTCCCTTTGCTCGTAATCCTCCATATAGCCCTGCAGCTTTGAACCCCTTTGCAGCAGTAACTCCTCCATCAATCTACAAAACGAGTTTATTTTTAGTTTGAACTTATAAAAAGTCAACAAACTGAGAATGCACAACAACAATATCTTATCTAGAACTAGTAACACTTCTTTATAACCATTTTGTTTTTAGTTTGAACTTATAAAAAGTTAACAAACTGAGAATACACAACAATAATCTTGTCTATGACTAATAACATCTCTTTATAACAATTTTGTTTTTAGTTAGAACTTATAATAAGTTGATAACTGGGAAGACCTATACTTTCTTGCTTCAGTGTATCGCTTTCAGAAATTTTGACATTTAAGGAAACCAAAACAAAAACAAAAACTTAAAAGGAAAGAAAAGAAATTGGAGATAAACACAAGAACAAGAAGGTCACTAAAGTAATCATTCAACCCCAGAAACTCAAACTAAATCAAAACAATCAACAAATCTTAAAGCACACAGGGAGGAAGTTCACAGTCCCTACCTGCTTCCATGGACCATCAGGAATCAAAATCGGAGCCTCCGGCAAATAATTGGCGGCCTCATTCGTAGCCACAGCAAACACTCGAAAATTCCTCTAAGACAAACAGAAAACAAGCAGAACATCAGCAAAAGCAATGGAAAAAAACGAAGAGAAATCCAAACATAAAGCTGAAATGGGAAACAAAGGGTATGAACATTGCTCTTATTTGTAGCTAAAATCAGACCCAGAAACAGAAACACAGAGTTGGGGCATTCTCGAAAAGGGATTTCGGTGCGATCGAAAACAAACCTTATGGGATTGAAAGGCGGTGAATTTGAGAGATGGGTAGTGAGGAACAGAGAGATACATGAGTTCTGTTGAAAAGACTGAAACAGAGAGAGATAGAGAGAGTGAAGAAGAAGGAGGCGATGATTGATGAAGGAAGCTTTATATAAAGTTGAAAGGGAAATTAGGAAATGGGTTTTGTTTGTTTTGATTTGGTGGGTCACGTAAAGTTCAAATGATGATCGGAAGCGGCAGCCATTGCAATGGGCGAAGGGGTGGGGGTTTCGAGCACGTGAGGATCACGTGGGGAGGATCGTTTTGCAATGAGAAGAAGACAGAAATAAGGATTCTTCTATGAATGAGAATTGAAAAGAGGAATTTTTTAGAGTTGAAGGATTCAATTTGGAGTTGCTTTTGTGTTTCTCTTTCAACTTAGGACTACACACTATTAGTCTCTATAATGCAACTTTGTTGCTTTTTTTGGTTTGCTTCTCTTTTTTTTTATTTGATTTTTTTTTTAAAGAAAAAATACATTTTTTATTTTGATTTGGTTATTAAGTTTCAAAATATTACAAGTTGATTGAATTTTTGTTTCAATTTTATCTTTAGATCAATTTTTTTATTAAATACTCATTTTTAGTCACTAGTATTGGGTTATTTTCAAATATAACAAAATGAGCTAAACTATTCACAAGTATAGAAAAATTTCACTGTCCATCAATGATAGACTTCTATCACTAAAGCAATAAAAGTTTATCACGGTCTATCACTAATAGATAGTAAATTTTTTTTATATTTGTAAATAGTTCTATTATTTCTCTATTTATAATAATTTTTCTAACATTAATGCACATTAATTAATTTAAAATAATTATGAAGTGAAATTTTAAATTTAATTTTAGTAGTAATGAAAAATAGTGAAAATTAAGGAAAATAATTTTAAATGACAAAACTATAAAAATATATATATATTTATAAATAATAGCAAAATATCACAGTCTATCTGCAATAGATTGCAATGACTACGATCCGTGTACAAATAGTAGTCTATCGTAGTTTATCATAGATAGACAGTGAAATTTTGTTATATTTGTAAATATTTTGGTTCTTTTGTCTATATTTGAAAAGAGTCCAAAAATTAATTATAATTATTTTAAATTACTTAATCACATAAAACTAGAGATGGGAAATTTATATTTAGTTATAAATTGAGGTTAAAAGTATAAATTTTGAAACTTATGAACCAAATTGAAATTAAACACCACTCCAAATTTAATGACGTAACATGTATTATTTTGAAAACTAAGGATCAAATAGAAACTAGACTTAAAACCTATTTTGACCAAAAAGATATTTTTCCCTTTTTTATCTTTTATACTTTGATCATGAGTTTAAAATTCAATGTTAAAACCTTTGAACATGACTTTCTTAGAAGTTTTAGAAAGAGAAAGAGAAGGGAGGTTTTTGATATTAGGGTTTCCACTTCAATACAGAGTTTAAAAAGTAATCGATATTTCACGATCAAGGGTATAGTATTATTTGTAGTAGCAATCTTTCTATATCATATTAACAATCAAAAGATAGTCGAAAGAAAAGATCTCTAGTTGATAGGGTTTCTTTCTATACTTATGAATTTCATTGGACCTAGAAATGATACATTGGAAGAATCTTTTGGCTCTTCCAATATTAATAGATTGATTGTTTCGCTCATGTATCTTCCAAAAGGAAAAAAGATGTCTCAGAATTGGTTCCTAGATCCGAAACACTATTGAAAATATGTTTAAATACTAGATGTTGCTCTCAACCTATGTTAAATTAACATAATATAAAATGCAATTACATTAAATATTGAATCCCTTTCTAGACGTTTAAAACACTTGATTTTTAAGTACGTAGGAAGTCAAATCACGTCTTGTAATAGTTTAACCGGAGTAGAAAATGTAGGGGTATTTGTGCTAATCCACAGAGGAAACCGGAGGGTTTGAATTTTCTTATGAAAATCTTCTTTTGGAAGGTTAATTGTCAGTATCACAATATAAATGAAATCCTTGAAGTTCTTAATTAAAAAAATATATATATACACACACACACATATATATATAAAATTAAAAAATCAAATTTAGTGATTTGATAAATACTTCATTTCAATTGAAATATCCTATTAGATATATAAAATTTATTAGTATTAAATATTAAAATTATCAAAAATAAATAAATGTCCAAACTTTTCTAGTAGTATATTTGTTTAAGTAGGGAAAGAGAATCGAGACAAAATTAAGATGAGTTTGACATAAAAATAATTTTGAAAGAATCTTTAGAGCATTTTAGTTAAAGTCATTTTAAACTAATCCCATTCTATCTTTTACTTCTTCTTTTTACAAAATTTCAGCACTCAATTGGCTTACAAATTTTAAAAAAAAAAAAAAAAAATTAAAAAAGAACAACCCTAATTAGCCTTTCTCAAGAACATGAAAAAAAACTGTTATGAACAAATAGACAAACAGCTTGTAGATATCTATGCAACAAACATGGTTAAAATCCACTTAGTTTTACTTTTGTCTCATTTTGTTTTGGTTTTGTTTTTTTTTTTTTTTTTTTT
>QLSR01000645.1:1899105-1943324 GCA_031780015.1 Citrullus colocynthis
GGGGGGGGGGGGGGGTAGTAGACATTGAAACCCATACTCCAGCATTATTACATAATGTTGGACGCAGTTTTGAACGAGTATAAAACTAAAAATAATTGACCTGGCAACATCTTCATCTAAGACAGACAGGATATACCAAACACAGAAAAGACCAAAACCCACCTGTATGGTAAGCTCGAGGGCAGCGATCACAGAAAATCAAATCTCCTCCACTACCACATGCAGCACACATATCATCACTGTCTCCTGTGGTAAGTTTTTGCCCACTAGCCAAGGAAATGGCAATATCATGAAGTGTAAGTCCATTAGTAGTATAAATGTGGCGGTACCTACATTACATATAAGAACATTCTCTTAGTATGACAATCTGGCAGCATTTCGAGATAATATAACACTTCACACCATACTCACGGTTGACGTCTGGCAGCCATCCCTGCATGGGCTTCAAACTGGGAAGGGCTAATCTGTTTCAATTTTGGGGAATAATTTAGAAATAGATAAACATAGAAAGAAAACTAGATCGATACAGAACAAAGGATGAGACTACTCTAAAAAATAAAAGTTGCAGCAACTAACCTCTCGATTACAGTGACTACATAGAATACCATTTCCTTGCTTGTAGCCTCCAAGTATTCTCTATGGAAAGTAAGTAGGGAAAACGGAAAGGAAAAAAGTTCAGATCAATCAACAAACTCGTTCATCACATACATACATCAGCTAATATTTCAATTACCTGTCCTTTGACAAAGTATGCCAGCTCGGCCCCATCTGGAAGGCCATTTGGCATGAAAAGTAGTCTGTGAAGATCATTATCCCTGTCAAAATAGGGGAAAACTATCAGTGACACGGAATGCTATAAACTTCTTTTGGAAAAAGGTAAATAGAAAATGTACTTGCTATAACAAATAAGAGAAAATACCTTCTTTTTGTGCCTTTTTCTGCCGTTTTTTTGTGTTGAATGACTGGATTGGAAAAGTTAGGGCTTGCTCTGCATAAAACAAAAGGTATTATTATGACGTATTCCGTAAACCAATATTTATCAAGTAAATAAAACTAAAGACATCTCATAAAGAAAAACGTAGTGCAGAGCAATACAGCCAGCATTTTCAAAATTCTAATAATTATGAGAAAAGCTAAAAATCCCAAAAACAATGCTAGCTCGTAGCTTCATGTTTCTAATGCAATATGCCAATACCAAGGAGCAAATGTTAATTCACTAACAAAAAAGCATTTGGATCTAAATAGAGGCAGTTGTTAACAGCAAAAGTTTCACACATTTTCCTTCATGTCAAAAACTAAAATAAAATAAATTAGGGAGTTTCTTTAAATATTTCTTGCCTCTCAAACCCTAGAATCAAACCAAAACCAAATCTTAGTCAACTTTAAGTCTTCAGAGGCACAACAATAACATACAAGTTCTATTTCACTGGCAACTAAAAAAAATATAAATAGCGCATCAAAAATAGATAATGGCAATTGTTTGATGCAAAAGTGTGACAGGGATGTACATAAGCTAGCTAGAAAAAAATATATATGTAGCAAAAAATGAATTACCCTCTTGGACACAACAAATCCTTATATTCTTCAACGAACAGAGAAAAGGGTTATCAGGTTATTATTTTATACCTCTCAATGGGATGTGACAATTTAGGAAGCTTCACATCATCATTTTCCACTTCAATAGTTGCACTGTTCTGGTGGAAACTTGCTGCAGAACATAAAATTGTCAATTATAGAAGGGAGTCCAACTCCTACATACCCAGAGGAAGGAATTCATTACTTATCCACAACTTAGTCTCACACTTAATGGTTAATGCCAAAGGATGAAATCCTAACCCTGAATATTTCTAAGCATGAATGGAGCAAACTGGCTCATTTAGTTAAAAGGCGTTTAAATATATTTTTCCCTAATCTTTTATCATATACATAAAAACAAACCAACCCCAAGCACCTCAATAATCTTCCAGAAAGGAGCAAACTAATGTTTGTTAATAAAAATCAGAAATATCCATACCTTTCCAAGCCTCAAATGAATCCAAGTTTACAGATGAACCTGCCACTTCCTTAATCACTTCATCTAATATGCTAAGAGGTGCACTCTTAATTTCCTGTATGACACTATAAATCGGCCTCCCATTCTCCAAGTATATATGATTATTTGGATGTCTAGTCTTGAAACCAGCATGCTGCTCAAACTCATAAGCACTGAGGATCTGTTCAGAATCATCATTAATTATATGGTCACTTTAAGGGAGTCCGGAAATCATGTAAAGGAATTGCTTATAACTTACAGCTGTATAGTTGCATACTGAACATCCGCACACGTAACCTCCGCCATTTATAATACCATTTAGCTTCATCTAACCGTACAATAAAAATAAAATAAAATAAAATAATCAGACCATGAAACAAAATGGCACTGTGGAGTATTAAGAATTGTGAACAACAAATACCTCGCTTGTCGTCGATACATATTTGACTCGAGCTCCATCAAGTATACCAGTCGACAGCAGCTTTTTAACATTCGACGGATAATTGTTTGGTAAAACCTTCTTCGACATTTTCAATTCCATTTTATTTGGACCTAAAGGATACCTGCTGCTCTCAGCACAGCCTTCCCAGCTATGTGCAGATGTCTCCGTACAAGCATCATCAACCAATGAAGGTTCAGGTCTACCGTCCTTGTCAGAGTTCCCATAAGAATGAACTTTGTCTGCTGACATGGATGCGCCATTGTTGTCCTTCTTTTTGCTGAACTTGAACGTAATCTTCCTAATGCCAGTCGAACTAGCATGCTTAGGAATTTCAATCACAAACCGAGAGACCTCATCAACATCACACATATCAGCGTCATTTCGAGACGCGTCATTCTGGCAACGAATTCCATCACTTGAGATATCCTCCGAGCTTGAATTCCCCGAACAAGCCGACGTAAGCTCCCCGCGCTCAACTTGGTTGGTATTTTCTAGCTCGTCAGGTTGGCTAGTAATATCTTGGAAATGATTCCCTTTCGGAGAAATTACGGGATTCGAAACTTCTGACAGAACGTCTTCATTCGACACTTCTTTTGCTTGCTTCTTGTTATGCAAAGACTCAGGTTCCGTATCTTCATCAAGACACTGATGGTCCCGCTTCAATTCGGTACTCGAAGCGCTCTCTTTCCCCAACGGCTCATTTGTAACTGCAGCCAAACCAGCTGCTTCTTCTCCCATCCAATATATATTCCTCCAAATCTGCAGAGCCAGTCGCTAACAATCCCGCAAACCAAATCGACAGCATCCAAAAATCCCACACAGAGTGGAAATGAAAATCCAGAATCCCGTAAAAAAAAAAACTGACAAAAATCCGGTATAGCCTGAGAATTCGAATGCTAAACTTCGAGAAAACCTAAAAACGTCGAAATGAAAAAAGCATCAGAAACCCATTAATTCTGAATAACCGCCAGCGGTTATCACCGTCAGAAACATAGAGTTAACGCGTAAAAATCAAGAAATCTGACCTCGACGCCTTTCCTGAAACCTAAAAATGAAGAATCCGATGAGAACAACTCAAGAATAAAAGGAAATGACAGAAAAAATCCAAGCGGCGAGCAGCAGAGCCTTCGATTGAATTCCCAAGAACTACGGATCTGAGATCTGCCGAGTCAGCAACAGATTTCAGGTGTATACTGAGTAGAATCAGATCGGAATACGACGAAGAGCGGATTAGTTAGGGCTAGGGTTTTGTCCGCGAAAACCTGAAAGAGAAAAAACGAGAGAGAAGAGCAGAGCGGCAAAAAACCGAAATGTAAAAGAAGCTTTTGGTTCGCGGTCAATATTTAGCTTTGGACGAGATAGAGACAGAAAGAGAGACAAAGCTCCCAGTGGGAGAAAATAAAATAAAATAAAATATTTTGTTTATTTATTTATTTATTTTCAAAAAGCAACAACAAAAATAGTAAAGTTCGTCACGGTTCACGATCTTTAGAAGGAAACGAGACGACAGTTTGAAAACTCCATAAGGTCCACTTTTTTAATCCTATGAGAAACTACCACGTGCTGTTACTACGCCACCTATTGTGCTTAAGTGGATGGTTGCTGTGATGATGTGTCACATTATAAAACAGGACCACTTTAATAATGTAAAAATTTTCTATCATAGAAGAAGCATTTAAAGTGTTGGAGCTCGTGTAATAATAAGTTAAACAGTTAGTATTGGTCTGTTTGTTTAAATTTATTTTGAAGGATAGATTTGTTTTGCGAGCATCTTAGATTTTCAAAAAGTGAGCATTTAGATTGTCATATTTGTTTACGGTATTATAAGGTGCTCCGATATATCAAGAGTTTTGAATATTCTCTTAAAACATGCGTTTTCCAGATTTTCGAGTTGAGGGCATCATCGTTTTACAATTTTGTCCGTTTTTTTTAATTTTATATATATATCTATATATATTCATTTGCATTATATAATTAATAATAAATATGGTCAACCACACATATCAATTTCTTTTTTTTTTGTTATATTGTATTATTATTTTTTAGCCAGATATTCAAATTTAAATTTAAATCAATATTTATTTTATAAAAAAGCTTAAATTATGATACATTATTTTGTTAGAAAAATAACATATAAAAATAAGGTATGTTTTCAATTACAAGAAAAAGAATTAAAATATTTACAAATATAACAAAATTGTGTCTATATGTGTCTGTCATACAAAAATAATAATCTATCACAATCTATTGCAAATAGATTGTGATATTTTGTTATTGTTTGTAAATGTTTTCAATAGTTTTGTCATTTAAAATAATTTTCCTAAGAACAATATAACTTTTATTAATTTAAAAAGAATGTTCGAGTTGATAAAAACAAATATGTTGTTTAAGTTCAAATTATATTAAATTAATTATAACTTATTAAATAGTCATAAGATCGTTTTTTGAACACTGTGTATATATGAGACATTATTGGGTAGAATTCCTTCTACATAAACACGGTTATCAAAATATTTTCATAGTAAAAAATATTCCTATAAAATAAGCATTGTAATCTAAAGATGCGAGATGTCAGACATTTATAATTCTATATATCTATAATTTTGGGTATCTAAGATTCCACTTATCTACGTTGCCAACAAACAAACGACCCCTAAATGTTATATTTTAATCATGTATTTTTAATAAATCTCAAGACTAGTTAAATCGTAATAATTATTTTTGTGAATAAAATATTTTTACAAAATTAATAAAAAAATGATAATAGTTAATTAAAAATTTTGAAAATATCAAAAAAAAAATCTAGTAATAAATACTCAATTTAGAATTTAAAAAATATATATATATAATAAATGAAATTAAATATTTGGAAGTATAGAACTAAAATCGAATTAGTTTTAAAAAGCTTTGCCAAAATAATATTTTAATCAATAATATGCTTTCAATAATGCGTCAATTGCTTAATTAAATAAGCATGTATTATAGTGGTACCATATATTCTTTTCAAATTTTATTAAATAAAAATAATGCATTATAAAATAACATGTCAAATGTTTAATAGATAGAACTAGTATATAGTACTATAAATTTTCCCCAGCTTATTTAGTTTGTGATTTTCTTATTGTTTTACTTATTTATTTATATATATATATATATATATATATATTTGCTTTCCCCCTTCCTTGTCACTTTGTGACGTGTAATTTGAAGATCGTGGCGGTTGTTTTTGGTGTAAGAAACTTTTTTGGACCGTTGGATTATCCCACGTCATTTATCTGATTTTTTTTTCCTTTTTGTACAAAATGTATTGGTAGTATTTTCATATCTCGTTGATGGGACAGAACTTTTAAGATTTTTAATTAAAGTTGTGTAAAATTGTAATTTTAAATTATTGTTATATATGAACTATGAAACTTGTTACAATCCCGTTTCACATCATCAATTTAATCAATTAATTCTCTACACTTTATTAAGTGTTGCAATCATATTTTTGTATTAGTTCATCTTCGATAAAAAACGGGCAAACATGTCCATTAGCTCGAGTTTTCTCTCTCTCCTAAAATATTCCTCACTTATTTCCACAATAGAAAAACAATTGACATAAAAGGGAGTTTATCATGCTAGCCGACGATGCAAATACTGTTGAGCGTTGTGAGGCAATGCTCGATAAAGGAGTCGAAGAGAGCTTTTCCAATTGTTGGTTGCTTTTAAAAGAATTAGTCTCCACGTGTAGAACTTTCTATTGTCTTTTTCTTTCATCAATGTTGGCTTGTTATAATAAGTTAAATTCACATTTGTTCAATAGACTATGTTGGCACCGATCAACATATACAACGAATTGTAACATACTTGAAACTTTCTTGCATAGAGATGATGGTGGGATATTGTGTTCAACTTGAGAATTTTGGAAAATCATCTTCGTATAACATCAAAAGGAATCAAGCTTGTTGTTGTTCAAATGGATCAGTCGCAGCCACATCACCAGAAGCACATATACATGTTGGCATAGGTTTTTGTTTTGCTATCAAGGAATGATTGGATTGGTTTTTTTTTTTTTACAATTAGGTTTTTTTAAAAAACAATCACCAAAAGGACATTTATATTTTTGGTTATGTTTTTTTTTGTTTTTTTTTTTTTTTAAAAAAAATATTTTTTTTAAAAAAAATATTTTTTTTAAAAAAAATATTTTTTTTAAAAAAAATATTTTTTTTAAAAAAAATATTTTTTTTAAAAAAAATATTTTTTTTAAAAAAAATATTTTTTTTAAAAAAAATATTTTTTTTAAAAAAAATATTTTTTTTAAAAAAAATATTTTTTTTAAAAAAAATATTTTTTTTAAAAAAAATATTTTTTTTAAAAAAAATATTTTTTTTAAAAAAAATATTTTTTTTAAAAAAAATATTTTTTTTAAAAAAAATATTTTTTTTAAAAAAAATATTTTTTTTAAAAAAAATATTTTTTTTAAAAAAAATATTTTTTTTTTTTTTTAAAGGGTTGCAGCTGAAAACACAACACAAAAGATGAATCTTACAACTCCCACTCAAAACAAATGGAAGGACATTCCATAGAAGTTTGTTTCCATTATGTGGATAAAATATTGCTAGAGTTTTGAGATGGGTTAGTAATTAGGATGTCATCTCAGTGAGGCAAAACTATATCGGAGAAACACTAAAAGAAATAAAAAACAAAAGCCAAGTCGATATTGCACATGTTTGACCATGAACCCTCTAAACAATTGCATTCCTTTGCCTCGAGCAATAAGAAAATACACTCACCCTTTTGGCGCCTCCTTCATCAAGCATTGTCTTGCAACACTCCCCAATGTCGGTATCGTCGACCACAATAAGAAACCCCTTTTAGTATAAACTCGTCTTATGCCATAAAAATAGGTGAGAATGTTTTTTAAGGGAGGGACGAAGATCGATAGAATGGACATGTTTGCCCTTTTCTAGTTGAAGATCAACTAAAACAAGAACGTAATTACAAAGTTTAATGAATTGCAAGGAGTTAATTGATTGATTTAAAAGTTTATGGGCGTGATTGTTAACAAACTCAATGTGTTCAATGACGACTTGTTGATTTGTTCAACTTTTCTTCTTTTTACTATTTAAATTTTGTATTAAAAAAAATCAACAAGGTCTCAACTCTCGTTTTTAAGGTGTAAGAAAAAAAATATATATTAAAACCTTGTATAGTATTTATGTTAAATAAAAATTGTAACAGATGCTTTTTAAGGGATAGTAATTAAAAGAGACATTTGGAAGAGTACATATTCTAAAATAAACGAAAATACAAAAATCAACCTAAAAATAGTGAGATTAAAATAATATATAATAAAGGTTATTTTCAACTAATCAAAACATTTACAAAATATAGCAAAATTTTATTATTTATTTACGATAAATTGCGATATATAGGTAGTAGTATATTGCAGATAGACTATATGTTTTAGTATTAATTATAAATATTTTTAACAATTTTACTATTTGAGATAATTTTTCATATAATAACCCAGGCATAAATAAGAATATGTGAGGTTGTCTGAATGGGCCGACCTTACTGGAGCAAGCCCAGTTGGAATTGGACTCTGCTGGAACGAGGTTGTATGGCTATTAACACAAGCACACAACCATCCATCATTCAGGGAAACAAATAAAAAGGAAACGAATAGCAAATTTTAAATTTGATGTTAAAAAGTTTATTGAATTTAGTCTTACTGTTTTTTCTTTTTTTCTTTTTTTTTTAAATTTTACGATCTTAGTTCATGTAATTTTCATAAATCATTCCATCGTGTTAGTTTATTGTTCATTTTCCTTTTAAAATTATTATTCATTTGCATTTGTACAATCAATTTTTGACAACATATTCATATATTGTATTTTTTTTATGATAATTATTATTATTTAACCAATGTTGGTAAAAATTAATTTTGAGGGGCTAGATTTAAGATTTATTAAAAGTATAGAAACTAAAATTAGACAATTGAAATTACATTTGACTAAAATTGAACAAACTTCAAATAATATAAACAAAAGTGGTATTTTAACATTTAAATAATGTGCAAATAAAAACACAAACAAAGTCAAGGTATCCTTTCCTCTATTGGATATCGACATATTCTTCAATATTTATATGTTTTCGTAAATTTGACTCCGATATGAAAAAGTAATTTATAATTTCATAGCATCGTGAAAATTTAATTAAAGGGAAAAAAAAAAAACTCTATAATATAACTAATACAAATAATAAATGTGTTGAACTTGTCTAAAACGTAAAATATTTATTTTTAATATAAATATAAATTTAAAATTTGTCGTTTTATAATTAACTATAAACAGATATTCACGTCAATATTTATTGTGATATTCCTATAAAATTGAGACTTATCTGTTCGGTAGATAATTCGAATTATATTTGATGTTTTCAAATTTATTGAGTTCAATAAATATGTGTCTAGCAAACAATCACAATTTTGTGTATTGAAAAATGCTTCAAATCCTGCAATCCAATCCATGCAAATTTTTAAAACAATGTTTTTATGATTTCATTGTATCCAATTTTTGAATTTTTAAATTTTAAAATGCAAAATTATATTAAATAAAAATAACGGGTAGTTGCAAATATAGCAATCGAGTTCAAAATATTTGCATATATAACACAATGCAAAATAATTTACAAATATAGCAAAATTTAAATTTTGTTTTCAATGCATATTAGTGATAGACGATATTAATAGCAGGGTTTATCAATGATATATCATGGATAAATTTTGTTATATTTACAATTTTTTTTAAATATTGTTATACACTTAATTATTTTTCCAAAAAGTAATACCCAATACAATTACCCAAAATAAAAACATTTATAAATACACTATGTCATGTTATAAGCTCAATTTTTTTAAAAAAAAAATACACTGTGTATTATGTAATGTATTATAAATTATATAATATTACAAAATTATAATGATAAAAATTTTGTAAACATAATAGTTTATTATCAACTAAATATTAGTGGGTAGTTATAAATAGTTTTGTAATTTATAAATAAGAAGTATAAAACACATTTTTAAAAACTGTTTAAAGTAAAATTAAATTTATAAATGTATTACCAAACACATATTTGAAAACATGAAAATATAACATTCACTTTAGTTGAATATATTGTTTTCAAATTCTCTACCAAATATGCTTTTAACATTTACGTGGATGTCGACATTTTAAACCGAAGTGCTCTGGATAGTTATGATTGTTTCGGCTGAATAAATTCGCAGGTCAAAGTATTTATTTGAAAAAAAAAATTCTTTGAAGGCATTAACCTAACCCAACTGAATAAAAAATGAAGGTTAATTTAGATAATGGATAGTTATTTAAAATCTTATCCAAAGGCATGTATGCGTCCGTTCCGTTTCATTAAATTGGATTTGTTACAATGGCACTGTTTGGTGCATGAATCGCAGGGGCAATTAGGGAAGTTTTGCATTTCAATTTCCCACCGTAATAATTTCCATAAATCTCGGAGCTCCGATTTTGCTCTCATAAGTACCCTTCCATTTACAAATTAACTAACTTTAAATTACCATTTTTTTTATATATATTTATCTTTTTTATTTTTAGTGTAACATAGAATTTGAAAAATAGAGAAAAAAAGAGTACGAGATAATTATCGTTGGACTGCATTTATATTTACTATTTAAATTTAAAAAAATTGAAAATCATATATAGAGTGTTTGTTTCTAGGATTGCGATTGAATAGGTTAAAGATCTAAGTCTAGAGAATAAAGCTTTAATTTAATTCGATGAATTTTTTTTAATCTAAACGAGTCATGCTACAATGGTATAATTAGGTGTATTTATTTAGGTTATATGCATATAGCACTCTAATTTAATCTAATAAGATTTGCATTTTTTTTTCCTCAGTCAATTTAACTAGCTCAAAGATTTAGAATCATTTTTTAAACGTAGAGGTTTAAAATGTTAGAAACAACTTAGTCGCCAGATAAAAAAAAATATATTTTTTTAATTCCTCAAATGTAATTTGATAAAATAAAAGGGGAAATTATTATAAATAAAAAATATCAAATTATTTATAAATATAATTTTTTTTTTCTGTCTATAGCAATGGACTTGTGCAATAGATTATAAATTTGATTGCCAAACTCCCTTGAATGTATACATAAAATATTTTATTTTTTATATATAAAATCATTTTTTAAAAAATAATATTTATGATGTTGTTTCTAATTGATTTATGTTGTTGTATTTGGTCGAAATATTAATTTCGGAGTACGTTGCATTTATTAAGGTTTTTTTTTAGGGTTGTTTTTAAATATAAGAAAATGAACCAAAATATTTATAAGTATGACAAAATTTTATTGTCTATGCGATAAATCATGATATACTATCATCTGTGTCTATTTGTGTCACGATTTAATGCAGATAATAGTCTATTGCAAACTATTATGGTCTAAAGCAAATATATTGTGATATTTTGTTATTATTTGCAAATGTTTTTAACAGTTTTGTCATTTTAATTAATTTTTCTTTCTTTGATTAAGGTTAACAACACGTGGAGCGGAATCATTTGTGGCATGTTTGGGACTTGGAGTGATTTTGAAATGAGGAAAATCACTCTTGTCATGTTTCAAATCAACATAAAACACATGTTTAATAAATAAAAACTAATGGAATGTTTAATTCTACGCTTTTCATACTATTGGATTTTATTTTGAACGATAAAAAAACAATTCTAGAGTGATTTTAAAAATGACAAAACTAATAAATTTACGTTGTCTACTATAATACTTCAATCTAATAATTTTAGGCTCGAATATTAGTTAGGGAGGTCTATTGTATTTTTCCTTTTATCATATTAATTTTATTATTTTTTTAAGGTCAACAACACATGGGTGGAATTATTCGGTGCGTGTTTATAAATGATTTTGGGATGGTTAAAATCATTATGGTCGTGTTTAAAATCATGACAAAGACACTTTTAACATCTAAAAATCAATCAAATGTTTAATTTTAAAAATATAATTTTCATACCATGAAAGTTTAGTTTGAATAACTAAAAATATATTTTTTTTTATTAATTTCGAATGACAAAAGTGATTTTAATAATTTTATGATTAATCACTCATGAGCAATAATTTATCAAATTTTTTATCTAATATTCACTCCCAATCATCATCATTAATGACTAATAAGTAATTGAAAACAATTATGAAGTGTAGTTTTTAATTTAATCTTAATAACTAAGAAATATATACCAAAATTAAATAAAACTCAAATATCAAAGATAAAAGCCTAACATTTTAAAATTTAATAATTAGGTTGAAACCAAATTAAAAATTTTAAAACGGTAACCTTTTAAAACTTATAAACCAAATAAATACAAGACCCAAAATTTAATAGTTGATTATAAACTTTCCAAAATATAAATGAACGAGAAAAACATAATCATAAAAGAAAACATTAGCTCTATCATATAAACATGACTTCAACCAACATAAAATATGTATTATTATTGAAGTTGGGTAAAAAATGAGACCGCAACCCCATAAATTAGGTAGAAGTATGAGGTTGTAATTTCCGACTTCGCTTTATAAGTTTGACTCGCAGAGATCGAGAAGTCATCAAAGAAACCGATTAAACGTACAAAAAATCAGTCGAACTCTACGGTTACGCCGGCGACTCTCACTATTTCTCCCTCTGTTTTTCCCCATTTCTCCTCCATTCCCAAATCCCATACTCTCAATTCTCAAATCTCCGCCGCAAAATGTCGCAGCGACCGGGCAGGCACCAGAGGAGGCCTTCGCAGGGCGTTTTCATGGCCACCGATTACCTTTCCGAACCGCCGCCGCCGGCCGGACCGGGATCCACGGTCGAATCTGGCGGTGCGCACTCGACTCTCCTTAATCGGCCACCACAGCAGAGTCGCAGCGCTGATCCGGCGGCCGCGACGGCGGCAAGGCCTCCTGCTCCAGCGGCGTCGAATGAAGCTCCGAATCTGGCGAGCTAGCGGACCAAGGACTCAACGACGTCGTTTGTTCCCTTGCAATATGAAGATCAAGTGGAAGTAGGTTTTCGTTTTTCGATCTGTCGTTTCGTTTCGTTTTCTGTTTTTTTTTTTTTTTTTTTTGGGAAATTTGCTGTTAAATCTCACTTTTTCTTTTGAATCAAGGAAAAAAAAATATTCTCCGTTTTCTATTTCTTTTTATTTATGGTATTTTTCTATGTTGACCCGAAGAAAGTGTGGTCTTTGCATTTGGTGTTTTGTGAGCCAGGATCGATGCTGCTCGTGCCTGTTGTGTTTTACTCACATTTAAAACGTTCGTATCAACGAAAACATTGATATTTTGATTTGGGTTATTTTTAAATACTGACAAAATAAACTAAAATATTTATAAATATAGTATTTATATGTGAAATCTGCAATGGATTGCAAACTGTTATCTGTGTCGTGATAGGTAATTTATCACGATCTATTGCCGATAGATTGTGGTATTTTGCTATTATTTGTTAATATTTTTAATAATTTTGTCATTTAAAATAATTATCTCCTTAATCTAAAAAATGTCGACCGAAAAATATAAATATCGATAAATATTTTTGAAAAAATGATAGAAATAAAAAAAAATCAAAAAATAAAATTAAATTAATAAATTTATTGTTTATTATTCTTTTTATGTTTTATATAATTTTTAATTAAAATATCAATTAACCCCTTATGTTGATATAAAACCCATGAAAACGTGAAAATATCGAAATGTCGACAAAAATTTAAGATTATCTTTTACTTGTTTCTCGTTTGGACTGAGGGGACAAAGATGAAAACAACTATGGATTTGAATCACAATTAAGCTATACTATATTGGGATATTTTTGACATACACAAATCTTTAGCATTTAAACTAATGCGCACTTTATCTTGTCTAAAAGGAAACTAATTTATTCTTTTTATATAAACCTATCCAATTGTATCGTTTTTATTGTATAAAATTTGTTTTGATTTCAAAGAAAATCAACATCATGGCGAAGTTTTCTAAACAATTGTGAGATTTCATAAAGTTATAATATGGCTAATTTGTACTTTACTCGACCTTAAATTTGTCTCTAAGCTACTATTGTTGAAACTAGTAGGTTTACAAATATCTTTTCTTAAAAAGAATTAATGATAAATTACCTGGAAACTGCATAATGTAAAAATGTAACGTTTAATTAGATCTACGGTTAGATCTGATGAAATTAAAGGTTGTGAAAATTCATGCAACTTAACATGTTTAACGTGTTTAAGAGTAAATTAAAAATTATCCTTTAATTTAGACTCATTTAAAAGTACGTCTTAAAACTTTTCATTTCCATTTTTGCAATGGTCAAAATTCAATTACTTAATCTATGATTAACAATATACTGTCTTCATTTTCTTTTAAAACACATTTTTTTAGATAACGTATGAGATGGAGAATCGAATTACTGATTTCGAGGTTGATGATACAAATTTTATGTCTTTTAAACTATGTTAATATTGACTATAATAACTCGTTGAAACAAAATATAACACACCTTAAACAAAATTTTGTTTGAAGTCGTATAAAACGTCTTAATAGTTGTGAATCTATTTTGTTTCTCATTATCCTTTGGTTTTAGTAGCTATCATGTGCTATATCATAAACAGAACTAGAAAAAAGTGATTTACAAATCACAATCATACCATTTGACTATTCAATTACAAATTACACTACGTGTACTAATTTTCATTTAATTATTTAATAACAAATCATACTATATGTACTAATTACATTGAAACAATGAAAGTCAACCATTAGCACAATTGCACAAGACATCCTTGAATTTTGTGTCAAGTTTATAATTTAATTAGGCAGTTGAACTTTAAAAGGTTTCAAAACAATTCTTAATCGAAAAAAATATGATTGAACTTTAAAAATATTCTAAAAAGATATATTGATCACAAAATAAATGAATAAAAATACTCGAACAATTAATGTGTAAAAATTAGGATGCATACGTTTTGTATTTATTTATAAATGTATGAAAAATTAAAATCGTAGTTGACATTTATTTAATGCATAAGGACTATTTTAAAAATCACTTACATAATAATTTTTTTTTTTGTACACATTGGTTATTATGTTAGTTTACGGAACAGTGTAATGGATATACTATGTCTTTCAATTTTACTAGTTTGTCACATTAGTTTTTCTTTTATTTTAATTAGTTGTTCGATGCATATTCTTTTCTTAAATAAATTTGAATTTTTCAACGTATAAAAAGTACAACAGATGCTTGTCTCAAAGTTAAAAAATATTTTTACATAATTCAATACATGTCTAAATTTGGTGAATTAAAGTACGGATACCATTATTTAATTTAATATTATGAGTGTGTATCGTGTGAATAAAGGGAGGAAAAAGTAGAGGAAATTTATGGTATTACGAGAGTACCATACTCAATTATTTTACACTATAAATTTATTTTCATAAATATTAATGGGTTCCATACCAATGTTAGATAGTTTTACTCTATTGTTAAATATATTTTGATGTGACAAATAAAATAATGTAGCATTTAAATTTTTTACCAAAAAGAAGAATGAAGTTTATTAGTACATGAAAGAGATGCATTGACGCAACAATAAATGAGTATTTCCATTAATATACATATACGCACGCCTACTTTTTCACAACATTTCAAAAGGAAAAAAAAAATCTCTACACTTCAAATTAAAAATCAACTTCTATAACCAAATAAACTATTGGAAAAAAAAAAAGGGCAAAAAACAATACAAGATTTGACCTTTTAAAACTAATCAAATTCATCGATTTAAATATTACTTTTATCTCTGTCTCCTATATTTTTACATTTTTTCAATCCTAATTGATATAATTTTAGAATTTTCATTTGGGTTTTATAGTTTTAACATGTATCATTTAGGTGTCCATATATCAGTAAACTGAAGTACAAAATTCATGAATATCATTAACTACTTAACTTATTAAACATAGACATAACTTCGTGGGTAAAGTATGACTTGAAATTCATAAACATGCATAATATTCAAATTTGTTAAACCATTTAGATTAATTTATCGCTTAATTTATTTAGATTATCGATGTTAATTTACGTCTGTCAGTTTCACCATCTAAATAATTCATTTTGCTCAGACATTTAAAAATCAAAAGAAGATTATATAATTATAAAAGGGGATATAGTTTCATGTGATACAATTATTAGAAGAAGTGGAAAAAACAGAAAGCAAAATAAAAAGGTTGGCATTGGCAAATAAAAGAAGCAAAGGCCACCGGTGGAAAAATGTAAGGCGTGGAAAGGATTTATTATTATTAATATTAATAATTATTTTCATAATAATTTTGGATTTTGAAAAAAAAAAGAAAATAAATAGAAAAAGAATTGCGTTAGATCGACGCAGTGGAAGGAATCTCGAGAAAGAGAAATGGCAATTATTATTCCATTTCAAATTTCAAATTATTTTATTTTTTCTTTTTTTAAATTTTAAAAGAAAAAGAAAGATATATGTCAACGAACGAACTCAAACCCTTCGCTGTGGTATTATATGGGCCCAGCTCCGCCGAGCCGCTCGCCGTCTCTGTCCGCGAGCTTTAGTTGATCTCCACTTTTATAACGTTTGTATTTCAAAAGGTTGAATTTTGATTTCTCAATTTTCAATAAATTTTAAATTCAACATCTAATCTAATTAATGATCGATTTTAGGGAAAAAAATTATAATTAAAAAATTTGAAAATAATTTTCTCATATTACCAATTTTTAGATAAATTAATTGTGAGAGACTAAAATTGTCATTCATAATTTCATATGTGAAATTAGAGATTTAAATCTCTCTATATTTGTTGACTAAAAAAGTCAAAATCTTATTTGAAAAGCCACTCAATTGTGTATTTGAAAAGTCACTCAATTGTGTATTTGAAAAGGTATTAAACTTGTAATTTGAACATGTTAAATGAATTTTACAAAATAATCGCTTGCCTACTCATTAAATAAAAAAATTTCAATTTAAAAATATAATAAAAACCTTTACAACTCAAAAACTCCAAGTACAAAGCTGTTATTTAACAGACATAAAACTTACCAAAACAGGAAAGAAGAAAACTAGTTGATGGCAATAATCCTATTATTTAATTAAGATTAAAGGTTTTATTTTATTTTGAAGTCAAATTAAAATTTTAATTTGACTTGGTATATAAAAAAAAGAATAATTTTTTGTTTGAAATAAAAGATAATAAGGTTATCCAAAGCCGGATGAGCCGGCTTACATGAAGCTGCGGCGCAGCCAAGGTACCGCCCCACGCTCCTTGTACACGTGGTCTATACCGGTTGGTCAGTCAGCATCCCACCGCCAACTATCACGTACAAGTCATCGCCACGATACCGTTGCTCCCGAGCACCAACACAGAAAATAATAATAATTATAATAAATAATAATAAAAATGACCAAAAATAATAATTAAAAAAAATCACTATAAAAACCACTCTACATTTTTTCCTCATTTTTAAAGCTTTCTTTCTTCTTCTTCATCGGAACCTCTTCTTCTTCATCGGAACTTCTTCTTCCTCCTCTCAAAATGGTGAGTTCTCTGGAGCTTATTAACCTCTGCTTTTAATCGTGGTTTGATCATCTGTTTTCTTCTTGAGAAAGTAGGATTGTATTTCTAGTTCGTCAGCTTGAAAATCATTACACTCTCGGGATCGAGAGTTTCTTGCAATTTGTGGAGTCTTTGAATCTCTGTACACGATTTTGAAGTAGTAATCCGCGTGCAGTTTTTCGAGTGGGGAGGGAATGCATTGTGTTACGTAGGAGATCCGATTTGAATTCTACGGCATTTTTTTTTTCAACTAAGCGAAAACGTCATTTTCTTTAATTTACTATCGACTTCGAGTAATCTAGTGGTCGTGGATCAATTATGATCATCGTTTTGATTTTTGTACTTCTCATTTCTTGTGTTTGAAATTTTCTGTCAAGGACTGCAATTCAAGTTATATTTGTGTATTGGCCCCTTTTAAGTTGCTGTTAATCTTTTTTTGCATTTTGTAAATGAAGGGGATATTCCGTCGAGTTGTGAATTTGCTTTAAACTTGGTTGCAAATCAAAATCAGCTATCAAGATAATAATAAAAGGTTATGGGGGAACATCTTGTCCTGCTCATTTACTTGCTACGAGATTATCTTACTTTGACTCAGAAGCTACTAAAACGCGAGGTATCACAAGACGCACAGTAGACACGTGTAAATAAAATTTAATGCAAGTAGAAAAGTAGTAGGATGAATACGAAGAAAATTGAGATTGTGAGAATATTTATGCATTTCTTTCTTAACAATCAGAATAATAGAAATAAAACGAGAGTAGGAAATCAGACTTGAGGAGCTGAGGCACACACTAAAAGTACTAATGCACATGCCTAAAGGCTTCATTAAGGGAGCCTTTGCTTGAAAGGCCTCTTTGAAGCAAGGCACAGAGGTTGGGCTTAAGCGCGTCTAGGAGCTTGCCTGAGTGGAAAATTTGACTAAATATGACCACAAATTGATGGCTAAGATAAGGATCTCAACGGAGAAAGAGAACAATTGTTGAAGATTTACAAAATCTGATCCGATCATGAAGATTCTCTTGGTCCTAATTTACAAAATCTCACCTCACTGCTCTGCTTTGCAGCTTTTGATTTTATAGCTGTATTATACTATTATCAAGAGCATTTTATTTTCCAATTTTGTTCTGCCTTTTCAATTCATTCTGTATGCATCTCTTTTGGACTTCAAAATTTTTTAAGCAGTTTCATTCTGGACTATATAGGCCAACGCAGCATCGGGAATGGCCGTGAATGATGATTGCAAGCTGAAGTTTTTGGAGCTCAAGGCGAAAAGAACCTACCGCTTTATTGTGTTTAAGATCGAGGAGAAGCAAAAGCAAGTCGTAGTAGAGAAAGTTGGTGAGCCAACACAAAGTTACGAAGACTTTACTGCAAGCCTCCCTTCAGACGAATGTCGTTATGCAATCTATGATTTCGACTTCGTTACCGAAGAGAATTGTCAAAAGAGTAGAATCTTCTTTATTGCCTGGTATAGCTAACATCTCCTTTACTATTCCTTTCATGTTTGTCTTTCCAACCATCACAAACTAACAAAAACGCCATTGTTTGAAGGTCCCCTGATAATTCAAGAGTCAGAAGCAAGATGATATATGCAAGCTCCAAAGATAGATTCAAGAGAGAGCTGGATGGCTTTCAGGTTGAGCTTCAAGCAACCGATCCGACCGAGATGGGTCTTGATGTCATTCGAAGCCGAGCTGGCTGACCGCTATATTCTAATTTGAACAGTCAATTTGGGTAAAATAGTATCCTTTTTTGCCTACACATCTTCTTTTCAAGGTGAACGAGTGTCTTTTCTGGATTTGCGGTATATAATGTGCTTTGAGTTTATGTTCTAAATGGCTTTTTGTGTGTGTTCGACCTAATACGCTTCTTAGTTGTACAACATATATATATATATATATGCATGTATAATTTTACCCTTTAGGGAGATATATTGCAGCAGGATGGTTATCAGATTCCAGCTGTTATTCTGCGTCTACTTCATAGATTGATATACAAGAGGAGTGAACATTTGTATTTGAGCAAATATTGATGTAATTTTCCTTCCAAGCGATCTTTAGAAGTGAAAAAGGTGTTTATTTGCTTGGAAGTAACGTCCTACTTTTTAGATTGAAATATTTTATCCTTTTAAATAAATAATTTCTCCGTTTCGGTTAAATGGAAAAATTTGACTCTAAAAGTTAGAATTTTGTTCATATGATTTGATAAAACCTTCTTAAATAGTTCTTTGAGAATTTTAGCAAACATTAGAACTATTTATGAGGTATCATTAAATTGTAAGGACCAAATTTTAACTTTCAAAATTATAGGGACCAATTTCTAACATTCTCCAAATTATGGGGGCAAATTTGCAATTATTTATTGTTTTTTTGCAGACAAAATTCATGTTATGTCTTCTGTGTTCGATAAGGCTTAAAGAAACCATAACCAAATTGCTGTAGAGATGTGAAATATAATCCAATATAATCCAATGGTGGAGTTCTAATAGAACTATATTGACAATGTTCTTGGAGAATTACACTGTCATTTTCTTTGATTAAGATCTTTCCAGACATTTTAAGGTTAAATAATCTTGATCTTTATGAAAGTAACGACTTGGTTCTTGAATTTTAGTCGATGATTGAGTACATACACTTTTAAATTTGTAACAATTTAGTCATTAAATTTTAACAAGCAACGGGATTTACCTAAGTATAAGTAGGGGTAGTATCGACCGCCTAAAATTGACCGAACCAACCGAAAGCGGTCGATAGGAGAAGGGGAGAGATTTGGTCAGTGTTGGTTTGGAAAAATTTCAAACTGACATTTTTCAAAAAAAAAAAAAAAGGAAAAAAAGACAACCTAAACTAACTTATAGATCGAAGGCCAGTTTTCACTCCTTGATGGTCGAGATTGATTTGAACATTTATTAAACCGACCATAGTTGATTTGGTGGTGATTTGATAAAAAATTGACTTCGACCGATCGCTACGCACCCCTAAATGTAGGGACTAAATAGACAACTAAAGTTGAATGACAAAATTGTTATTTTCATATATCCGTTTACATGTATTTCGATAGTTATTGTATTTTGTGCATAAAAAGAAAATAACGTATAGGGTTAAAATGCACGTATTTAGCTCAATTCATTAATTTAAATTTTCCTAAAATTATTATATAATAATAAAATGTTTAATATAATAATGAAATGTTTAAGGAAGCATTTGTGTTGTTATTTCTTTTTATGTTTTAAAAACTAAGGGAAGTTTTAAAAATAAAAAATGTGAAAATTATTATAAGAAATTGAGAAGAAACTTGCAAACTTTTAAAAATAAAAATAAACAAATAAATAGATTAATAGTTACCAAACAAGTCAAAATAAACAAATAAATAGATTAATAGTTACCAAACAAATTTTGACTCTTTGATTATATCGATTTAGTTTAGTTCCTTGCCTAACTTAAATAAAAGCATTTATCTTTCAAAATCCTAAGTAAGTAAGAGAGAAAAAGAAAAGCCATGACACAACTCTTCCTAAATAGTTGATAAAAATAGAAGAAAAGGAAAGTTGGAAAAATAACTCATGCTTCGAACTTTGAGGGTGTGATACATTGTAGCATGAGTTATTTGTCTCTTATCTAAGCAAAATCAACATCATTTATTAATTTTATGAAAAAGGGCTAAATATAGTGCTATCGATTCAACATTTTCCACTTTATTCTATTACCATTAGTTAATGTAATTTGATTATTTTGCTTTGCCAATAGTAATCTTTCACATTAAAAAAAACACATGCACTCAAATTGATATCATTTTTAGACTAGTTTAACGCATCTCGACTAGTCTCACGAAACAACCCACTTAAGCTATAATATTTAGGTGTCAAGAAAAACCGAATTATATTAAATTTTAAGGAGGTGACCACCATGGATTGAACCTATGACTTCTTAAACTGTTGTCAAGGTCATGCTCCTATTTATCATTAGTTCAACTCATAATAGTTATATAATTTGAATGTACTAAAGGATTACTAGAAATGACCTACGATTAGGAGGTTGCATCTAATTCAATATATTTAAAAAAAAATAAAAAGAAAAGAAAAAGGTAAGCCGCCTATTTTTTTATTAAACAATTGTCTAGGTTGGACAAACATAGCACCTAATTATTAATTATTGGGTAAATTGCAAAAATCACTTTTGAAGTATGATGACAGTTGTAATTATACCCTCAAATTTTCAATTGTAAAAATTAGGCCCTAAACTTTTAAAAATATTAAAATTAGGCCCTAACTTCAATAATTGTGAAATTAGACTCACAAATAATAAAAATTGAACCTCAAACTTATACAAATGTTACAATTTATACAATTTTAAGATTAATATAATTTTGAGAACTTAACAGTTAAAATAGAAAGAAAGTTTAAGAATATAATTGAAATCAACCATACTTGAGTAGGGTTTTGCAATTGGGCCAATTACAGAAATTATTCCCCATGTGAGAGATTCGGGATCAGTGAGGCAGATAGATGCAGATACCGGTAGTTTAACTTAGAACTTGAATAACGACACCACCAACGCCCCACCTTGGGGCGGCGAGCGAATGAGAAAACGGGGAAAATTTTCCCCAGATGAGCAAAAATTCGTAATCGGCCCGCTCTCATTCCATTTTCGCATCAAACAAACACAAAATTTCGAGCTCCATCGACCTTAATTTATTCGAAATATTAACTCTTTTGATTGTCTTCACTTTTAGCCGGCGATTCTCCTGCTTTGACTTCATTCCATTTGGGTTTCTTCTTTCCCCCTTTATAAGCCTTTCTACGACTGAATCGGATTGAAACGCCGACACGCCATGGATCCTGTTGACGAAGAGGCGGGATTGCTAGTTAATAACGCGCCAATTCCAGCTCCGGTGAATTATGCGAAAGATGTTCATGTTTTGAGCTTTGCTTTTCTGTTAATTTTTCTTGCTTATGGAGCTGCCCAGAACTTGGAGAGTACCGTTAATACTGTAAGTTTCTGGTTCTATTTACTATTCTTTAGGTATTTGTAAAATGATGTAGAAGAAATGGGCGAGAAACCTTGATTGGGGCCTCTTGGATTCTGTGTTTGATGGGTTTTCTTTTCGGGGTTAAAAGATATTCTCGTTTTTGGGTTTCATTTGGGCTGAGTGTTTTTGTTTGGCCGTGGAATTTCGATTCAGGAGGAGGATTTGGGGACTACTTCGCTTGGGATATTGTATTTATCTTTCACGTTTTTCTCACTGGTGGCTTCTTTGGTGGTTCGAGCATTCGGGACTAAGAATGCTTTGATTCTTGGGACTACTGGTTATTGGTTGTTCATAGCTGCAAATTTGAAGCCAACTTGGTATGATTTTTAACCGATTTTAACGGAATGCTTTGACAATACAATTATCCACGAATGAAAAGAGTTTTAACATAATGAAGATAACATGTTATAGAGCTGATTCTGGCAATGTGAATTACTCAAAGCGTTTTGCAATCACGATTTAACGAAAAAACAGCCTGAATGTCAATTATTCATCCATCACTGGACACCACTGGCTGTGTTTGATAGTGACTCAAAGAACATTCTTAGAAACTCTTCGGATTGAATGTTTATATCATTTTCAATAAGTCATTGGTGTTGTATCGTCCTAAACTTGCCTTGCTTTAAATTTTATTACTCTTGCTAAAGCGAGCATAACTCAATTGACATGCAATATATGTTAGGGACTAAGAGGTCCGTAATTCGAACCTCCGACCCCTATTGTTCTAAAAAGAAGAAAAAGGCAGCCTTAAAGATGACGTTTTACTTGAACTTTACGTCACATTTTCAATACACTGTAACTCAATGCTTAGGTGATTGCAAAAGTTGAGATGATTTTCTGAACACTTCTTTTCAGGTTTACAATGGTTCCTGCTTCTGTCTACCTTGGTTTTGCTGCTTCAATAATATGGGTTGGGCAGGTGCAATGTAGTAAATTTTTTTGGACTATAGAGTAATGAACAATCACAATAACTGTAGAGTGAAAAAGTCTTTGACGTTCGCCAGATAATGAATTTCTCAGGGCACGTATCTCACATCAACTGCACGTAATCATGCAAGAAATAATGGCTTACATGAAGGAACTATCATTGGCAATTTCAATGGAGAATTTTGGGGGGTATTTGCAAGTCACCAGGTGAATACATGAATTTAAAGTTTATAAACTTTGGTTCATCAAGAAATGTTGTCCGGAAAACAAATACTTGGACTTAACAGTAATGTTCATACCTTTTTAAACTGGTGAATGTCTGATATTGTATGTAATTTAAATATTGCAGGTTATTGGAAATATTATCTCACTCGTAGTGCTGAAAGATGAAACAGTATGTATTCCCCTTTTAATTACTCTCTTAAAAAGTTCCATTTTAAAGTTTGCATGTTCAACCACATTAGAAACAACAGTAATGATGTTGAAGCAGGCAATTGCCGAATGATGCAATGCTGTTTGACCTTTGACCGCATTTCTTCGTTCAATAGTCCACACTTGGAATCTTCTTAATACATTAATAACTTCTCTCGATTGAATTTTGTTTCTTTGGCCCGTAACTGCTGCAGGGTGGAAGAACCAGTGGCACAACTCTATTGTTCATTATCTTCCTTTCCATAGTGACTTTAGGTATTGCACTTATGTGGTTCTTAAGGAAGGAAGACAGTAAAGAAGAAGAACCATCATTGTCCTCGTCCAGCCCACATGCTTCTGTATTGTCTCTGTCAAAGTCAGTAGTTGCTCCATTGGGTGACCTAAGAATGATCTTGACCATCCCTCTGATTGCATATTCAGGACTACAAGCAGCATTCGTATGGTAATTACTAGAATAAAGTAGAAGTATCTCTTTGTTTCAGTAGCTTGTATTTTTCCTGACTAAGTATTGAAGATTTTCAAACATAGGGCCAAGTTCACAAAACAAATTGTCACACCATCAATTGGTGTGTCAGGGGTTGGCGGTGCAATGGCAGTTTATGGGGCCTCTGATGCAATTGTAAGTATGCATACTTCTTTCTCTTCCTTTTCATTTTTCTGTTCAACTAGTAACAATCATCCTTTGATGGGTGAAACTGATAGCCGATAGGAACCCTAAACGATACCGAACTATCTTAATTATAGACGAAGAACTACAGGAAAAATCAAGTGTTTCAAGGTACTTAGACCTTCCCTTCTCAAGATATCTCGAGAGTCATAATTCACTAACCAAAATAATGCGTAACTTCTCCCTTTCACTCTCTCTATTTATAACCAAATACCCTAAGAACTTTCCCAGCTAATTACAAATATACCCTCAATATTTCAATAATATTCCTACTCTTCTTGTAATACCATTCATTAAGCTTGCAGAGGTAGATTTAAATGGTATTTCCATATAATATATAATGGCTATTAGTCCAAGTTAGTAGAGGGGAATTACTTAAAACACTTTGGCAATCTCTCTCTTGCGATTTTGGCCTGGCTCATGTCCTGCACATTCATATATTCACTTTCAACTATTTATCTTTCATCAAAGCTATTGCTTATAGAAAAAGGTTAGATTTGAGTGTTAATTGTTTTTTCTGCCGCCTTTCTAGTGCTCATTGGTTGCCGGTCGTCTTACATCTGGTCTCCCATCAATCACTTTCTTAGTATCTGGTGGAGCTGCCATTCAAGCTATTGTTTTTATTTGGCTTGTACTAGGACAGAGGTTAGCAACGTTGGAAAACCTTTTACATTTAGAATTATTTTGTATTGAATACTGCAACCGTACTAATGAAACCTTGCAACGCCCTGTTATTACTCTTCAAACCAGTGAAACACTTGGCGTCGTATACCTGCTTCTTATATCTGCTGTTCTGGGAATTGGTGATGGAGTATTTAACACGCAATTGAATGCTCTGTTAGGAATGCTTTTCAAGCACGACACGGTACGCATTCATCCTTCATTGCTTTCTCAAGATAGGAATTGGTGGATTGATCAATGATCTTTATATCCTCTATACATGGCAACCTCATCATTTAACAATTTCATATAATCTCATTACATCCATTACCATTGTTTTTCTCATATTATAATCTCTGGTTCTGCAAAAAAGGCAGTCAATAATGGGTTTCTTCAAATGGGTGCTATTTTTTGGTTCACAGGAAGGAGCATTCGCCCAGCTGAAGGTCTGGCAGAGCGCGACTATTGCGGTCGTCTTCTTTTTCAGTCCATACATTTCAATGCACACAATGCTGGTGATTATACTCTCTGTTCTCTGCCTCTCATATGTTTGTTTTCTGACTTTAACAGTTTGGATAGAGAAATCTTTCTCTTCTAGATTATAATGTTATTGCTGCGAAAGAAATCTGCCCTTTCCCAATTGATTTCTGTCAAACTGTTCATTTCCTTTGCCAACCAATCTTGTGTAAAATGCATCTCTTCCATACAAATTGGAAAAATGAATATGCTTTTTAGCTTTTGATCATCACGAGCCATATTCCAATCTTGACTACTGTCTTTTATTTTCATTTTAAATTCGGGGCACTGGGAGCTTGACTTCTGGATCGTTCGTTATCTTCTTTCAAAGTGTTAGATATATAGCTCCCTTGTGCTTTATTGTACTTCTACTTGGCTTAGTTGTCAATTATTAATCTCCTCTAGTGTGTATAGTATAAACACTTAAACATTATTTCCATCATTTAACCACATATAAGGAGTTTTCCTTTTTCCTTTCAGTGACTAAATCCATGTGGTGTCATCATTAAATCCTAGAAAGTTCCAACATCAACATTAGAGAATTTTCTTTGAAAAGTCATTTCGGGCAAACTTAAACAGAGAAAAATCTGAAAAATTGTTTGGGTTAGCAGGCTTTGGGCTTGTGATAGGGTGTCAGGCCCAAGTTCTATGAACTAATTGGGCCCTACTAGTTAGCCCAAGAAGCACTTTAATTCTAGAGAAATACCATCACAAGTAGAAAAAAAAAAGTTGGAAAAAGAAACCATATATACTTAGGTAATCGATTGAATATCATAATTATCAAACAATATGAATGGAATAATCACACAAACACTAGGGGCTTCCAATGTCCATAACACCACTTCATTTTTAAAAACTTTTTTAAAAACTATTTATGATATTTTTTTCCCTTAAGAACCACATTATTGAATCTCTCATAATTCTTTATAAAGTTGAGATAGCATGTGACTTGAGTCTTTAGTGGTAGTGTAGGTCTAAATGCCACTTCTTTTTCATGCTTTAGACACTGAACTTATCAAGTCCTTGCTGAAGTCCCAAAGTTTCTTTGCAAGTTTTCCGTCTCTAGCGTAGGAGCTTGGTCGCTTCTCGTTGTTGTCCAAAAAATATTTTCCACTCACTCCCTTCAAGTTCGGGTGGAGCGCCACGTAGCATGTCGTTGATGCCCCCTAAAACAAAAACAACACATATATTTTAAACCCTTGTATCAAAAAGACTAAAATCATTTATCGAAGAAACAAACGAACATTTTATTAGATACTCTTGAAACTACATTAGCAATTTCTAAAATAAATACATTAAAAAAAGTTGCACAGATAAATTTTCGTTTAAAAAGATAAGAAATAAGAATATGAAAGGGAAATTGCTTTAATTTACCTGAGGGACATTCTTCCAGATAAAGAAGGTGAAAGCCTGCAAAAGCCCTAGAAGAGAAAAAGAAATGAAGGTGGGTAAGCGACGACATGTCGTCTAGACGAAACAAGTATTAAAAAAGGAAAAAGAGAGTCGACATGTCGTACGCATTAGAAGCATAGAATGCCTCATAAGTGGAGTCATTATCAATCCTGGATGCACAGCGTTTGCCGTTATGTTCACACCCTCTTCCTACAACCAACAAACACATTTATTTTAATATATAATTCGATTGTTTTATTTAATACCATTTTAATTTTTCAATAATGGATTGATTATGTATTCACCACAAATAATACTTTATTCATTTTTTTATTACAACACATTAAAAAAATGGGTACATGTCAATTACAATCGAGCCTTCATGTTCGTGTTTAATAGGTTATTGTAGGTCTCTCAACTTTAAAAATTTCAAATAGATCTTTGATACATTTGACATTTATTAAAATTAATGAATTAGGATAAAGAGCTAATATTTAAGGATTCATTATACTTCAAGTTGAGAGACCTATTAGACATAAAAATTGAAAATTAAAATATTTATTAGAAACCTTTCAAAGAAGTTGTTGGATTAAATTTATAATTTAATAAAAGAAAAATTAAAACCATAATTTTGAGTTTAGCAAACTTGAGGTGAATGGTTCAAACTTTCTAACCTTTGACGAAGGTCATGAGTGTTTTGACCACAATGTTAAAATTTTTAACAAAATTATAAAATGATGTCACATTTTATTTACCACTCAGAATTAAAAATCTAAGAAGTTTAGAGAATTACTTGGAATCGACGAGTGAGCTCCTTGACATGTAAAATGTTGGCTAATTTTGATTGCCCATATGCTCTTTTATCAGAATATCTACCAATTAATAGCTTTGGTTTAATAATTACACCAAATAATAAAAGAAAATTAAAAAATGAAGCATTAATTCAAAACTCAAAAAAGAAAAAGAAAAATACCCATTCTTATCATTGAGTTTATTGAAGCGAATACCATCTCCATAAGTGTGGGCATGAGCTATTGATGACAAATTCACAATTCTACCCTCAATTCCTGTGTTTTTCGCAGTGTTCTTCATTTTCTCAACAAGAAGATTTGTTAACAGAAAATGACCTAAAAAAATTGGATACAATAATTAGACACACAACATATATACAAACACATATATAGGACTTGTTTTTGTTTTAAATTCGAAAAAATATCTTTTTGGTCCATGGAGTTTAGTTTTCATTTGGTCCATGAGTTTCAGAATGTTATCCTTCAATTAGTTCTTAAATTTTGAGCTTGATTTCAATTTAGTCCTAAGTTTCAAAATGTTATAATTTTACCAATGAAATTTGAGTTTTGTTTCAATTTTGTCCTTAAGTTTCAAAATTTATACTTTCAATTCCCATTTTTTCATTAAATACTCATTTTTCAGTTTTTTGTATTATTGTCTATTAATTAATTAAAATAATTATGAAATGGAATTTTAATAGTGATGAAAAATAGTGAAATTTAATTGATTATAATTATTTTAAATTAATTAATAGATATTAACAGTAAAGACGAAAAGTGGGTATTTTGTGAAAAATCAAGGTTAAAGTGTAATTCTGAAACCTAATGATTAAATCGAAAGGGTAAAATTGCAATATTTTAAAGCTTAGGGGCTTAATTAAAACCAAACTCAAACCTTAAAGATAAAAGTGTACCGTTTTGAAATCTAGGAACCAAATAGAAACTAAACCCACCACGTAGAGACCAAAAAGATTTTTTTTTTCCTTTTATACACATATATGGTACATACTTGCACATTTTTGTGTTTTTATCAATTATGAGTTAAAATTGCTAAAGAAAATATAACTCAACTGAAGTAAAAAAAAAAAAGTGTTATCAAACTCAATGTTGTTCGAATCGATTATGAGTTAAAACTCTCTGGGCTGTAAAAAAAAAAAATGAAAATCTTTTTATGGTACTAAACTAATAAATGTAAATGGATGAAATTAAAATATTGATAGAAGAAGTATGAAAATTAGAGGGGATAGAGATGAAAGATGAAATTGGAGGTATTAATGATATGTAAATTACCAAGATGGTTGGTAGCAAACTGCATCTCTATTCCATCTTCAGAAAGTTGAAATGGACAAAACATAACACCAGCATTATTTCTGAAATTGCACCCCAAAATGTCATTTCAAAATTATGGATCTCATAAATAAAGCCTAAATTATTATTAAAAAAATTATAAACTTTGTAGTATTTTTTTTTTAGTAGTTGCAAGCAATATTATTCTTAGTCGTTTGTAAGTATTTCAAAATTATTCTTAAAGTACTAGATGTTCATTTGTTAACATTGGATGGAAAAGTAGGAGTAATATGAAATGGTATGATGTGCCTATGATGTTTGGTTGTCTGAAAGAACAACATTCAAACACGTTGACTTTTCATCCAACATTCTAATGATTTTTTCTACTCCGATGATAATTTTGAAATACTCTTGAAAAGTCAATGGTCATATTATAGTTTTGAAAAATAATAGTACCTTGAAGAAAGGAAGGGGAGAAGTTCATTAAGGGGTATTTTTATTTTATTTTATCTAATTTAGTCTAAATAAAAATTTTTCAAAAAAAAAAAAATAAGGATTAAAAGAAAGGTTAGAGAATAAAAGTCAAGGATAATATTGTAATTTTCTTGAAACATGATAGGTTTTTTTTTTAATATATATTTTAGTCTAAATAGGAATTAAAAGAAAGAGAGAGAGAGAGTTACATTAAAATGTTGAGAGGGAGATTGAGAGCAAGGAAATTTTCAGCAAATTCTCTTGTGGACTTGATGGATGAAAGGTCAAGTTTGAGAACATCCAATTTAGCTGATGGATTTTCTTCAAGTAGTTGTTGTCTTGCTTTATTCGCCGCCTCTATATTTCTTGCTCCTATAATCACGTGTACCTTTCGTATCGCTAGAACTCTCACCGTTTCTAATCCAATCCCACTCGCTCCCCCTGTAATGTAACAATTTCATCGACTAAGACTCTAAACTTAAATCCATATTGCAATTTTTACTCTCGATTCAAATTCCACTAAGTTTAACAAAAAACATGATAAAAATCATCCTTGACTCGTTATTGTCAATACAATAGTGTTTCGTACGTTTAACAAATGTACAAATTAACAATTGAACTTCCTAAAATCCGTAAATTTCAACAAAATTAGTTGTATTGTCATTGTTCTTTAAAATTTTATCAACTTCACGTCAAACACTTTCTAAAGATATTATAGATGAAATCGAGAGATCAAATTTAAGAAAGTAGTACAACTGGACGAGTTTAGGGTTGGAATCAATTTTCTTCCTATTTGTTTCCCCTAATTTCCCTACGTTGCAGGTCATATGTGATAAGTATCTTTCAGTTTGATTTTCTTCATATGCCTACTTGCTTCTACCTTTAATGCTTTTAGACAAATGAGCCTTGCCCCATCTTGTGATACAATACACTAATTCAATACTCTTTTCCATAATTGGAAATAAGGAATATATATATATATATATATATATATTTCTTTTTCTTTTTAAAACAATATTAAGAGGATTAAAGATTTTCCTTAATCTTCGTGTGATAGTAGGTAGCTAAATATAAAATTCTTAATTCAAAATATTATAAAGTCCGTTTCTAATTATTGTTATCGATAATTTATGTGTCGGAGTTTGTTGGAAAAAAATAGCATCTAATTAAAATTCAAAACTTAATAAAGTATACCATAGGCAAAGTGAGTTTAATTCAACGGTAATTGATAATTAGTATGCGCACCTCTCTCTTGAGAAGTTTAATCCTCTGTTTTTATGATTGTTGTACTAATAAAACGAAATAAAATATATTATTGATATTTGGAGAGATTTTTTTTACCTTATCTAAGGTTAGTGAATAAAAAAAATGTGTGACTATTGATAAAATATTTGATAAAGAAACACTAATCACTGTTTAAACTTTTAAATTAATGGTCCTGAATTTATTTTTTTTATATATATATTTTTTTAAGTAAGCCTATATATACTACTCTAACTTACGAATTTTTTTCTAATTAAAATGAATTTTTGAAAATTAAAAAAAATATATCTCTTCATGGATTTTGACTAGGAATTAAAAAAATACTGAAGAAAAAAAAATACATCAAGCGGACTTCCGTTGAAAATACAAATTATTCTCATTTTCATGTTAATATATATAGAAATCCGTTAAAGAGTAATATTAAGGATATTGTTTTAAATGATAAACCTGATGGAAATATTTTTAAATATAGCAAAATGTTACTATCTATCAGTAGTTTATTATTGTCTATCAATGATAGATAATGATAGATGACGATAGTATATTAGTGTCTATCATTGCTTGTCACTAATAAACAATGATATTTTGCTATATTTGTAAATAAATCGACTCATTTTGCTATAATTGAAAACAATTCTAAAACTAACAGTCAAAATCACATCACACGGTGAGAATAGATATTTAAAATAAAATTTGAGAAATCAAATGTATTGTAGTCTATAAAATTAATTAAAATGTGTTCCATGAATAAACTGAGACATTCGAATTATTTTAAATTGTAAATTTAATCCCTAGACTTTAAATTTTATATTTATTTGAATACTAAATTTTTAAAATTCCACATTTAACTTTAATAAGTTGATTAATTTTAAATAGTTCTAAATTTATCACAAATTTATTAGACATAAAATTGAGTGTGACCCAAAAAATTATAAAACAAAAAATTAATGCCCGTTTTGTAACCATTTTGATTTTTGTTTTTGTTTTTGAAAATTAAGCCTACAAACACTATTTCACCTTCAAATTTATTCATTTGTTATCTACTTTTTACCGATGGTGTTTAAAAAACCAAGCCAAAATTTGAAGACTAAAAAAATAGTTTTTAAAAACTTGCTTTCATTTTAGAAATTTGGCAAAAAATTCAATTATTGTACTTAAGAGAGACGCAAATCAATATAAAAATAGAAAAAAATAGATTTAATTTAAAAAAAAAAACAAAAAACGAAAATAATTACCAAACAGGACCTACAAGTTTAATTGAGACAAGAAATGAAATAAAATGTTCCAATAATGGATGAATGATAGATTAGTTTCAATAGAGTCAAATATTTCCTTCTTTTGAAATTGAAACTCTAAAAAGAAATTAAAGTTGACTTTGTAATAGACTAAGAAAATTCGTCTAATATAGAAGTTTAACTAGATTCTTTCTAAATAAAATTAATACAGAAACAAAGAGAACAACATAGTACTACATGTTTTTTTTTTAAAAAAAAAAAAAAAACAAAACAACATACCCCTCCTCCCACAAAAAATAAAAGAAAAAAAAATAGAGCGAGAGAGAAATGGTCACCGGTGACAATGGCAGTAAGACCGGCGGCGTCGATTCCTTGGGTGACGTCCTCCGCCGTGGAGGCTGAGCCGAAGCCGCTGGGACCCGGCCATCCAGTAATTAGGGAAATGATGGACATTATATTGATCTCTTTTCACCCAAATTTCTCGCAACAATAGGGTGGGAATGAATAAGAATTTTGAATGTTTCTTTTTGGTCGGCGACGAGGGCAACGGCGGAGGAAATGGGGGGAAGCAGAGAAGAAAGAAAGAGGAGAGAAATTTATAGAGAGAAAGGAAAGGGGATGAATGTAAGAAAGAAAGTGTGGAGAAGGAATATATGTGATGGGGATTTGGCAGGTTTTGGGTAGTAAATAGCTTCTTGTTTGGTTTAACTTTTTCTTTTACCTTCCCCCCTTCTTTACTTTTTATATTTATTGTCTATCCACTTCTTTTTTCCATACACACATACCTTTACATCTGACTTAACTTAGTTTTATAACTTTTAAAATAATTGCAAGCAATCGTATTTGTGCAATAAAGTAAGTTAGTATTTGGTAAATTTCAGCTAAAATATAAGTTATAGTATTTTGTAAATAATGCTAGTGATTAGCAATTCCCAAATTGGTTATTGTGTACTCTAAATACATACTAAATTATCTTGTTTTTGATATAATTACTAAAATAGACAATTTTTTTTATAATTTTAAATAATTGTTTAAAATGATATATATATATTTTTTTTCTTCCTATATTAATTTTTAAATATTTAGGGCAATGGCTTTATTATCGTTGTTTGAAATAATTAATTTGGTGTAATTTTTTTTCAAACGGATGCATTCAATTGGAAGATAGATTTGATTAAGTGGAAGAGAAAATAGATATATAAAACAAACTTTAAAATTAAAGGATAAAATAAAAAAAAAAAATAAAAGGTTGATTAAAATATGTATCAAATTTTAGGAAAGCTAGTAGGAAACTCATATAATATTACTGGGCCAAAATTATAAATAGAAAAAAAAAAAAACAAAGAGAAATAACATTTTAAAGAAAATAAATTAGCTACTAGATACTAAAACCCTGTTTGGTAACTATTTCACAATGGTTGAATTCTTAGTCAAATTTCAAAACAAAATCAACTTTCTAAAAGCTATATATTTTTTTTTAGTTTTCAAAATTTGGCTTGTCTTTTTAAACCATTTGTGCAAAATAAGATAAAAAATAGAAAAATAAAAGTAGTGTCTATAGGTTTAATTTTAAAAAACAAGAAAATAAAATGTTACTAGTTTTTCATGTTCTGTCCACCTTTATGTTTATTTCCTTATTTTTTCTAAAAAAAAATAATAATCAATTTCACTTTCATCCTTTGACTTAACTTTTTTTTTTTTTTTTAAATTATTATCCATATAAGTAATTTATGATCTAACAAGTTGAATGCAATGTAGTACGAAACATGGGAGAAGTGACACATTCTATAGCTTTGAAATTGATGATCATGAGCTATATTGTGTTATTAATAAAAACTTAAAATTTTCGTTAACAATAAGCTGTAAAAAAAAATCTGTGTGTGTTTTTTTTTATTGAAAAATGTGAAAAAAAAATGTTTTTGAATGGATTAACTTATTTTTAAATTTGCTTAAATAAAAATATTGAAATATTAGTTATAATTAAGGGAGAAAAAATACTTGGTCCCTAAATCTTGAGTCTACTTTTCATTTGGTTCCTAAATCTTAAAATGTTATACTTTTTTCCTCAAGTTTTAAGTTTAGTTTTTGTTTGATTCTTATGTTTCAAAATGTTACAATTTTACCATTGAATTTTGAATTTAGTTTTTATTTTGGTCCACAAATTTCAAAATCTTACACTTGTACCCTCGAATTTTCGCTCATGCTCATTTTTTGTTTTTGACATTAACTTCCAATTAATTAATATCATAGGTGATGGAAACTTAATAAAAATTAATTAATAGAAATTAACAATAATGACAGCAAGTGAAATTTTGTAAAAAAAAAAATCGATGATAAAATTATAAATATTATGGAATAAAACTCTAAACTCACACCATTAAAAAAAAAATCACCCAAAAAAAGGGGTGTAGTTTGACATTTAAAGTTTAAATGAAAATTAAACTTAAAATTTAGAGATTAAAGAGTATTTTTAATTATCTCGACTTTGATTTTTCCTTTTTAATATTAATGAATAATATAAATAATATAAATATAATAGCAATATGGTTCCGTGGATTACCGACCTCAATCAAACTCAAAACGCTGTCGTTTCTCGCCTTTCTTGTCGGATATTACTTATTACTAATTATTATAATTGTTATTAAGAATGTGGGGTTTAGAGACAAACCTATAGCTGGCTTTTATTTTCTTTGAAAATAACACTTAAAAAAAAAAAAAAAAAAAAAAACATATATGGGAAATCTCTCGATTTCATATTTATTGTTTCACTTTTCCTCTAGTAAATTTTTGTCATAAGACCATATGGTTATTTTCTGTTTTCGGGATATTGGATGTGACACATAAATTCCTACTATTTCTATGGATCTTAAATTATATATTTTTTTGTTCATACGTGGTTGCATGGTAATTTTAAGTCCTTTTTTATTCACCAATCAAATTTGTCTATTATTAAAAATATGCTCATTTTCACCTGAATTTACTAGAGAAGTATAATTTTGAGAAGTCTATTGCAATTATGTCAAATAAAATTAAAAAAAAAAATTGTACTTATGAAGTTTGAGTAAGTTTCAATCATATGCCAAACTACCCTTGAATTATTTACTTAATCATTAAAATGATGGATGATTAACCAGAAAATAGGAAAACATCAGTGTCACAAAAAAAGAGTGATCACTCCACAAAATTTGGATGATTCATTATTTCACAACTATTTCTCTTATTAACTCAAACCTGCATGTAATAGACCATCCCATCTCCCGATTGTCTCTAAAAAAATAAAAATAAAAATTGGTAAATTAATTTTTTGTTTTTGAAAATTAAATTTATAAACACGATTACAACCTGTGAGCCACTACTTTTAAATAATTATGTTTTTAAATTTGAACAAAGTTGTGAAATAAAAAAATAATTCTTTTATAAAGTGGTTTTTAATTTAACATTTGACCATGAATTCAAATACTTCTATATAGAAAAGATGAAATATATATCGAAAAGAAATGTTGAAGAAAAAAATATAATATTTTGAAAAAAGAAAAAAAAAGATTGTGTCAAAACCATTTGTTTCTTTCAAGTTAAGCTTATAAACACACCACTTTCATCTATAGGTTTTCTTGTTTTGTTATTCATTTTTTACTATTGTTTAGTTCTAAGAAACTAAGTTAAGTTTTGAAAATGAAAAAAATCAAGGGATCTCACAATGTTTATAAGATATATAAATTACTCTTATCTTTGTGTTAATTAGTTTTGAGATAAAACTCTATATTATCTAATAAATGGAAAGATCATAAATTCTTTTATTTCATAAGCTATACTAAGGAAATACTGAGAAAGTCCAAATAAGAAGGAAAAGAAAGCCTTCCTCGTAATAGAAAAATATCTCGTATTTATGTATACATATTACCTCTATTCACTATTCATCATAAAGGACACACTTGAACTAAAATAATATATTAACCTCAAAGTTTGGATTAGCAATTCAAAAGACTCAAACAAGGTCTCCAACCCTTGAGTTGGATTGTCGGGTTATTATTATTTTTTATATTAATTTAAAATACTTAAATTTATCTACAACACATGTATAATAACTAAAATCTCACGGAACTCAAATGTAAAATACCAAATTCATGATATATATTACAAACTTCAATCCAATGACATAAAAGAAAAACATTAAAAATTCACAAATCCATCAACCACAAAAGAAATAAATGTTTTTTTTTTTAATTTATTAATATATATGTAATTGGTGTTGGGTTGGGTCAACCCGAGATCCAACTTAACAAAAGTAAAAAAAATTAACCAAATTCAATTGAAAAACAAAACTAATCTAATCCAATCTTTGAAGTTTGAGTTGAGTTAGGAAACCACTCAAAAATGAGAGTTAGATAAAGAAGTTTCACTGAGAACTAGCACTAGACTTCTTCCCCCCTTTCGACTTTTCCTCTCTCCTTTTGTACTTCTACCCCGGCTTTTCATTCTATTTTATAGAGACCCGAGGAAATCTTTCTAAGAATGAATGTAGAAAGGTGAGACACTTACAATTCCCGAATATCGTAATCTTTTTTTTTTTTCCTATTACTCTTACTCCCTAGATAGTATATACCTTATTTTTAGATTATTTGTGTATTTATGTTCTCTAAGTAGATTATCTTGAGCCATGTATACATTGCCTTGGTACAAGCTAAAAAAAAAGCCTATTTAGAAAACTAATCAATGATGACCCTCCCTGGAACTCGGATAATTGAAGTGAGATCAAATTTGTAGTATTGATTTTTAGGTGAGAGCTAGTTGGATTTCCCGACTTGAAAGTGTTATGACGGACTATTATCCACCCACCCTACATGATAAGGGATATAGCCCCACACCGGCCTCAATAATGAGTGCTGTTTCCCATACTCTCATTTTCTCTCTTGTAATTTTCTACTTTATGAAATTAAATTGTAGCTGGGGGTTACCCGTCTACAATAAGGCTAGGGGTACCATGCCCTTATCTTTTTCTTTTTCATTATTAATAATTATTTTTTATTTCCCCTTTTTCTACAAGAAATATCAGTTTATCCAACATATCTTTCTCCCCAATTTTTTATTTTAGTTTCATTTTGGCTAATTAACTTATTATTATGGTTTCAAATGGTTTCGAAATGCTCTACATAAATCGATTAAATAAATATCTCGCTAAAATGAATGCATGTCATGTATTAATTTATTCTATGAATTTTATCTTTTTTAAAATTTACCTATCTACCTGCTGCAAAATTGTAAAATTGTGAAATTGTAAAGAGATTCATTAATTATAAAATTCAAATTTAGATTTAATAGATAAATTAATTTTGAAAATTTTAATTTATCATAAACTTATAAAACACACAATTTTAAAATTTTAAGAATTAAACTTTTAGAGTTGGTTTGGGGACGTTTGTTGAATTTTCCCTTTTCCTTTTTAAAATTTTTGAGTTGTCATCATTTCATAAATTCTCAATTAAAATCATTTTTTTTTCATGTATTATTAATCGAAAATTATACAGTACACAATTAATTGTTAGATAAGTATACTTACCCAATTTAAATATAGTTTAATGAATTAAGTTACTATACATATGTCGTAAAGAATTAAATGTTCAGCTTGAAAAATATATTAGTATGTTTTTAAAATAAGTGTATTTTCCGGAATTCATTAAATTATTACAATTAAAAGTTTCGATTTTGATTTTTCCTTGTTTTTTCATAAAATATAAATTTTAATGAAATTACTAGAAAAATAATGCATCAATTATATGTGATATTAAATAATGCAATAAATTCTAGGCTGCTCACTCTTCTCATGTAGGCCACTCCGACAAAATTAGTAAATCAAAGTAAATATTTGTATAAAAATAAGTACGAAATCAGCTAACATATATATATATATATATTATTAAGAAAATTATTACAAAATAAACAAAATATCAAACTATTTATAAATATAAAAAATTTTCACTTGAAATAAACATCATGTGAGTGATAAAATTTTACTGCAGTCTATCAACGGTAAAAATTTATCACAGTTTATCAACGATAGATAATAAAATTTATTGAAGTAATTGATTGAGAATTAGTACCAAAAAAATGGCTATCTAGATTAGTTTTGTTGTAATATTATTAATTAACTATTTGCAAATTTTTTTAAAAAAATTTTAAATTCTCAACCAAAAGATAGCAGGTATTCCCTCTCATTGCATACATAATATAGTATCTAATTTTAAGTATTTATAATGATACAAATAAATAATAGATAGAATGAGATAGATGTTTTGAATTTTTTTCCATATCTATTCCTCACATTTTTCTTACTCAAAATAAATTTTTTTAACAATGAAATAAATAGAAAACAAATTAATAAAAATTTAGCGGTTTTTGTTGATCAAACTGTCCCATTAAACCCCCTTCTTTAATTGAGAAAATGAAAGTTTTCATTTTTTTTAACAAGAAATCATTCTATTTAATCTCTACGGTTTATAAATAATAATTTAGATCACGTTTATTAATAATTTAATTTTAATTTTTTTAATTAAGTATTATAAATATTCTTTCTCCCTCTAAACAATTTCTTTTTTTAAATGTTGTTTTGTTAACTTATTTTTATCAACATTTTTCAAAAATCAAGCGAAAATTTAAAAACTAAAGAAAAAATAATTATTTTAAATTAAGAAAATTTTAAATAGAATTATATTAATTGATATAATAGAAAATGATGTTTGGTTGCTAAAATATTGTCTAAATTTATCTTTCCAAACATATTATCTATTATGGATAGATATTCAAACCTATAATTTTTTATCACTAAAGATACATACCTTTAGTTATGTTCTTTTTAATCCTTTTAAATTGAATTGGTACAAGTAACTCACATCATGTGTTTGCATGGAATTCCAAATTTTTTATATTACAAAAACCATTTTCATCCCTTTAAATCGTTCAAAATCAGAATAATATTTGATTTTACGGTTTAAAATACAGTTTTTATACAATCAAATACGTTTTTGTGAATGATTATAAAAATTATAAAGGTAACTTTAAATGTTTCAAAACCTTTATATCAATTGTCAAATATGTAAAAAGTCAGGACAAGACTACTCATTGAGTTGATAAATTGTACTCATGTATATCTTGCAAGATTTAAATGCAATATAAAACAATCAACTCCACATAATATGGTTCGAGACCCTAAGCCCTTCTCCAAAACACCCATTCTAAAATTTTAGTGATTTATGTCTTACAAAACTTTAGAAATTGCAATTATGAAAATGTATATTGAGTCTATGAATTTTTATTTTTGTGTCTAATAAATTTTTGACATATTTTTATATTGTTTAAAATTTAAGCAGAATTTTAACATACAGAACGAGTGATTAATTTTCAACTAAAAAATTGTTTGCTATGCAATAATGACAAGAGGGATGGAGCTTCGGAAGCCCATACTACTACTAAATTTTGGATATTACCTCTTAAAATTGGTATAAAACAATTAAATTGGTATAAAATAATTTACATCGTGTAAGATAACTCTTTGACTTTCTGTTTTTTAATTTTTAAAATTAAGTGTATAAATATTTACAACTTTTACTAGTAAAGTTTTTATGATTTATTATCAACTTTTTATTAATGGCTTCAAAAAATTAAGTCGAATTTTGAGAATTAAAAAAATAAAAATTATAATTGAGAAATTGAAAGAAAAATGTATAAGTTTCAAAAAAAATAAAAAAATAAAACAAAATCGTTTTCTGGCAAAGTATTAATTATCCTATATTTTTTAATTACAAATAATTATATTTAAATTTATACGATATACTTTATTAAGCAAAACATACTTTGAGATTTTTAGTTTTGTATTTTCTATAAATCTTAAATTTAGTCATTTAAAAATAATTTTTTCGAATTTTTTATATAATAATAATATTTTTCGTGAAGGTAAATACACTATTTGAATATGTTCCTAAAATTTATAGTGGAATAACACATAAATAACAATGTTTTTTTTTAAAAAAAATCAATAATAAATTAATGATAAGAATTAAATATAAAAGTATGAACAAGTCTCAAAATACAAGAATACATACATAAATATAAATATATACATACATAAATATATATATAAATATATTCTCTAATTAGATGTTGGGGACATTTTGGTGGTAGACCAAATTTATTGGTAGTATAAGCGAATTCATTCAATATCTGTTCTTATCAACATCATGTGTTTATGCATACAACCTTTAAAAGAGGTTTGAAAAAACTTTAATGCCATCTCCAACCAAACATTGTATAGAAAATAGGATTACTGTATTTAATATTTAAGAAATATGAGTATAAAACTAAGATTTATTTATTTCTTTATTATCTAAATTTAATCCTTAAAACTAATTTGATGGCATAAAATTGATTAAATCTATTCTTAAAGAATTTTAACGATTGAATCTATTAATTACTATTATTGTCTTCGTTAATGAGTTATTCTTTTCTGGAAGTACAATAACAGTGAGCGAGAGAGATTTAAACCAAACCTCTTGATGCTGACACATGTTATATGTCACTTGAGCTATGCTTGCTTTAAAAACAATCAATTATTCTTTTAGACAGTTTAATGTTATTTTATAAACTTTAGAAGTCGACTTACGAGTTGTACTAAAAAAAGAAAACAAAATCTTTGGGTCACCAAAATAAATAACTAATTATTCAATTTTGTGTTTAATATGTCACTGGAAATTTTTAAATTATAAAAATTAATCAATCTAATAAATATAAATTTAAATTTTATGGCTAGTTGAACTTGAACTCTCAATTTTGTGTCGAGTATAGCCTTAAAATATTTCAAAAAATCTAAAAGTTTAAAGACCAAATAGACACAAAATTTAATTATTGTAGCTAATAAAATTAATGATAGCCCACATATTAACTAATATTGTAATTGTTTTGACATTATATCGTCTATCTGTCAAAGTGAAAATGAGCTTAGTTGAGTGGTATTCGTACGTGGTCCATCCCTAAAATTTGAAGGTTCAGTTCCTCACCCCACAGTTGTTGTATTAAAAAAAATTGATATTGCCTATTTTGAATATAAGTCTGTTCTCAATATGATTTTAGTTTCACACAAAGACGTTATTGTACATTAGATCTTTCTTCACTCTTAATCGAACAAATTTTTGTTTCAAAAAATTGGTGACAACTCAATTTCGAAAACAACTCCCCGACAATTAAATTTCGTTGTCTCAGTCAAAATATGTAGAGATGATGAATCCTACATAGTAAGCTTTGAATTTTCTTTGATAGGTTGGAGAGCAAAAGCTTTCAATCATAAATGTGAGTATTTAGTTAAAGATATATGAACCACTCAACTTTGGGTAATGGGTAGTACAAAACAAAGTCATGTGGTCCAACATTAATTTTAATTTAATTTTGGTTCTCACTTCCTGTTCTTCACTGTTTAAAGCTGGAAATGGCAAGGTTGGGCACAAAATATGTTGTCAAACATTTAATGTGATTTGTAGCAATGAGAGTGAAGTCATTGTCCCAAATTGTTATGTGAATCCACAACATAGAAGTAAATATGCCCATCTTGCATGCTATGCTATCCCTTGCCTTGCTAGATATATTATTTTTGGAAGTGAAAGTTTCAATTAATTATGATTTGATTTGATTTAACTTGGACTTCTTTTCATTTACTTTTATGAAATGAAAGTTCTATAATAATGGGAACCTTATTGTGAATAAGATATATTGTAGAAATTGACGAAGATATGTGAGAATTAAGATGGTCGAGGTCTAAATGAAATGATTGTCCTATAGTTTAAAAACGATCCACCTTTGTTGATAGCTTTTATTGGAATATGATTGAAATCTCAATTCTATAATATAGTAATGCATCCAAAGACCTTAACAATGAAGAAGCTTAAGAATAAAGATTGTTGGTTGGTTGTTATAGCATAGGAGGACTTAATTTGATGATGTTAATTTTAAGTTGGAGATGTATCCAATCGAGGTAACAGTTTGTGCACATACAATTTGCATCGATATGGTGTTTTGTCTAATACATTTTAATGCTTAAATGTGTGCTTAAACCTAAATGGTACCAAACTTAGCTAGAGTGAAGTTACTAAGGACCTCTTTAATAGACAATCTGAAAATTACATAATGTACAATTTGCATCAATATGGTGTTTTGTCTAATACATTTTCATGCTTAAATTTGTGCTTAAACCTAAATGGTACCGAACTTAGCTAGAGTGAAGTCACTAAGGACCTGTTTAATAGACAATATGAAAATTACATAATGTACAATTTGCATCGATATGGTGTTTGTCTAATACATTTTTATGCTTAAATTTGTGCTTAAACCTAAATGGTACCAAATTTAGCTAGAGTGAAGTCACTACGGACCTGTTTAATAGACAATATGAAAATTACATAATGTACAATTTGCATCGATATGGTGTTTGTCTAATACATTTTTATGCTTAAATTTGTGCTTAAACCTAAATCGTACCGAACTTAGCTAGAGTGAAGTCACTAAGGACCTGTTTAATAGACAATCTGAAAATTACATAATGTTAAGTAATTTTTTAGAATTTTGATCCAACAACCTTGTTAAAAAACAAAACCTTAGATCTAATATTCAAAAACCCGAAAACAACATGGAACTTTGGTTCTTGACCTTGTAATAGGACTTTGAGACATGATAGTTGATGTTGTTTGGTTCACCTTACATAATTTTGAAAACAATGGATTCAAATAAGACAAAGTTGTATTTTCAATATTTTCATATATATGTTTGATAACATATTTATAAATTAAATTTCAATTTACATGAATTTTCGAAATATGTTTGACAATATATATATTACCTACACATTTTCTTTAAAAAAAATTTCTCCTGTTTTAATGACTTAATTTTAAGTTCTGGAGTATTTATATAATTTTTAAAGTGGTGTGCAATTTTATATAATTTAAGCTTTGCTAACAATAGCTTTTTTAAACATAAAAATTATTATTAATTTAAACTTTGAAATTTTGTAGGTGTATATATTTATATTATCCTCCAAATTCCGTTCGACAAATAATAAGCAAAACTTATGATTTTAGTTAATTAAAATCATAAATTTTCAAAAGCCGATCAATATATACCTCTCATTAAGGGTATTTTTTGAAAATATCTGTGCATTGATTCTCAAATTTGTGTAGATTTATTCATATATCAATCTTATAAAATAGATGATTGACATAAATGCATGACCGATTTTTAAACGAAATTTTAACTAAAAGTTTAAATGAATTCATTTATGAAATTTTAGGAATTTAATTGATATAATTATAAGTTTTCTCAAACACAATGTAATGTAAAAGGTAAATTGATACAATTACAAAAATTTAAAATTTAAATTGGTATACTTATTAGTTCATGATTTAAATTAATACCACCCTTAAAGTTTATTGGTATAAATTAATGTTTTTCATAATATTTATTCAAGTGCGAGACAGGTTTTACTATTTATAACAAGTCTTTTCGAACTATAGGAGGCAAACGTGTGAGTCAACTCGACTAGGCATTGAGTCGCACGTGTGTCAAACACTTGAGTTCGACTCATTTAGTTGGTTCCATATGCACGAGAATGAGATTAGCATTTGAAGCTTCGTATAAATTTGTTTAAAGTTTGGGAATTAAAAGAAAAGGAAAAAAATTAATAAAAGGGCTAAAAAAAAAGTGTGTTTGGGTAAGTAATTTAAAAATCAAACACTATATTTATAAATAAAAAAAATTACCAACAAAATATTACGAGGAGAATATAACTATTATTAATTAATTTTTTTAAAATGTTATATGTTGTAAATTTTGTACATTTTACAATAACATATAATTTATAATAGATTGTATTTTAATTTAACAAAAAAGAACATAAATGTTGTTTTTTAAAATTTTCAATATTTGAATTTTAACACCTAAAAATAGTTTTTGTTAAAAAATATGCTAAACAAATATTTACCGAGTTGATTTTGTTTGTACTTGGATCTCGTTCGCATTGGATGTTGCTGCAAATTTTTTGTGGGCTTGACCTCCGACCAACTTTTTCTTATCCTAGTCTCGAGTTCTTTTGAACTAACCTGCTTAAAAGATCCTCACATCAATGTGGTGCTAGCCTATTGCATGATGATGCTTAACTTGGTACAATAAACGTTGATGAGGTGCTTAAATTAATTGAATGTGTTTTTTAAAGTACTTTCGAGCTATTGACATGTTTTTTTTTTTTCTTAACTATTTAATGATTTGAATAAATAAACTTTAGGACACGTTTCATTCTTTGTTGCACATTCTCTTTCTGTTTTTCTATTGAAGAAAGAAAAAAGAAATCCACGTTTGATTTGATATGAAGTTTTCTTGTTTTCCTTTTCCTTTGTTTTT
>QLSR01000645.1:1943397-1953854 GCA_031780015.1 Citrullus colocynthis
TTGTTTTTTTTTTTTTTTTTTTTTTTAAATTGACAATAAGGAAAATAGTGTAAAAATGGTGTTACTTTTTGTATTTTGTTCTCTCCAGCTTAAATTTAAAAAATTGATGTTTCTCAACAAAATTGAATTCTTAAACAAACTATTTAAAACCATCGTGTCGTATTTACTTATTAAAAAAAAAAAAAAAACATTTTTTCATATTTTTATTCTGTCAAATTTTAAATTAAAAAATTAATGTTTTACATTAAATTTAATTAGTTTTTAAATTTTATGACGTCGTTTTGAATTTTTATCCGTTAGGGGGAGGAACATGATTTTTTTTTTCTTTCCAAAATTTGTATACAATTTCGAGAATTTTTTTTGGAAGAAAAAAAAATGAGAAAAAAAAAAAACAACAAAAATATAACAACGGCAAGTTCACTAAACAATAATACATCACATTAGAACTCCATTAATAAAGAAATAATATTAAAAATAACTTATCCTATAATTTAAGGGAAGTTTTTATGAAAAATGCCTTTAAACTAGATTGATTTTAGTTATTTCTCCAAAATTTTCCCTTTTTTTTTTTCTTTTAATACTTAATTGTTGGAAAAGAAAAAAAAAACTCTAATTATTTTTATTTGGTAGGTCACATCTTCTCTAAATCACAAATTTTATCATTGTTATCATGTGAACATCAAGTACATTTTTTCTTTTTGAATTTTGGCATAAACAATTGTACACAAATGTCGTTGTAGTGTTAATAGATGTATGGATAGAATGTGAAGTTGTTGTTGTTTTTAATTTAAAAATGTTAAAAATAAAAAGGAAATGTCTTAGAATATGATAGGGACATAATTGAAAGGAAGTATTTTAAATAGTTTAGGAAAAATTGAATGAGATAGTGAAAGAATAATGGGAAAACATGGGTTGGGTGCGGCAACAAGATGGGGAAGTTCAAAGTTGTTGTGTGTATCGAAACTTGAAATGTTGCAATTTGCCAATTACTTATTACGTGCATTGCACGTGACCCACGGTGCTTTTATGGCTAAACAAATAAAGCCGCCCAAAATTAATGCCAATGTCAACCAAACCAACTTGGCATTCCTTCCTCAAATTTTCTTCCTCTTTTTTAAAGCTTTCTTCACATGTTTCCCATTTTCCAAGGTTACTTTTGATGTTTCAATTAGCATGCTGGAATAAATAAATAAATAAAATTTTATGTCAACTTATTATTTTTTTTTCACTAAATTTTAAGTTTAATTTCTATCTAGTGTCTAAATTTTAAAATGTTATACATTTGAACTCGTTTGGTAATCATTTCATTTTTAGTTTTTGGTTTTTTTTTTTTAAATTAAGTTTATTTCCTTCACATTTTTTTTTAATAATGATTTGCATATTTCTTAAATACAATTGTTGAATTCTTAGCCAAATCCCAAAACCAAAAACAGGTTTTTAAAAGCTACTTTTTTTAGTTTTCAAATTTCTGTTTCTCTTTTTAAACGGTTAATGAAAAGTAGATAACAAATGAATAAATTTAGAAGTGGAAATAGTGTCTATAGGCCTAATTCTAAAAAACAAAAATAAAAAACCAAATACCAAACAGGGCCTTAATCTTTACACCTTGAGTTTGGTTTCAATTTAGTATTTAGGTTTCAAAATATAACAATTTTGTCATTGAATTTTGAGTTTTGTTATAATTTACTCCCTATATTTCAAATGTACACTTTAAACTTTGATTTTTCATTAATTATTCGACTTTTATATTTAGTGTTAATGGATATTAATTAATTTAAAAAGTTATAATTAATTAAATTTCACTAATCTTTATTATTGTTGAAAAACATTAACGATAAATGTAAGTTAAATAATAAACATTAATACAAATAATTATAAATTTTTAAAAATATTATTATACACTTAATTATCATTTCTAAAGGGTATTAAAAAAATTATTTTCATATGTATTTATAATTAATCTTACTTTTTAAAAATGTTATTATACACTTAATTATTATTTCTAGAGGACATTAAAAAGAATTATTTTCATATGTATTTATAATTAATCTTACCCTTTTCAATTTCCATTGAAGTTTGTAGGTGAATTGATGAATTAATATATTTTGTCAAGCTTATGTATAAAATTTGATATTTCTCAACTTATATATTTAAGAAAAAAATTATTTTTTTAATTTTTAATTTTGAGCTTAATTATTATTTAGTCTTTTAAGTTTTAAAATGTTATATTTTTTATCTCTAGATTTTGAGCTTAATTTTCATTTGGTCGCTAAATTTTTGTATCTGACACTTTTATCTCTAAGTAACCATCATTTTTTTTCTTTGTGTCAACTTTTAATTAATTAATTAATTAAGAATAACTATGATAAAATTTTTCAATTATAGTGACTAAAAATTAATGAAAACTAATTTGATTCTAATTAATTTAATTATTTTAAATCAATAAATAAAAAATTAAATTGTTTTCAAATATAACAAAATGAGCAAAACTATTTACAAATATAAAAAAATTTAATTGTCTATATGGCCCTTGAACAATAAATTATTATTTTTTTTTATATTTATAAATAATTTGATATTTTTTACTATTTATAATAATTTTCATAAAAAATTAACACAAATAATTTAAAAGTATGCATTAACAGAAACACAAGGGGCTTGTAAAATTGTAGACTCTTGAACCGGACTAAGTAAAAATTAAATTTAAAATCGAAGAGTAATATTGTAAATTAAAAAATTTTTAAATGAAACTAAATTCAAATATGATGATAAACAACATTATTTTTTAAAAAAAAAATCCATTATTAAATATGGGTTTCAACCCTCGCACCTGTCTCACTTAATTTGGGAGGAGAGATTTCCACAAAGTTGTGGACACATGCGTTCCTTTCCTTTAATAAAAATATCCCACCAACTTGGATCTTCATTCATTCCTATAAATAATACCCAATTCTAAGAAAGTCACAAACTTGGTGGGTTTTTATTTTATTGTTATTATTATTATTTTTTTTTTCACCCTTCCCTCCTTTTTCTTCTCTCTCCTTCCTACATAATATTTGGAGTGAAAAAATCGAACCTTTGATATTAAAGTTAATGATATAAGGTTCGTGTCAGTTAAATTCTTCTCGTGTTCATGAAAAGTTACAAATTTGAATATGGCAAGTAGGGGGAAAATCGATTTCATTTTGGGGCCAACCAAGAACCAAAGCAATCAATTTTATAAAAAATTGATCAAACTAATGTCTAATAAAGAAATAAATTAATGTACTATTTTTTGTTTCGATTCAATCTATTATCAGTTTGATTATCAAATTTTGGCTTTGTTTTCTTCTTCTTCTTCTAATTTTTTATTTTTATTCCTACTTTTGTTTTGAATTGGTCTTTCCTATTGTTTTCAAGTTAAAATTAGGTCTATTTTTTTATAAATTGAAATTGGACATTTTTTTTTAAATAACTAACTTCCGTGCTTCATAATAATTGGATTTTTTTTTTAAACAACAAGTATACATGCACCAAATATATATAGCAACTTTTAGAGGGCAGGAAAAAAAATAGGAAAAAAAATAGTTAACTCCTATTTAGACGGACTCATCCTATAATTTTTAAAGAAAATACTTAGGTACAGCTTATATTGCTCCAAAATTGATGTGTAAATTTAAAAAAAAAAATTAAAAATATCTTTTTACGTGATTAAAAAGTGGAGAACAAAGATTGCACCTAAGTATTGCTCTAATTCTAGGGATAGTGTAACTCTGATCGTTATCTAATTATTATTTTATTTTTTTTTAAAAAACTAAAACTTGACTTTGTTTTATTGATTTTAATTGATTTTTTAAATACTATTTTCTTTTTTTTTTTTCCTTTTTTCGATTTTTTCTTTTCGGATTTAGATTGTAAATGATTTTTGATAGTTAAGTTTCTTTATAGGTTTACATTTTCATCGTAGTTAACATTGTTTTTTTCAAATTTAGGTGTTTTGGTGATCGGTTAATTTTGTATACCATATTTTATGTTTAATGTTGATTCTGCAACTTGACTTTTTTTTATTGAAAAAAAAAAAGTAAATTTGTACGTTAGGTTTGAACTTTATTTCAAACCGGTCCACTTATTGCACTTAAAAAAAACGATATTGTGATATGAGTTGTGTTGATGACTTTAAATTATTTTTATATTTTATTTAAAATTTTTGAATTTAGGACATGGGGTTTATGGTTTTAATTAGGGGTACTATACCAATGAAAATTTATTGTGCATTTAAATTAGAAATCCTTTAGAAATGTTAACCTCTAATTTATAAATACTGAAATTCTCAAATCATTAGTGGAGGATCATATTGAAAAGATGTGGAGATCTTGCAAATTTTCTTTTTTTTTTTTTAAAGTGCAATTAAGTTTGTTATTGTTTTATTATATTGTTTTTAAATTTCTAAAATTACCTGAGTAGAAAAAAACCTAGCATAAAAATATTAGCATATGAGAAGCCTATGTTCAATTTGCCATGGTGTTTCCATCAATAAATTAATCATATATTTAGTTTACCATATTGTATTAATATTTTATTAGACAATCAGTTTTTTTTTTTTTTTCGATATTTGACGACTTTTTTTTTTTTTTTAAACATGTTTGAAAATCTACTTATTTTCTTAATAACATGTGAGGTAGAAGGATTGAACCTTTAACTTTAAAGTTGATAATGTAAGATTATGTCGATGGAATTATACTCATGTTGGCAAGATCTAAAAATTAGTAGGTCATATGTTAGTCACTCTAATTTCCTTTTTTAATTTTTATTTGTTTAAGATAGCTTGGACTAGGCCCAACTTGTATATCGAAAAAGCCCACGAAACACTGTGACCCAAAAATATCTAAATCGAAGTAAAGCAAAGTCATTGAAAGCCCATCCAACAAATGTTTATTATTATTATTATTTTAAATAACACCTTTAGTCCCTGTATTTTTATGGAAGCAATAATTTAGTCCATAAATTTTAGTTTGTAATAATTTAGCCTCTCTACTTTCAATTTTGTAACAATTCAGTCTCTGAACTTTTAGCATGTAACAATGCAGTCCTTGTACTTTTAAATTTGTAGTGTTCAATGTAGAAAAAAAATCATTAGATGTCAATTTTTTTTATTTCATGATGTAGACCGTGTATTTGGTACAAATATTGAGTCTCTAATTAATTTATCAGTTTATTTATGTAATAAATTTTATTAAATTTTAACACTAATTTCTACCATATGGACTAAATTGTTACAAACTCTAAAGTGTAAGGACTAAATTGTTACAAGATCGAAAATACAGAGATTAAATCGTTACAAACCAAAGTTCAATAACTAAATCGTTACTTTTATAAAAGTTTAGAGGCTACAAATGTTTTTTAACTTTCTTCTTTTTAATCATTTTCTACGCCAATATATAAAGTTTAACTTGTGCGCGTGCACTTCAATTCAATTGTAGAATTATAACAAATAGTATAATCTAATGTTATGATTACATTGGTACTAACTCTTGAATTATGTTGGTCAGATCGACGTTATGTGTTAAAAATTGTTTGTTGACAAGATACTAAGAATTATTAGTTGAAGATTAATTGATTTTGAAAGCCCTTTTGTAATTATGGGCTTTTTTTAGAAGAAATATTTTAGCTAGTAGGTTACTATCAATAATGTATGCACATTTTTTTTGGGTTTTGATTTTTGAGAATCAAGCCTATGTTATATTTTCTTACAATTGTTTGCATATTTCTTAAATACAAGAGTTGAATTCTAACCCAAATTCTAAATTCATATTTTAAAATTTTCAAATTTTAACTTGAATTTTTAAAACATAGATAAAAAGTAGATAACAAAGCAAGAAATTTAAGAGTGGAGGAGACAGTTACAAAGATATACTCTTTCCGTTGAATTTGAAGGTTAAAATCCTCCCACCACACCACCACTTGGTATACTAGCTCATACCTTGTAACAAAATTCCATTTGGAAATACTAAGAATCTTGTTTTGGATATTTGATGAATACATATTTGAAGACCCTAAGATTATAAGTGGGTCATGCAATGTCTTCAACGGGAAAGAAAGCCCAAGAGTAAACCTGCCAAGCTTGTCAGCCCATTTAGTTAGTCTATTTGGGCTCAGGCCCTTTTTTTATTTTATTATTTTACCTAATTTTAGTATAGAAGTGGGCTTAACTTAAGCCCAAATATAAAACTGAAGAAGCTTACTAACCATTGGCACAAGTTTTGTTTTTTCCATAAATGAATTAATTTATATAATTGCTACACACCTAAATTGAAACAAAAAGACAATATAATAGAAGCAAATTAAATAATTTTGCAATATATAGGTGAAATTTTGAACTTATCAATATAAATATACGTCCTAACCAAGTGAATTATATTCAAATTGGTGAATATTTTGGCCAAAATAAGTTTTAGTTCAATTGGTATAAAAAATGGATTATCTATTTTCTTTTTCATTATTGATAAATATTCTGCCAATGGAAATTTAAACATTTTTAAAAAATGACTTAATAATTCTGTTTGTGCATTAATGGCAACATGTTCTCGAGTGGATGCATTACATTTTTTTTAGCATTGATTCTTCTTTTTATTTATTTTGGATAAATTGCAAAGGGATGTTGCAATTATCCATTAAACTTTCAAATATATACGAGTGTTAAAATTGAGTCAAATCAAACCTTCAAACTTAATTGTATAAATTGTAACATCTGTATAAGTTTGAGGGTTCAATTTTTATTATGTGCGAGTTAATATCTATAATTATTGCGAGTCCAATTTTAATGTTTGTAAAAGTTTAAGGGACCAAATTTTACAATTGAAAGTTTGAGAGTATAATTGCAACTGTCAGTCTACTATAATTCTAGGCGATTTCTGCATTTTGTTCTTTTATTTTATAAAAAAAACTTCATTGATTTAAAAAAAAAAAAAAACTTCCAAGACCTAAAACCATCGACATAAAAAATTTAAAGAGCATTAACAAATACAAAGCATCATAAGACCAAATGTCCACAATCTAATTAGGTTAAGCCCACCAACAATATCATAAGCAACATGACTTGTGGATTTAGAACAAAAACTATAACCTTTAATTTGCACCATCTACATCCAAGTACAAATCTATCCGAAAATGGTTCATTAATGATTCAAACAACCACATCAATCTTTATACATTGATTTTATTCAAAAAGATGATCGAAATATTTGGAGCATTATTTTATTTTTTAGAAACTTAATTTTTTTTTTTATCATAATTAAGTTACAAGATTTATGAGTGATAACTCAATTAAAAAAACTTGGATATGTGCAACAAAATTTTGATAAAATTAAATGAAGAGAAAGAAAATAAGTTTTGAAAATAGAGGACCTGCATCGAAAAGGATGAAGACCAAAGTAAATTAAATAAAAGAAAAAGGGAAATTATAAAAGGGGAGAGAGGGTGGAAAAAATAGAATTTAAAAGAAAATAGGAAGTCCGAAAGTAAAATAGGAATCGGATATTTATATAATTATTTATAAAATGTTTATAAATGCATTGAGAAAACGGTGAAATAAAAAAGGAAAAAGAAAAATATTTAAAGTGTGAATGGATTATTTATGAATTCATGATTCTGTTACCTTCCATTATATGCAAACGGAACGCTAAAAAGGAGGAGCTTTTGACGATTTGTGGAGGGTGTCGGTGTCTCGGCGAAAGAGGAAGAGGTTGAGGCAACCAAAAGAAGAAACTGATTTGAAATTTAAGGTTGCGCCCTAATCGGCGGCCCTTCCCTTCATCCTCTTTACATTATTCAACAATTTTGATTTTTTTTTTTTACATTTGTGAGATTTTCTTTCTTTCTTTCTTTCGGATTTTTTCTTCCGATTTACCTTTTAATCCGTTGAATTCAATTGGATCTGATCTTAATGGCGGCGTCACGGCGGCTACGGGACCTTCAATCACGGCCGGGGAATAAGATCTGTGTTGATTGTTCCCAAAAGAATCCGCAATGGGCTTCCGTTTCTTATGGGGTTTTCATGTGTTTGGAATGCTCCGGGAAGCACCGTGGCCTTGGTGTTCATATCTCTTTTGTTAGATCTGTTACTATGGATTCTTGGTCTGAGATCCAGATCAAGAAGATGGAGGCTGGGGGTAATGAACAGCTCAACGCCTTCCTTGCGCAATATGGAATACCTAAGGAGACTGATATTGTAACTAAATACAATACCAGTGCGGCTGGGGTTTATAGGGATCGGATTCAAGCTCTTGCTGAGGGCCGATCTTGGAAGGATCCACCGGCGGTGAAGGAGAATATTGGAGTAGGGAAATCGAGGCCTCCATTGGCGCAAAGTGCTGGTGGAGGAGGAGGAGGAGGAGGGAGTAAGGTGAATAACGGAGGTTGGGATAGTTGGGATAACGACGATAATTTTAGATCTTCTAGTGATATGAGGCGTAATCAATCGACCGGCGATGTTCGAGGCATGGGCAGTGGAGGGATGCCGTCTAGGTCTAGATCGACGGAGGATATTTATACCCGGTCTCAATTGGAGGCTTCTGCTGCAAATAAAGATAATTTTTTCGCGAGGAAAATTGCTGAGAATGATTCAAGGCCTGAGGGAATTCCACCCTCTCAAGGAGGAAAATATGTTGGATTTGGGTCGAGTCCTGCACCTCCTCGAAGGAATGATCCACAAAATGATGTTTTCTCTGTTGTTTCTCAGGTATTATGTTGTTGTGTATTCAACTTTTTCTGTTTGTTTTTGTGCTTTTGTAATGATTTTTCATTTAAGGTTTGATCAATGAGTGAATGCCTCATTTCGATTCAGGGTTTTGGTAAATTATCTCTGGTTGCTGCTTCGGCTGCTCAGTCGGCTGCAAATGCTGTTCAAGCTGGCACAAAAGAGTTAACTACCAAGGTACTTAATTTCAGATTGGTGTTACCACTTCCAAGTTCTTACTACTTCGATTGCAATTGATGTTATTGCAAATTACAACTACTTCATATTGAATATTAAGAATCGTTTCATTAATATCTTATTCTGCTTTTGAGAAGATCTTAACCATGTTTATATGTTACTCTACAAATACAGATGAGCGTGGTTATGTGTGGACATGAGTTTTGGTATTTACTTAGTTCGCATTTTCTTTTCATTGAAAACTCTTCAAATTGCATCTTCGTAATAACAATTTCGTGCATATTTTGCTTCCGTTTGGTATATATATTATTTTTCCTGTATCTTTTAGGTAGTGATTATTTGTTACTTGATCAACATGGGACGAAAGTTTGGTTTGGTATTGAAATTGTTATCCTCCCAATTGTACATTTGTAAATTCTTTTAACAGGTGAAGGAGGGTGGCTATGATTACAAAGTAAATGAAACCGTCAATGTTGTCACAGCAAAAACAACAGAAATTGGGCAAAGGACGTGGGGAATTATGAGAGGTGTGATGGCAATGGCTTCACAGAAGGTTGAAGAGTACGCCAAAGACGGCATGAACTGGAAGAATGATGGCTGGCAACGGAACGAGAATGAGAAAAATGGATATTATCAAGAATTTGATCATGATAACAAAGGATGGAATTCTTCTTCTGGAACAGGACAATCATCAGGAAGTGGACATCACAATTCTTACAACTCAAGTTCTTGGGATGATTGGGATACCAAAGACAACAGGAAAGAGGAAACAACAACCAAAGGGAGTGGAACCCATAATAATAATAATAATAATAATAGTAGTAGTAGTAATGATGGCTGGGCTGGCTGGGATGACCAAAAAGATGATGGATATGATCACTATTATCAAGCGTCTGATCGGAAAACTGTCGGTCAAAATGGTAAAGCAGGTGGTGGTACATGGTCAGAGGGAGGCTTTCTCTGAGGTTGGTAACAATGAACCTAATTCTCAATGGTTTTCTGGATCTTCTTGGATCCTCCCCATATCTCCATGGAAGTTATGATAATACTTGCATGGTTTTATTGTCATAAAAGACCTTATAAATGCCCTGTAGAGTCAAACTCATTTCTTCTTTGGCCACATAACCTGTAATACCTGTTTATTTTCATTCTTGGTTATTCGTGAAAGAAATAATTGTATTCCTGAATTAATTATCCATACATGTTTTATCCCAAAGTAATAAAAAGATCGTTGTATGATTAGGTATGTAGCATCTGAAATACACCACAAGGGTAGTTCCTGGTTTCCTCAAATGATGAAAATTTGAATTAGTTGGAGTAGCTCATACGGATGGCTGGTCAACACATTGGTAAAGCTAAAGATGATGATTACACAAGAACATATAGAATAGAGCTGATAAGATTCTTATGGAAGTGGATATCAAATCCCACATGGGTCGCTCATGTTTTGCTGAGGTCAGTACATCTTCAGTTGTTTTTTTTTTTCTTTTTTCTTTTTTCTTTTCTTTTCTTTTCTTTTTCTTTTTTTTTTTGGGGGGGGTGGGGG
>QLSR01000645.1:1954085-2008137 GCA_031780015.1 Citrullus colocynthis
GGGGGGGGTCATGCTGTGTTTGCAAGTGCTGTATCATCAAAAACGTCGTCAATAGAGGTAAAACCCCAATTAAAGACTGTTTATTATGTACTTGGGAGCATAATTTGTGACTTCAAAATTGAATTTTTTTTTTCCCTGTTTTGTAATGAATAGAAGTTAATGACATTCATTCCTTGTGTATGTTTTTCTGGTTGCAATTGAGCCAGTGGGAAGAATTTGATTTGATTTCAAGAGGGCTTGTTTGTTTCAATGGTTTAAGAACAATAGGATTCTTGAATGTTGCTAGAGAATATTTTACCACTATGAATGTTTGGTAGCCCTTCGTCTAGCTTGGGATCTTAGTTTGTGCCTGTTTTTATACTCGAAACAGGTGTAAAATTAGAACCCAGAGCTTTGATGTTCATTAGTTCAACCCCGCGTGCTTAATAATCGAGTCCTCAGAGCTGTCTTTTCTAGACTACGTAATTAAAATAGAGAGTGAACTGGAAATTATCCTTATAGGACTTGCAACGTACATAAGAATGTCATTATTTGATTGAAGAATCTCACATGTTTCCAGATGTGTTGAACGATTAGGCAATTTTGATTTTGATTTCATTCAAATTGTTCTGTTACAAAATTTCAATATTCTGTGGACTCTCAGTTGTTGGATGGTTGAACTGAATCGATATTCATAAACATTAAGCTAATAAATTGTTCGTAGAAATCTATGGGATAATTGTTGGGATGACTCTTACCAACGTATAATACTAGTTTTCTATGGAATACTTCAAGACACGCTTTTACAAGTATTTCTTTAAAATGGGTTAAATTATAAGTTAAAGTTTGTGTATTTAGTATTTGAGCTTTAAAAAGTTTCTAATACGTCCAAGACATTTAAACTTGGGGAAAATATTGACATCTAATACCATCTACACAAATTTGTAGTGATGAAAGATGGGGAAAGGGATGACCTGTCTTGTTTCCCTGGAGAATAAAGATGGGAATATTTTTTTAAAATTTTAATGTCTACCAATTTTGATAATACTGCCGTACCAATTAATCTTTTTGGAAGTATATATTAATTTATATCTGAAAGTGGAGATTCAAATCTTAGGATATAAATAATTAAATGTTGACAATTCACATAAATAATGTAAATTAAAGCTCTTCAAATATCAAACCGTTAAGACTTAGAGGTGATCTTTTGTGAAAGGATGTGTTGAGACAAGCTTTTCTCTCGACGGACTTCTTAATCCCAATCGTTACTTCTCGAAGAAGTTTGAAGAATATGAACTAATTAAAAACATTAGGAAAAAATATAATTAAATATTCAAAGTCCAAGTGAACATCCTAAAATAATACTTTTCAAATAATTAATTTCTAGATATGACTTTATGTAAAAAGATATGTCATGTTTCACATCTATAATCAACATTTCACTTCTCTCGACATACATCTTGACCAAAATAATCGCATCCTATCAATATCAACCAATTCACTAAGTTTGAAGGAAAAAAGAATATCACTTTATAAGAAGTGCAAAGGCAAAATAATTAAATATAGATTAAAATATATTTATGTTCTTGTTCTCCCTACTTTCAAATGTTAAGCTTTAGTCTTATGTACTTTTACTAAATCTTAGATTAAGTTTCTTGGAGTTTGATTTTTGTTGAAATTGGTTGAAGAATAATAATAATAATAATTATTAGATAAGAAAATAAAATATATGAATATGTTCTCAAAATTTATAGTGAAAATGGTAATAGATTATGAACAATTTTTTAAAAATCAAGAATAGCTTAACAATAAATACTAAATTCAAGATTTATTAAAAGTACACGGACTAAAATTGGACAGGTGAAAGTATAGGAATAAAAACTGAATAAGCTCCAAAGTATAAGAACCAAAATGATATTTTAACTTTAAATATATTTTTTCTTTAGTACAACAAATAGGTACATGGAAGATTTGAACCACAAAGAATGCTTGGATGTTCACTGGGTTGCACCTATCTTTTATGTATCCTAGGGAACTGCCCAATAAAAAACTGCCCAATAAAAAACTGGCACATGACAGTTTTTTTTTTTGTATTTTTCTGAAAAAATATATTATTTTTTAAAAAAATTTCTTTTGTATATATAAAAATAGAGAGTATGGAATTTGGTGTGAGCTGCACCTAATTATTATTACTCTTCGAACCACCAAACTTCAGAAGAAGAGGCAGTATACTCCAATTAACCCTAAGCTAAATTTGACAAATAATTAAGCACTAAATGTAATGTAAATAATGTGAGCTAAAGTTGTTCAAATGCCCAATTATTAGAGGTGGCTTTCTTTGAAAGGATGTAAACACATCTCAAATGTTAAATTATGATGGTTGTATCTATAGTCTCTCTCAATCACACCTATATGCAAATAAACTAAACCAAATCTCCAAAAAAAACATCTCGACCTGTCTTGTCAGAATCAATGAGAAGGATAAAAAGGGAATTTAGAAAACAAAATAAAATATTGAAAATCTACATAAATAATGCGGATTCAAATTTTTCAAATACATAATAAGTAGAAAAGCTTACATTTTTACGATGATCAATCCCGATGTAGATGGTTTCAGAAAAAGTAATTTAACGAATTTTCGGAAAATTAGTTTTGATCTTCACATTAGGGTCGAGGGTTTGTCTATTTTACCCCTTTGATCTTCGTCTTGGTGAAAAAATCTTCAATCTCCATTGAAGGGGAAAGGTTCTTTCAATTTCAAGCTTTTCTTGGCAATCCGCAGCTGCAACGGCTGCCATTGCGTCTCCTTCCATTCATACCTCCAATCTGAGCCGATTCCTTCTATGATCCTTTTCGTCTCCGGTAATTGTTTCTCTCTTCTTTCTGATTCTTCGCCTCTGTATGCCCATTTTATCGGTTTCGCACCATTGTTTAACCGCATATTCATGGGATTCTTTGATGATGCAGAGCTGAATAAGAGAACTACATCTGAAAACCTTGGGGAAGCATTCTCCAAATTCGGTGAAGTTGTTCATGGTAATCTCATTTTTCCTTTAGCATCTTGCATTGCTTATTATTTATACTCTGCATTAATTTGGCTTTCAAATCCTTGGCGAGTGATCGATTATGGTTCTTTTGCTTATTTCAGCCAGAATTGTGACGGACCGTAATTCTGGATTTTCAAAGGGCTTTGGTTTTGTTAGAGATGCTACTTCAGAAGAAGCAGAGAAAGGGATGAAAGGGATGGATGCTCAGACCCCACCTTTCAATTACTTCTATAATTTTTAATGAACATTACAAATGCTTTTACTAATTTCAAAGAGGAAGAAGAGGCCGTGGAAGAGTTGGCTGTTTTGATTAAGGAACATTATTTGACCATGAAGCATGTGGACTTGAGAGAGGATTTAAGTTAAGGTATTATTGACTATTGTGTTGACCAGGTTGTCTCACGAAGACAAAAGAAGGGGGTTCCTCACCCTCAGCTATGGCATGTAATCTTTCCTTGTGGGGAACCCTTATTTGTTTTTTGGTTGGTGCAGTTTCTTGATGGGTGGGTGATATTTGCAGAACATGCAAGGCCTAGAAGTCTCCCAAGATATTCATCTTACCAACCTGATAGATGATGCTTGTAAGGAGATTCAACTCATCCATTTTGGTTGCTTCAGATTTTGGAGATTTTCTTGACTGTCCCATGTAATGCCATCTCATCTCTAATATTTTTACCCTTTACGCAAGTAGATTTTTATTTCAAAGTGAATATTGATGTATTTGCAGTGATAAAATTGTTGTAAAGGATTCTTTTCCCAATTTGATGATGGATTTGATACAAATTCAACAGTCAAGCCAGTTGAAATTAGTTTTCAGTCATCGTCCCAACTGTTTTCTTCAATCATTGGGAAAGATATGCAAATTATCGTATTCGAGAAGGGAAGAACACCAACAATTTACAGAAAGCATTCTTGCCTTCCTTGAGATTTACATCCACATCCACGATCGAAGAAATTCACATTCACGATCGAATAAGATGGGAGCATTTTGAACAATGTAAGAAATTGAGCAGTGCATTTACATACGACCTTAAAAGACTTGAACGGGGATAAAAAAGGCCAACATTTCTGAAGTTGAAATGTGGGGAGACAACAGTAGATTTAAAAATAAGTTTCACTATTGATATTAACCAAATGATCAGCCATTTCTCAAGAATCATGAATTCGATGATCAGTGTTGGATTCCATCAAAATGAGACCAGATGCATAAGACTAATGACGTAAATCGAAAAGAAAAAAAAAATTGTGAAAAACAGATTGAGCTTCATAGAATTCTATCTTGTGGTATAAGTTAGTAAATTGACATCATCAACCCTGGCAACAAAGACAACCACCACCTTTAATTCTCTTTATCTCAACTTAACATTAGATTTGACTCCATGGAGCGGTCGAAGGCAAACATGAACCTCGTGTTCTTCTGAACCTTCACGGAGTTTGGGGACCATAATCTCAAGAACAGATCCCGGTCCATCGTAGTATGCTTCAATGTTAGCATCTTCAGGAATTCGAGTCGAAAGAGGAATCTCTCGCACGAACTCACCTGGAGGACAATGTTCGGTAGACGAATCTAAAAGCTTGAAAGTTCTATCATGCCTCTTGATGAATGGTACGCGAGATGTGCTCACACAAGAAACCTTTATAATACCATGTGTGAGCGTATTCCTCCAGGAAACTTTGACCCTTTGTAGATCCACAAAGGGCAAACTGATTATTATTAAATAACCTTCACCATCTTCATATATTGTCTTTGCAGCTGTAACAGGCCCGTAACTGTTCTTCATAACTCCACTAAAGTCGTTTAACCACTGCAGACCATTCGAGTGCTTATCCATATCTGAAATCCAGTCAGGAGGATTGACCATCAATACGCAATCGTCGTCATTCATATTAGGAGATGAACTTTTCCTTCTCTTGCTGGTAACAGGTGATAAATCCATCATATCACAGTTGTTGTGGTTTGACATCTGGTTTGATAAATTTAGGGTAGATCCGTTGAGCAATTTCTTTGGTTGAGGATTTAAAGCACTTTTGACAGAAGGAACCGGCCTCTCGAGTTCAAAATCTGGGCTAGGAAGGTTCCTCCATGAGCTAAAATCACTTGCTTCAGGTGGTATAGTGAAGTTAAACTCTCTACCCGTTAGTTCTACCCATCTCTTTTTTAGTTCTTCATCGAGCGACATTAGATTGGGAGATGCAACAACCTCAATCCCATGTACACACTGAGGATTCGAGAGACCTCGATAATGCTTTCGTTGCATTCTATGTGATCGAACAAAACCTTTCTCAGCACCAAATGGAAACGGAGGCTCACCTTGGCGAGAGTGCCCATTCATGTAACTTCTAAGCTGCATTTTACCTAATGCATTCTCCGGCCTCTCCTTGAAAGCCCACATGTACATGTTCTCCATGTCATGTTGGACCATAAAAACATCAACCTTAAGATCCGACTTCTCAAATCCTGAAACACCTTTGCTATCGCGGGTAATCTTAGCCTTCGATTTCTCATTTAACACAGGCTTGAAGTAGAAACTAAAGAAAAACCATGCACCCCAAATGCTGTCTACTCGCTTGGTGCATTTCCTTACAACCTTTGGAACAGTAAGAAAACTTTCAGTCTCATAAACTTGTGAAGCAAGCCCAACATCTAAAATGTTACAGTGATCAGAATTCCATGGCTGCAGAGTGTAGCCGCATTCAGTTGACAATGGTAAATTAATATCGGGCGGACGGGAAAGGACGATCTGTCTATTCATTTCCAAATCCAGCTCTTCGTGAGACGAGGCACTCGAATCCATGAATAAAAGTGTAGATGGGTGATGATTCTCCAGTGAAAGGGCTGTGATGAGAGAATCTCCCATTTCAGCTCATCTCTTATTGAGTCCAAATGGTTTCTGAGAAATTGAATATTGCCATTGCAGAAGGGAAAACACACAAAAAAAGAAAGAAACAAAGAAACAAAACAACACCAACTGAAGAAAATAACCCTATAAACACTCTGATGATGTCAATCCCCAGTGTATCTTCCCTCCATCAAAACCCTAGATTCACCAAATAGAACACAAATTACTCACAAATTAAAGAAAAATGAACAAACAATCCCAAATGAAAAAAGAGAATCCAATCCACAACAACAAGAAAGCAATGTTCAAACTCCAATACAATGGATCGAATCGAAACCTTCCTTAAAAAACGCCCTAAATCACTCGAAAATCACTCGGAAACGCCGATTTCAAATCCCAAAAATCCCCCAAATCAAACCCATCATGTAAATCTACGATTAACCCACAAACAGAAAATAAGAAACGGTCAAGAAAATCTAAAGAAAACCCAGATATCGAAAAAGCAAAATAAAAAGCCAAAGGGATCTAGATACCTTTTGGGATAACCATCGGGAAATCGAGAAGTAGAAGGGCTTCCAAAACAAACAACAACGTTCATCTCCATGGTATCGTCAACAACCATCCCTGTTCTTCAATTTCTTCTTCTTCCCCTTCTTCTTTCCAACCCCAAGAAAAAACCAGAGGAAAAATGGAGCCAAACAGGGCTGCGGCAGGTACAATAAAATGGGAAACGAGGGATTTTGCAGACGAATGCCGCAGCCTTGTTTATAGAGAGAAATTTGGATGGTCAAAACCACAACCACAACATATCCCACTTTGAAAAATCTCGCTTTGTTGCCTTTTTATTCTTCCCTTTTTTACTAGACAAGGAAATATTTCTTATCAAGAGATGAGAAACCCAAATAACTCTTCTGGATTTAATGCCTAAAGGAACTTTTGATTTTGTAATAAAGTTTTGTTCATACAATATAAAGCTAAAGTGAAATGGAGTTTGTTATTTTATTAAGTTTCATATAAAGAAAATCTAAATATTTGAATTAAGCAATCTATTCACCACCCAGAAAGGAAAAAGGCAAAGGGGAAAGTGCAGAGTATTGTTACAAGAAAAATAGCCATTACCCACTCAATGACTCCCAACACTAAAAAGGTGGGAAAAAAAAAAAAAAAAAAAAGGGATTTTGGATCAATGATTGCCTTATAAGCTCTATTAGAAATAGCATATAACCCATCACCATTTTTTGGGTGAATTTCATACCCTAATTTAATGCTTAAATTTTGAAATGTAGACCTACATGGATTATCCAAATACAAATTGTATCTTTCTAAATCTATATTTCACAAATGTTAAATTATTCTCTTAATCCTCATTTAATAGCATATAAACACAGGGTCTTTTGATAATTATCTATTTTGTAATTTTCTTAAAAGATTGTTAAATAATAAAGTAATTCAAATATTTGACATTTTAGTCGACAACATATGTCTTAAATAAAAATATTTAAGATGTGGATTGGACTTATATAGATTTAACTAGTCAAACTTAATTAAAAGAAAAGGCAATGATGATTATTATTATTATTGTTTTGAAAAGGAAAGGGCAACAAAATTGAGCAATAGTCCTCTATTTAAAACTCCACATTTTTTTTAAACCTACATAATAAACACAACTTTTTCCTAACCTAAGTTTCTCGAACCCTCTAGCTAATATGTCAAACTTGTCCTACAAACGTCACCTTAAATTTTCAATCACGTTTAAATTTTTTTTGAAGGTTCATCTTATCTAATTTTCGTTGTTGACATAATTAACTCAATAATGATATTACATGTCTTTCATCAATTTTCTTAATCCGTCCATTCATCAATTATGAATGAGATAATAAGACAAATACAATAGTATTGTTAATTTTAAAAATTGACATGTTACACATTCTACATTGAAATCATAGTAAAAAAAATGAAAAATAGAAATGTTATCAAACTAACGGGTTGTTTAACCCGTTGTTTTGGGTTGGGTTTGGAATCTAAACCCAAAATCATATTTGGTTCTAATATAATCAATATCACGGAATTGCGCCAAAAAAAGCTTAACTTAACTAACATTAATATGTAATGATTAGGTGCGGTCTAAGCTCCACCTATTTTCATACAACCCTTCATTTATTACTTAGCAAAATAATATTAATTCAATCTAATGTCTAATAATGATTTTCTATTTATGATTTAAATTGAAGTTCAATATACGTATCTACAACCAAATACATATTCAAAATAATGAAATCTAACTATAGTTTCATTGAATCATTTATTTTAAAATTTTTATTTTTGGATTGTTTTATTGGTTAATCTTTGGATAAAAAAAAAAAAAAAAATAGAAAGTAGAAACTTAACATGTGTTGGCCACTAACCAACTGCAGTTGAGGCCTTCGGGGCCTCACCAACACTTTCCAAAAAAACAAAAACTAATAAGTAAATAAACTTTTGTATTTAATTATCTTAAAGGTTTATTAGAAAACTTCTCAAACCCTTAAAAAAAGAAAAGAAAGAAAGAAAGAAAGAAAGAAAAAAAAAAAAAAGGAGTAGGCTGGTTTGCTTTTATATTCTTGTGTGGTGCATATTCATTTCATTATATTCAACTTTTTCTTGAGGTTCCCTATCAAATTAAGTATCTCCAATTCTTCCACCTCAAAAGAAACCAATAATACATATCAAAGTTTTTTACATCTTTAACTTATTATATGATGGGATTGTTAGGGTGTAATTTTCAACCCTCCAAAAAAAAATTACTTTACATGATAATATAGTAAATCATTACCTTTTGTTTTTTGTTTTTTACTAAAATATTTTAAACAATAAAGACTAAATTAAAAACTTTTATATATACATATAGAATAATTATCTTAAATGACAGGAATTATAAAAGTACTTTTAAATATAGCAGAAATGTAATTGTCTATTAATAATTATCAATGTCATTTTGTTATATTTGTAAATAAATTGATTTATTTTACTGTATTTAAAAATAACGTATATATATATAAAATAGTCTCAAAAGTATCATATTAAACAATTTTTTTCTCTTTTACAAAAAAAAAAAAAAAAAAACACGGTGGTTTAAAATTAAATATTGAAAGTTGTCTTTAAACATGAGTACCAAAAATGTGTTTTACAAAATTTAATTGTGATTTAATTACTAATATTGGGTGGTAGGCTTGAGATTTAATTTGTGAAATGTTGTGATGTATTTTAGAAACAATACTTTATACAATTTATATATGATAAGTAAATTCACCCATCAAATTTAATTTTGATTTAATTAGTAATATTAGGGGGTAGATATTACTATTTGAAATGTGATTTTGGATTTGACTAAAAGTTATTCCTATATATGTCCCACAGCCTCTCTTTTCTAAAAAAGTAATAATTGATGCCTATAATTTTTAATTAGATGTGCTTAATTATTCATTAAAAATTATAATGGAGCATTATATTAGACTTAGTCTACGTCTTAATGATGACTTTGGTGGTCCATTATGATAAGTGGGTGATAATTTTAGCAATACCATGTTCTTTCAAGTTAATGCTTGCTTATATTTCTTTCTTCTTTTCTTCTTATTTTTGTTTCTTTTTTAATTATTATTTAATCCCTATGTTTTATTAGTGGAGAACAATTAATTTCATATTAAAATTACCAGTATAATATGTACTAGTTAGAACCTTCACCAGTAACCATAAATTTATGGTATGTGAATCATTACTTTATGGTTAAATATTATTTTAATTCTTGTCCTTTTAATTTCATTCGATTTTAGTTTAATTACTTTTGATAGTCTAAATTTAGCTCTTAAATTTAATTATTCGAAGTTAAAAGAACAATAATTTTCATACCATATATTATTTTTTATTAAAAAAAACAACAAATTCTAATACATGTTTTTTTTCCATTTGGTTCTTGTAAATTTTATAAACAAAAATTTAATACATATTCTTTTAGAGATTGTTTCAAATATAACAAAATGAACTAAAATATTTATAAATACAACAAAATGTCACGGTCTACAGTAATACATGATGGATGATAGTAGCTTACTAGTACCTATCATTGTTTATTACCATTTATCGTTGATATAGTAAAATTTTAAAAATATTTCCAACAATCTCTCCCTATTTTATTAAAATTACAACATCTAATGTTATAAAATAAATTAATGTTTATTAGGAGTACAGGAGGACCAATATTTTAACCTCAATTTATTGATAAGATTTGGAGCATTCACATCCGTCCATTGCATTATTTTTCTCAGCACTTTAATGTTGTGTTAGTGATTTGTAATTTAAAGTAATTAAGATCCAAGAAAAGTTTAACAATATTTAGTTGAAATTGTATAAATCAACAAAGAAATTCGTAGTATTTGGAGAAGACTTTATAGCTTTTACTCATAAACTAGAAATTTGTCTTTATAAATATATATTTTAAAAATTGAGTGGATCTCATGCTATTTGTGAAAATTATGCTAACATGGTAGCCAAATTGCAGTGATCTGATTTAGATTGAAGATTTTCCCTCTTTTTTTTTACGTTGTTGTTTGTGAGGAATGTCTTGATTTTTCTTATACTTCACTATAATCGACTTTCATGCATTTCTTTATACATATAAAAAAAAAAAAAAAAGTAAATAAAGATAGTCTTAGCAGTGGATCAAAATTACATCAAATACATATATGATTTATCAAATATATATTAGAGGAAAGATAAATTTTCTTTTCCATTTACATCGATATATATTCTAAATATTTAAATAAATGTTTATAAAAACTCAATTCAAACAAGCCTTTAATTACTCCCATATGCCACGCAAGATTCCAAAGATATCATATGAAAATTTGACCCTTTTTTTCATGATAATATCATAGAAAAATGAATGTTTCTTTAGACTTGAGAAACCGCACCTATGTTGAAGCTTCCCTGGACTCTATAGTACCATCATGCAATGAACAATAATTGAATATTTGGGTCAATATTGTCAAATCAAAACTTATTTCTCTCTCTCCCTCTCTCTCACCTTTTTTTTTTTTTTATATCAATTTCATTTAAATTATTTAAACTCCCCTAAGAAATCTCTCTAGATGGTCCGGTGTTTGCTTGCCTACCTTGTCTATCCCATCAGAATATGTTTCCTATAATACATCATAACATTAATATGTTATAGACTCAACACTTTACATGTAGGGGTTTTGAGGAGTGGAAGTCTGTAATCATATGTGTTGAGCTGATGAATGGAGTTTGTTAATAATGTTAGCGTGTCTTGAGGTTTGAGAATTATAAATTGTTTATCAGGAGCTTGATAATGAATTGAGGTTAGTACAGGTTGGCATAGATGTGGGTCGATGTCTACTGTCCTCACACCTTTTCTTAGGTTAAGAGGGTAACAGGGTGTGATAGTTGAAAGATCATGTTTATTGTTTTTAATCAATTATAACATTTTTTTTTTTTTTTTGTTATTTATAGTTTACTTAATATTATTAACTAGTTTTAAAAAATGTATTTAAATGGACCTCACTTTATATATTACAATTGGTTGATTATTTATTGAAAAAAATAAAGGTTACACATAAACTAATTGAATTTTTTATTTTTTAAAAATCATTTTAGTCCTGAAACATTTATTCAAAATCATATTTGATCCTTCCTATAAAAAAATTTATTTTAAAGTACATACAAAATATGGTATGACATCATCATGTTTCAAATTTAAATTATCATTTAATGTTAATAAACGAGTATGAAGAGCAATATACTTTGTTTATATTTAAATTTCGTACAAATATTTAATTGATAATAAAAGAAGAAGAGAACTGTCTATTTTAATCCATCTTTTATCTTAATTAGTGCCAAATTAGTGCATTCCTTGTAATAAACACTTTTAAATTAAGGGTTGGTTGGATTTTTTCCCATTTTTTCTCTTATAAATTCAAAAGTGCCAACCAAATAAAAATAAAATATTTTTGAAAGGTACGAAGGTAGTTTAAAATACATATTTTTAAGTGTTTAATTTAAAAAACAAATCATTTTGAAAAGAATTGAAATATCTAGTAACCATTCAAAATAGATTTGGGAGTATATTATTTTAATTAATTTTAATAATAAAAAAAAGTTTAAATAAAAAGAATGTTTTTAGAAATGCACGGTGTCTTTTCCTTTATTGATAAAAGGATTAACTTTAAAAAATAAAGTAAAGATGATTAGGGTTTTTTTTTAATTATTTTTTTATTTTTTGTTCTCTTAATAAATAATAGCCAAACTATTATGTTCTTTCATAGTACTTTCATGTGTTGAATAAAAGTAAAAGGACAAATGAAACTAGAGGACCACACAATATAATTTTATGATAATTATCTTTATCTAATGTATGTGTTAGTTAATGCTGTTATATAATTTATATACTAATTTTAATTTTAAGAGGTTAAGCAACTACTTTTTCAGTTCCATAATGTAATATGTGAGAGTAAAAATTTGAACATTTGACTTTTTAGTCTAATATATACATCTAACTATCTTGAGTTGGACTTACGTTTGTATTAAATAACTAGATGTTCTATTCAGTTCGTTAAGATTTGAATTGAAAAGCCACATATATTGTGTAGTATATATGAGGGAAAAAAGTTTTATAAAGATTTATATCACGTTTTCATATTTTTTATATTGATCGTACCGTATATGAAAGGATGTACCACTTCGACCCAGATAATTGTACAAGACAAAGGACATAGTTGTTCATTCAAGTATATCTCTACCGCTAAATCGTGATGTTTCATATTTGCGGTATAGATCATATCTATACACGAAAAGATATATCACTTCATCATGTATCCTTTCGACAAAATAAACATTATAAAAATATATAATGACAGAATGAGGAGGTAAAGATTCTTTCCTTAAACTCATTTTATATATAATTTGCATTAAAAAAATATATATATCTAAACACATGAATTCTAATAAAGTTGGGTTTGGTAATTGGCTCATAGCTTTAGCATCTCAATTTGTCAAAACAAAATTTTCTTTCTTTTTTAATCTTAATTATTGAACCCTACCTGCCTGCCTAACCCATCTTTTATCTCTATTCTATTGCCCACCTCACTCAGTTTGCCCACTAAAATATTCATAATCATTCACATTTTTCAAAAAAAAAATGTTTATTGTTCTTATTTTCAAATGAAATATAATATTCAAATTACCAAGTACGATGCTCAATAATTGTTTAAACTATAGGAATTATACATAAATGCAATCTATGGCGGTGTCAAAGTAAATAAATGCTAAAAAAAAAAAAAATTAAACGAACTATAGAAATTTTAAAACTTCAAATAATTTTTATCTTAAAAGTTAAAAATGGTGGAAATTCCTAGTAAGAATGGTATGATTGTGATACTTAATAGGTACTCAACAGAATTTGAATGCCTACATACACGTACTGTGCTAAAATGTTGATATAATTAAATTTACTATAACTCACCAGCTTATACTTTTAGATTAATCTATAATTTAATATAGTATTAGAGTACGAAATTATGTGTTCAAACTATTATGATAGACACGATGAACTCAAATGAGTGAACATAAATAAATTATAAATCTCATTGTAAGATTAAGGGCATGTTTGAGAGTGATTTTAAAATAGTCATATTCAAAATCACTTCAAAACATATTTTTAATAATTTAAAATTAATTTTGATAGTATAAAAATAATGTTTAATGAATCAAACATTAAGTTTGATATTGAATTAATGTATGTTTTAGATAGTTTTTAAATACTATTTTAAAATCACTCTGAAATATGTATTAAGTGAAGTTTTTCTATATATGAGACTATTAATATTAGTTTCGACTCTCGAACTTCACATGAAGTGACCTATTACAACAATATAGGTCTATCAACTCAAAATTTGTAGTTTGATAGAATCATAGATGATTTTTAATTTTTAATTATTTTTAACTTGTCGGATTAATTAGGATGGTAGAGCTATATATTTTGGATCTCAATGGGCCTTGACATAATATGGGCCAGAAAGTACAATCCTATCCAGTTGAGTGTAAGTAACAAAAAATGGGCCGGTTCCATTGAACCATGCTCAAATTTAAAATTATCATTTCTAGTTCAATAGTTACAAAGTGAAGGTCAAGTTGTTAATCAGTTGTCGATTTCTAACCTTTTCCGCTAAAAAAACATTTTTAGTTTTTAAGTTTATGAAAAATAATAATTTAGTTATTGAATTTCAAAATTGTCATGATTTAGTCCCTCCATTTTAAATTTTTAATATTTAGTCATTATACTTCAATGTGTAATAGTTTACACATTATACTTTAAAAAGAGTAATAAAATGTTAATTTTTAATATATAAGATGCTTTGTTAATTCATGAAAATGATTCTAACATCTGAAAATCTTAAACTGTTGCTGTCATGTTAACTAAAAATCTTAATATTTACAATATTGATATGTTTTTAATATAATAAATACATAATACAAAAATTTAAAGGATTTTCTACATTAATGACTTAATTAAACAGATCCAATTATCTGAATGTCTTAAAATCAACCATTCTTTTTATGAATAGCCTAATGGACTATAATATTATATAAAAATCAAGTTCAAAAGTCATAGCACCCGTTAAACCATTTACATATTAAAAAAAAAAAAAATCATAAAAGGAAACAGAAGTTTCCTCCCTAAAAAATCTAATTAAAAAAAAAATTATATGAAAAAAATGGGGAAAAAATCTTCCGCCACTATTTTTTATTATTATTATTTTTTTCGCTCAAACCCTCCCATAGTCGATGAAGTGAAGGCTTAGATATCTATCTTCATTCTGTTTCTTTGTAATTCTCCCCTCCTTCTATTTATGGTTAGGTTTTCTAACGGTGTGTTTGGAATGCATCCTCAAGTGTTTAATTTAAAAAATAAGTCATTTTAGAAAAAATCAGAGTGTTTGACAATCATCCAAAATAGATTTTGAAATGTATTTTAAATAGTTTTTATCAAAAGAATTTAAAAAAAGATGAATTTTTTTTTAAATGTTTTCTTTTCTCAAATCAATCTAAGTGTGTCCTAAAGGAATAATGTGCATATATTAGGGATTCAAAACCCGTAGTCAATGGAGCGAATGTTGCTGTTGGGCAATTTTGTTATACAAGATGCATATGATGAGTTGATATCCTTGATTCTAGAAGGACCATTTTTCATAATTTTAGGAAAAGATTTAGAACATATGAACACATTTTCAATTTTTCAACTTCCAAAAAGTAAAATCCTGTTCTTAAAATTCAATTCTCAAACTATATTTGCCACGATTCTGGTGGAATTTTGTGTGTTGACATATCTAGTAAGTACTATCTACACTATATATTAGATTATTAATGGTATACATTATTGTGTTGATATTGATATTGGTGTGTATATATAGTATATAATAATTAACAAATGGGTTGATATACATGGAGAAATATTATATATAGAATAGTAGTATTATAATTAATCACAATATATTTGATTAGTAATAGAATATAATAAAATGCATACGGAATAATCTTATATACAGGACAATATATACGTGGTATATTTACAAAATCATCAAACTACATATATAGTATATTTCAAATAGTAATGAGATATATGTTTATACAAATATACTACAAATAGTAATGAGATATATGTTTATACAAATATACTACAATATATTGTATGGTAGTTCACTATACCATACCATGAACATTATGGTATAAACTTGTAGGAAAAAAAAAAAAAAAAAAAAAATAAAGNATATACTACAATATATTGTATGGTAGTTCACTATACCATACCATGAACATTATGGTATAAACTTGTAGGAAAAAAAAAAAAAAAAAGGAAATGAAGAAATGTTTGAACTTTTTACCTAATAAAATATGAAAAGTTCAAGTATGAAAATAAAAATAAAAATAAATTATTGACAATTTTTTTTTTTTATATCCGCGTTGTCTACGTCAGCTTATGCACACTTCGACTATTTTCACGGGATAACTTGTTTAACCCTACAACATTTGAGTGTCAAGTAAACTTGTAAAAACTTAATTCCTAAGTATGTGGCTAATGAATTGAACCTTGACTTCTTAGTCATTTATTGAGATGATTTCTTTTTTACCATTAGGTCAATCCGTTATGATTTTTTTGGTACAATTATTGATACCTAATGGATATTAACAAAATTTAGAAAAATAGAATATTTGTGCATTGAAATTGGTTGAGCTAAAATCAAGAAAATTGAAATAGGTAAGATTAATGGGTGTAAATTTTGATAGCGGGTCTATTAACGGAAAAAAATTGAAAATCCAATTGCATTAAATGAGGCTGATTCGGGTGTAAATTTTTCTTTAAATTTTATTTTAATTATAAAATAATATAAATATTAAATATGATAGATTGTAGGGGTGTTAAAAAAAACCGATAACCGAAAAACTCAATCAATCCAATCCAACCCATATGGTTTTGGTTGAACTCATTTGGGTTGAATTGGGTCCTGATAAATGAAAATGTTGTGAATTGAGTTGATTTATAAGTTCACCTAAAATAATTCAAACAAACTCGAACTTATTATTAATTTTAAAATTAATAAATTTTTTACTTATAATAAAATTATAAACACATATATTTATTTTTGTTTTATTAATTTTTTTTATAATTTTTTCTCCAACAACTCCTAAACACAATTTTTGTAGTACTTCGGGAAGAAAAAAATTCATAATATAAATTGAAATGGAATTATTTATTTTAATTCAATATATGAAAACAATTAAATAATATTTTTACATATTAATATTTTACTTTTTTTAGAATAAGAATTTATTAATTCGAACTACCCAACCCAAATGTTTATAGGTTGGGTTGGATTAATTTTCTTTTTTAATAAAAATTAAAAAAATTTACAACTCGAACAATTGAGTCAAGCATAAAAAATCTTTCAGCCAAATTCAACTTATTGTAAAAAAAAAATTAAAATTGTCCTAAATTTATGTAGGAAATCTAATTACATAATATAATATTAAAGTTTATAGCATTTGGGAAATATTACTTATAAAATAGGTCTCTAAATCTTTTAATAAATCTCGAAAATGAAAAAAAAAAAAAACGTCATGTTTCCGTTGGCCCACATTTCAAGTTGCATAGCCATCAGGCTGATGGCAGCCCCAACCCCTCAATTATTGTTTTCCTCATATTTATTAACAAAATATTTTCCTATATTTAATCAATAAATTACTATTTCTTTTCAAACAAAAATTGCCTTAATTGTTTCCCTCATACATGAGCAATACTGTTAACAATTTACGTATTCTTTCAAAACCAAATCCAAATATGTCAAAGGATATTAGATACAATTGCTTCTGTAATGTTTGTTGTTCCTTTAAATTTATCTACCTCTTTTGTTTTATCTTCGTAAGTGAAATTTAAACTTCTTACATTTTCAAGACTGGGTTATATTTAAATTGACTTTCAAATTAATTTTATTGTAATAAGCGATAGATTAAGCATGACTCCATAGTTGAGATATTTTTGTTCTTAAGAAAATTACGTAGTTTTGAATTTTTGATTTATTTTATGAAATGATATTTTTGAAATAATAATAATAATAATATTTCTAAATAGAACTATATTGTCCACTTTGAACATAAATTCTCACAATTTTGCTTTTAGTTTCACTTAAAAGACTTTATATTACTAGAGATCATTGTCCCTACTAATATAACTATAATATTCTCCTCATCTAACTAATTTGGTACTTTGTTTGTATTATCCGTTTTTTTTTTATAACAAGTTGTTTGATTGTGTCTCGACTCTAGTTGTAGTAGTCATGTATTTATTCTATGACCAATTCTTCTTCGATATTATGATGTGAACTAAATTGACATGCTAAAGAAATAGACAATTTTTCTTTTTTTTTTTTTAAATAACAAATGTAAGATTGTTAGATTTAACCTCCAACTTTTCTTTAATCAAACTAATTTAGTTTGTTTCAATAAAAAAAAAAACCAATAATCCTATAAATTCAAACAAAAATAATAAATCTCGAATCTTGTATGAACCCTAGGTCCCAAATGATAAGAAACCAAGTCCACAGCCTTGCTAGCCCGTACACTTCTCCGCCATGGACCACAGCGCCTCCCTGATGAATCCATCGACGCCGCCACACCCGGCGCCACATCGGACCGTTGATTTCTCTCCGTTCGAGTTCATTCTTGGCCTCGTCGCCGTCATCACAATCCCTGCCCTAGTCTACTCCTTCTTCGCCATCAAGTGCCCACCCAATCTCCTCCGCCTCTGGCGGCAGAGATCCTCCAGGCTCTCCGGCCCCGCCGTCACCGTGGTGGTCGGAAATCGTACTTCTTCTAGTGACGTGGCTGCAGCCGTTCAGTACAACAAGGACGAGCACTGTAAGGAAGTCGGCAACGAGTGTCCGGTGTGCCTGTCGGCGTTCGACGACGGAGAGGAGATCCGGCAACTCGCCGCCTGTAAACACTCCTTTCACGTGGAGTGTATCGATATGTGGCTTTATTCTCATCCTAATTGTCCTGTTTGCCGAGCCGCCGTCCCCGTCACTGTTAAACGGCCGACTAACAACCGCGCGCCGCGGCGGCCGGTGGCTTCCAGAAGCGACGATTTCCATCAAGGACTGCCGGATGCCGGAAATTTAGTTTGAAATTCTTCTTCCATCTCTGTTCCGATTGCTGCAAATTCGAACCACAGATCGAAAATTGCGTTCAAATCTCGTCAAGTGTTGTGGATAATTTGGAATTAGATAGGGTTCGAAATTTGGATTGTTTTTTTTATTCTGAAATTCAAAGCGCAAAATCGAAACATGATTACGTCGATGGTCTTTTTTTCTTTGGGAAGGGAAATTGATTTATGAAATGTCTTTACCCTTTTCTTCTTCCTATTACACGTGTTGTCATTTGATTCCATTTTTTCTCTCTAGATTTTATTAGTCATAAATGCGAATAGTATATCTATATATGCAAATGGCTGTAAAGTTTCAACTTTATTATTATCTAGAGAGTCCTAGTTTTCATATCATATAGTAATTGCTATATATTTATTTGAATCGACCAAGTTTTAAACATTAGTATTATTTAATTGATATAAAATTTGTACTCTTCAATGACTCATCAAATGTTCAATTTTTCAATTTGCAATATTGTTCAACTCTAAAAAGACAAAAATTATCCATAGGTTTAGATATAAGTGTTGGTTAGAATGATAAAATCTAAAACTAACTTTAAATGTTAATTGTCAAAGCGAGTCTAGGTTTACTTTAAATGTTATTCTAGAGATGGAAGATTCGATCCACCATCCTCGTGATTATTGTACTCATAAAAAAGAAAACAAAAAACTTTAAATGGTGATTAATGTTTAGGCTAATATCAAAGAGGTTTACTAACAAATCTAAAAGATCGGTGGTTTAATCTCCCACCTTTTGTAATTGTTGAACTAAAAAAAACTAACTTGTGCATAATTTAATAATTCTATCATTATTAACTTTTGTCATTGATGGAAGGTTTGAGTCTTCGTTCTTATTAAACATCTTAAGTTGGTCTCATGATAAATAGAGGACATGACCTTAACAAAGAGCTAAGAGGTTATGAGTTTAATTTAGGATGTATGGTCACCTACTTAAAATTTAATATCCTGTGAATTTATTTGATATTCAAATATTGTAAGGCAAACAAATTGTCCCATGAAATTAGGGGATATTTTTGCTACCTACACTTTTTCATTTGTCATGGTTGTACTGTTGCACATTTAATTTTGTCTAATTCTAGAAGTACATGAAAATGAAGCCCATTTCAACTAACATATCTGTAAGCCTATTAAAATTGACTTGACAATCGTTTTAATATCTATATTTCCACATGGTACTAGCTTCTAGTCAGTCCTATATCTTTTAAGTATTTAATTTAATTTTAAATTTCTAAAATATATTTGACCTAAACATTTTATTTAATGTAATTATAATATTTATTAGCACAAAATTTACAATAAGATTTATTGTATGCTTAGAACTATTGTATTTGTTTTGTTTTGTTTTTTTTATCGAGCTTAAAAATGAATTGTTTCAAATATAACATAATGAGTCAAAATATTTACAAATATAGAAAAATGTTATGTATATCATTAATACACTATTATCATCTATGATGGTCTATTGATGATAGACATTGATGGATATCTATCAGTGCTTATCTCATAGACAATAACATTTTACTATATTTGCAAATATTTTTAACAATTTGGCCATTTAAAATAATTATCCTAGAAGTTATTATTATTATTTAAAAGTTTAGAGACTAAAATAGATATTTTAAAATATTATAAACTAAAATTAAAATGATGATTATTATTGTTACTATTTTCATTTAAAAAAATAAACATGCACATTTTAAATGTTAGAAAACTAAAATAAAAGAAGTGAGAAGTTGAAAGCCATATTCTAATTAAAACTTTTCTTTCTCCATTTTTATGCATTTTAAAAGTATGTTCTCGATGTTATCATAAGATTAGTAGTGAATTTTTTAAACATAAATAAGTACTGTGTGAATTTCGAAAGGTGATTTTAAGGTAATTGGAGTATGATGGGCCAGCATTCAAAAGAACTCACACCAGTGTGATATCGAACAAAACACTTTGATGCTTAAGTTAACAAATGAAATGTTAAATACGATGAAATACGTAGCCTTATCTTCTTGACGTTTTGATGTCATTGACATCAATATGAAAGAATGTCGAGGTAGCATTGCACAAGCGTTAGTAAACTCGACTCGACTATCTCAGATAATTGAGATTTAACTTTCCCCTTCCTATAACAGGTGAACTCCCTTGCCCCAATCGTGGTGACCCTAACAAGTACAAATGTAGAATATTGTGTGAGGGACATTTTAAATTTGTTTTTGCAGTTGCAGGTAATACTTTTCCCTCTTATTATATATATAGAGTTTCTTTTTCTTTTTCTTACCAACCAATTCTGCCAATGAGCGGCGCGCACCGACAGCGCACTTTCACCTGCCGAGCTCTTTCTCAAGCATCAAAATCTTCGAAAGCGCCCGTAAATCAATAAAAAACCACCGGATTTTTCATATAATTGCTATTCAAGTTCAATATTTCGATTCAGCTTCTTCTGAGTTTCAACTTTCGGATCGAGGTTTTACTAGCAAGTAGCAACCCATTTGCGTCAGTTCATCTGCAGAAATCGCATTCCAATTTGAAACTGGAAGGTTCAAATGAAGAAGAATCACATTCCCTATTATCCAGATCGGAAATGGCTGATGCCATTAGGGTTATTTTGTTTGCTCTTTCTGATATTCCTTCTAATTGTTACTTCCGATTACCCTAAATCTTCTTCCGACGCTGATTTTTCTCATAGCACAACGAGATTCGTACTAGAACCCAATGGGAATGAAATGCTAGGGTTAGGGCTTCCGCCATTGCCGAGATTTGCGTATTTGATATCAGGAACCAAAGGAGATGGTGGATCCATGAGGCGGCTTCTTCAGGCGGCATATCACCCGAGGAACTATTATCTGCTACATCTCGATCTTGAAGCTTCGGATTCCGAGAGACTGGAACTTGCGAAATATGTGAAATCCGAGAGTGTATTTAGAGAGTTCAGGAATGTTATGGTTGTGGGCAAGGCCAATTTGATCACTGATAAAGGTCCAACTATGATTGCTTCTACTCTTCAGGCGATTGCCATATTGCTGAAGCGTGCTAAGGATTGGGATTGGTTCATTAATCTCAGCGCCTCCGATTATCCTCTGATCCCCCAAGATGGTAGTTTCTTTAGCTCATTTCTACAGTATTTTTCTCAAATTGAATGTTTAATCGATAGTCTAACTGGTATTTGATTGTTACCAATGAAATTCCTGGGATGCAATTTTATTGTGTATATTGATCATAAACTATTGGACTTAGTTTTTGGTCTAGTGGAACTTTAACCGACTTTAAACAGGACATTGATTTTATTTTTGGCATGTTTTCTGAATATAAAAGTTAATAATAAATTTGGAATGAGTATTTCACTATAATGTCTATCAAGTATAGAATTCAATGAACTTTCTGTTTATTTTGTTGATATTAACATTTTACTAGTGATTCCTTGACTTCCCATTCTGAATATATACGAGCAACATTCAATCTCCTTTTGTGTGTGAATCTGAAAGTTCAATAAGCAATCAATTGGTAACTGGAGGCTGAGTTCTTGGTGTTCAATTCATAAATTAACTTAGGTATTGTGTTTTAGATTAATGTGCCTCAAATCACTTGAATTAGACAAGTTTTCTTCTGGCATCATATAATTTGCTATCAGCTCCCATCTGTTTTAACTGTTGCTGGCTTGGTGGTGGATTATCTAAGGCTAATTTTTAAAACACATAGATTGTTCTGTTTCTAGATTTTTTGGATACTTGTTATGATCTTGCTACCTGTTAACCAGCCACTTACATTACCATCCAACAAACAAGAAGAAAGTTCAAGTGAACTATTCTTTTCTGGTTGAAGTTTATAAAATCATGTTGATATTTTGCAGTGCTACCACGTGTGATTCGTGAGTTTTGTTATCTTTTGACTCATGTAACTGTCTATATGTTTGTGTTCCAGATCTTTTGCATGTATTCTCCTTCTTGCCGAGGGATTTAAACTTTGTTGAGCACTCGAGTAATCTTGGTTGGAAAGAGTAAGCCCAGTTCTCTTCATTGCATCACGATTTACAAATATCCCTTTGGATGTCAACATTGTTATCTAAAATTGTTTTATAAATGTTCTAGGGACTTTGGAGCAAAGACTATAATAATAGATCCTGCCTTATATCATACAAAGAAATCTGGGGTGTTTTGGGCAAAAGAGAGAAGGTCAATACCATCATCCTTTAAGTTGTTTACTGGTAAGGCAGTTCCTATAATTAGTTCTATGTAATACTTTCCCCCACCCTTTGAATGGTTTGTTGTTCTTGATATTTCCACGTGCGAGATATAAATTGAGCTAGACTCAAGTCAATGAGATGAGAAATTCTAGATATTAGCAGATTACTGATTTTAATTGATCCACTCGAATGGTTCAATATACTTGAAAGTAATATGAAAATCTATCGCCAGGATCTTCATGGGTGGTTCTCGCAAAACCATTTTTGGAATTCTGCATATGGGGATGGGACAATCTCCCTCGCACTCTCCTCATGTACTACACCAATTTCTTATCTTCTCAAGAGGGTTACTTCCACACCATCATGTGCAACCACAAGGACTATCAAAACACTACTGTGAACCAAGATTTGCATTATATGAAGTGGGGCAATCCTCCGAACCAACACCCGATTAATCTAACGTCCGAACATTTCAGCGACATGGTCCAAAGTGGTCTCCCTTTTGCTCGGAGTTTTGCCAAGAATAGTTCAGTACTTGACAGAATAGATGAGCAACTTTTAAAGAGGTCGAAGGGGCAGTTCACACCAGGTGGGTGGTGCGTGAAGAACGCGGTCTCGGAGAAGGGTCCTTGCATGGCCTACAGCAGTCCCCATGCTGTTAAACCAACCAGCAGCTCAAATAGGCTGGAAAAGCTTCTGATGAAGCTTCTTGATCATGAGAACTTCAGACCCAGACAATGTAGATAATCTGGCAAAGGTATCAATTTTCCCACTGTATGAATTCTTTAGTTTTGATCCCATTTGTTTCGTCCTGAGCCTCAGCTTATAGGGCAGGCCGATTCCTCTGTACAGAAAAGCATGAAGTGAAATTATACCACATAATGCTAATGACTTGTTCGGTATTGGGGGGTCTTAGATTCATTTATTTTTGTTGGATAGATATATTTCTAGAAACAATATTTGAATGATGTGATTTAAAAATGATATACTGTTTGTAAACCATTTTGTTTTTTTTTTGACTTTTAGTTTTTCAAAACTAGGCTTGTTTTCTTACGTGTTGGTACTCATAGTTCTTATATTTCTTATATTAGTGTTCTACTGCCACGTGCATATGAGTATTTATATTTCTTATACTAGTGTGTTTACTACCACGTGCAATGCACGTGTATTTTCTATGTTTTAAAATAGTTAAATTTTTATATAATTTAGGTAAAATATCCTTCAATATAATTATTTTTAACAATTAGGTCGGTTAATTTATTTCAACTCTTTTAATATAGTCTCTCATTATCATTTTTTTCTTTCTGAAAAAATAATGGTGTACTGCACATGACCTTTTTGTCTAAATGAAAGTTTTTAGTACAATTTAAAAAAATTTGTAACCATTTTAATATTAAACATGAAAAATTCATCAAAATTAAGTTTCAATTTTTAGCATGCAACAATATGGTCATGGTATAAGTTGCATTTTGTTCCTAATCTATTTTGTCATCTATAATTATAAGAAATCTTATTAAATTTTACTATTAAAAATGTGAATACCAAATAATATCCGTAATATGACTATTTTACTAATTAAAGTAGTTCTGTTTTTACAGGAATCTCTTTTCTTGCAACGCCCATGCTTTTAGAATTGAAATAACTTAATTAGAAATTGTTTGCTTGAAATAATATTAATTATAATAGTTGTCAAATTGAGTTAAAATTAAAATTAATGTGTTTTTTATGTTTTATTAATTGGGGTTCATCAAAATGAGTTTAGCTCTAATTAGCATGCATTCAACCCATTTATTGGCGAAGTTTAATGCATTCAACCCATTTATTGGCGAAGTTTAATCCTTATTTATACCATTGTTGTTGTAAAAAGAGTTAGATTTTTCTAAGATTATTTTTAGTGGAGGTTTGAAGTTTTGCAAAAAATAACACAAAAAAAAAAAAAAAAAAAAGTTTAACTCATACTCGAATATAAAATAAAATTTTAAAAGGTGTCAAATTTATACCATATTTGTAAAAGATATAAGATAAAAGTATAACATTTTAGGACACGTATTCAATTTTGTACTATTTCCTAAAAGATATATATTAAATATGAATTATGGATTGATTTATTAATATAAAAGAAATTTTTACGTTTGTTATATATTAAATTCAAATGGGGCCTCTAGAGAAAAACCAAAATTCCACTTAAAACATATTGTTTTTCAATTTCGTTAGATTTGAACGGAAATTTAGATGAATTGATTTTAGTATACTTTCATTCAAACAATCATTTAAAAGATTATGTATTGTAAAAAAAATTGATATGATTTTAGAAAAATCAGCATTTTATATTTTTTTGTTGGGAAATTTTATTTTTACATTGCTTTTGTTAAAATTAGTACATTGTATTAGCCTAAATTGAACTAAAAATCGTAGTCGAAACTGAGGGTTTTACATTGCTTTTGTTAAAATTAGAGTTATTTAATTTCATTTATTTATTTAACAATTGATATCCAACTATCCTCTATGATCATGGGAAGTGGTTTTTTTTTTTTTTTTTCCTTACAATTTGTGTTTAGAAACTTAAATGAAATCCCATGGTACCATAAGAATTTCATGTTTTTTTTTTAAACGAAGGGTCTTAAGTAAAAATAGTGGATAGAATAGCTTTAAAAAGTATTAGTATTAATTAACAGTGGCATTGATTAATAAATTTAAAAATTGATAAGGGACAAAATAGTCTAAAAAAAGTTTTTTTTAAAGATAGCTCTTTTGAATATATTATAGATTATAGATAAACATTTGAATTATTAACTAATTTTCAAAAACAAAAATAGGTTTTTGAAAACTATTTTTTTTGAACTTTTAAATTTTGGTTTTGATATTGAAAACTCCTAAAATATAAACAACAAAATCATAGAATGATGGAGAAAAGTGATGTTTATAGATCTAATTTTCAAAAACTAAAAATCAAATAGTCACCAAATGAGGCCGTCACTTGCATGTTTTAGATTCCAAACTTGCTCTCAAACATGAATTTGATTTTTTTCAGTACAATAAGTTGGGAGATTCAAACCATAAATTTCATGATCATTAATATATGCGATATGCTAGTTGAGTGGTGCTCGTTTTGACACGTGAATATGAAAATTATAGAAGGCAAATTTTGTTGTGGCCTTTTTCTTTTCTTTTTCTTTTTAAAAGAAAACTATTGTCATAGTATAAAGTATTGTCAATAATCAACAGAAACAATTAACATGTTAAAGGTACTTTACAAACATTGAAATTAAAAATTAAAAAAAAAAAAAAGTACTTTACAAACATTGCGCGATAAGATTGTTATTCTCTAAAAGGTTAAATTTTTTATCCTCTAATTAATATTTGCGGATCTTTTTTGGTTAAAAAAGGCTCGAATATAATTTGGATAAATTGTTGTCTAAATTATTTAAAGAAAATGGAAAAATGAAAAATAAAAAGTAAAACCCATAAGAAATTTTCATTATATTAAACACAAAACTTCACACCTGATGATGTTTTAATTTTCAAACAAAATTTTTCTCCATAATTTATATAAAAGAGGAATGTCAATTTTTAGTCAACTATAGTTATCTTCTTTCTATTCCTTCGAATTTTGACTACTGAGTAACACGTATCTACTCAATCATAAAATTGATAAGTTGGGTGAGACAGGTGGAGATTAGAAATTCAAATCTCTCTACTTAAACAAAAAAAATTAAAATTAAAAAGAGAAGTGGGGAGGGTCTTTTTCCGAGTTTGGGCTAGGCCCAAATCTCTTATAACTTGGGCCCAACTTAGCTCTTGGGCTTTGAAGGGTTGATGTCACTCTCAATCGCTTTAAAACTACTTGTCGTTTTGCAAAATCCAAAGCCACCAAACGTTCACCCATTTGTTGTCGTTCTACGACTCATTTAAGAAATGCCTCTGCTTTTGGTCTTGTCGTCTCCCAATTACAATCCAAAAAGAAAGATAAATATTCTTCGTTTTTTTCTTTTTTTAAGTGCTTCCTCACGCAAGCATCCATAAATTAAAATATCCATTAATAATTAAATAAAAATGAACAATGATTGGAGCTTCCACTGAGTCAAATTCCTTAACGAAATCCATAAATGAAAATTTTATTGTTTTTATTGATCATTCTAATGTGTTTAATTATCATATTATACATCATGCCAAAGTTACTCTCTTTACCCATCACCAAATAATGCTTTTAATTTATATTATGTTAAGTAATAAAATTATAAAAATAAACAATGTCATAAAACCTACTTTTATAAATTTTGTTTTTAATTTTCTAATTTTCAAAACTTGTTTTAAACATTAGTGAAGAAGGGATAAAAGACAGATAAAAGCATAGGTAAAAATCGTGTCTGTAAAGTTTAATTTTCAAAAATAAATAATAAAAAATTAAAATCTCGTTTGATATAATAACCATTTACTATTTGACAAATATAAATTTTAAAAGCAAAAAGCTAAAACAAAATCATTATCAAACCATGACTAAGTTTTATAGGTATAGTAATACTTGAACGTATCATTAATTTTAATGTTTAATTAAAAAGCAAAAAAAAAAAAAGAAAGAAGAAAGAAACATTCCTTTATAATGTTTTTTAAGCATATGAACATTAGGGAATGTGTTAAAGAGTATATATTATAATGACTTATTTGTGATAGGTAGTAGTGATTTAATAAATATGTAAAAGAAAAACGTGTAAACATAATTTGTTACTTCTACAGTCCCACTCTCTTTATAAATTTATGTCACACTCTTTATAAATTTATGTCACACTTAATGACGAAAAAGATGGGTCTACTTTTTAAAATTGTAATCTTTGGATTATTTTAAAAAGATTGACGCAAAAAGATTTAGATGAATAATGAAATTCTTGAAATTTGATTTAAAAAAAAATTCAAACGAATCCAAAGAGATGAAGATAGAAAAGAAAGGTTTTGTTTTTCATTGGATGCTTGGTCCTTCCTATTGAGATAGGGTCAAAGTTAATGGGCTAAGGAAGAAAAATTAAAAACTATATATTGAAAAGGTGGTGATGCTAATGTGAAGTAGGCCCTTTCAACTTGTTATAAAGATGATTATTTTTTGACAAAGGCATTTGCAAATTCCCATCCATTCTTTTCTTCTTCTTCTTTTTTGTTTTTTATTTTTTTTTTAAATGTCCATTTGAGTGGAGAGAAGAAGAGATTTCAATGAAGCTGCCACAATGTGACTTCCTCTTTTAAATATCGTTAGATGTAGAGATTCTATAATTTATATATATGCTTCTTAATAATCACTAGATCGAATACAAGTTCGAAATAATGCTTTTGTAGTTTTTCTATCATACAACGAATCGTACAAAACTACATGTAACAATGCAGTGATCTCCTCGAATAATCACTTTTTGCAAATAAAAACGTGAAATTCCTAAAACTTAAATAAGACCATCTAAAGTATATGTTAGGATTTTACTCATAAACTTCTTCTCATTTCGTTTCAACATTTTAAAACATTGTTTAAATTAGCCCAAGGATCGAGGTTTAAGTTAAGAATAGCCTAAGGAAAACATGATCATGCCTCTATATTATGATTATGTATATTCATTATTTTCATTAGAACTGCCCTATAAACAATAAATCAATCACAACATTATTATAATATCATATGAAAGAACAAACGATGTCATCATTTCGGTCATTTGCTTACATCTTAAGTTTAATATAGTCAAACAAACCATTGAAGATAACCTCATTATCAAACGAGACCCTTTAGTCAGATGCAAAATAAAGTAAATTATATGAAACGTAAAGAAGGACGAGACGAGACGGGACTGAGTTATTTTTAGGGTTTGATAGAGGTAGGTCCACTAAATTAGTAATGGTTGGGGGACCAAAATGCAAAATTTGGTAGGTGTGTCATGTTTAATTGGGAATCTCAAATGTGTGTATGGGCCATGGGTTGCATGATTGAGTTCATGTGGGAGAACGTGAGAACTTGAGCAAACATCCTTCAATCCTCTCTCTCTCTCTCTCTAGGAATTAAATTTTTTGTAGTAGAGAGAGGAAGAGTATGCATATATCTTTCATCAAACACCTATTCTACTCATCTCTCTAAAAAAAAAGTGAAAGCTGCTGGATCCCAACTCTTCATAAACATATATATATATATATATAAACAGTTTTTTGATTTTATCTCAATCTAAATGACAATGTATAGGAAAAGTAACTCGTGTATCTTATAAAGACCATTCTTGGGCTGTATTCCAACTTTGGTTGCACTTTCAACAATATTATTCTCTCCTTAAATAATAAACCACCAAACTTGTATTCAAATAGTGATTTGTCCTTCTAGCTCTTATTTAGGCCAACTCCTCTTCTTCAGATTACACGACCACTTTGATATACTCAACCATAGATCTGCACTATGGCAATATATATCTTCTAAGACTCACCATAACTTCTTTGTTCGGTACTCGCGAGAGGATTTCATTAGCGTATATGACTAAGTTAAGGGCATGACTCTAATACTACTTGGTTAAGGGGATCGACCCTCTATAGACTATTTCCACAATAATGATTTGATCTTGTTCGTTTTGTGTATAAAATCCCTCACGATTTTATTTCTTTTCTACCTAAAAAGTCTCAAACCAATGAAAATATTGTTCAATCACTTATATAATATTATCTTTAAATTATGTAGTCAATATGGTACTTCGATCATATTTCCAACATTTCTTAAAATTCAAAGAACTACCCAAATGAGGTTTCCAAGATTTAGAAGCTTGAATGTAGTTGTGTCTCAACCCGTATGTATGTATGTGTGTGTATATATATATATATATATATATATATATATTCAAAATTTGTTTACTCTTTAATAAACATGTACACAATATGTTAGTAATATTCTCGAATACATCTAATAATGTAAAATTACCAACACATTATTTCAAAATTTTCTAAAACTTTCTAATAAACTATTTACAATATAGATGAAGTGGAATGATAGAAATTAAATTTTAATTATAAATTATAAGAGGTAAATTATAATTCTTTATAAAAAGAATGTGAAACACAGAGCACGAGGATCAATGTGAGGAATGGTAATGATATGTGACGACCAACATAGGATTTTATTTTTATTTTTATGAAAACAACAAACACAATAGATTTGGCTTGGATTTCCGAGCCATTTTCTCACCTTTCTTTTTTCCTATTCTTTTCTTTGCATGCTCACCAACAAATTTTTCTTTTTTTAACTCCTCCGTTTTATTTTTTATTTCGCTTCTTTTTACTTTAATTTTTATCTCATCTTTCTATCATTTAATCCATAAATTCATTATTTACTTTTATTTAATTTTTCACCCATTATTCATTTTCAATTCATAGTTTAAATGTATGGACTAAAAATTTCTTTTTTTCCAATTTTAAAATTTACACGTTCTCGATAGTTACTACCTACAAAATTAAGATACCTTTTACAATTTCTCTTTCAAACATTCAATGGCCGAAAACTGCCAACTACATTTATACGAGTCTCTTTGAATAATTTCTCGAATGTGTTGAATGATATATATGCTCATATATATTTCCATATCTCATTTAAGAATTAGAGAAGTTCACATAAACCACTTCTTAACTACATTGGTGTATTTAGTTGTAACAAATAAGATAATGAATCAATTAAATATTTTAATATCAGAGTATAATTGTTACAAACTCCATAATTTAAAGATAGTGTGTGCATTTTTTTTCTAGTAATTAATATAACATTCTTCCATTCTTTGAAAAAAAAAATATATATATATATATATTTCTTGAATTTTAACTACTTACTTCCATTCGACAAGCCGACCAACCACGAGATTTTCTCCTAAGACTGTTGGAATAGAGAGATAAATTTTTTTTTTTTTTTTTTCAAACATTTTGATTTTGATTTTGATTTTGATTTAAAAATATTTGTGGGGATTTCTTTCCAGAGTGTGTGTTTCGCTTTATTCGTTGTTAGTAAGCAGCCTCGATTGTTGTAAAAGCTAAATCCAAACAGCGCCCTCAAGATTCCTTTCTTTCTAGATGCTCAATCTCTCATTTTCTCTCTCTCTTCTCTTTTATTTATTTATTTATTTATTTATTTATTTATTTATTATTGTTATTTTTAATATAATAATGTATTTAAATGATACTACATAAATTCGAGAATTTGGATTTCTATTGGCTCTCTCCTGGATATCGTACCTAAAAAAACTCCTAATTATAACATATTCAATTCAATTTTACTATATACATGTTGAAATCACCTATCAATCAAGCTTTTTGCATGGCGACATCCTTAGTTTCTCGGGGAACTAATAAAGCTTCTTCTGTATATATATATTATATACACACACAATTCAAAAAATAGTTACCCTTAATATACATCTACATTAGTTTAGTTGACGTATAGTATGTATCATTTGTTGAGAAAAACCTCACTCTAAGAAAACGAAAAAAAAGGAAATTCATTATGATTTTTTTTTTTTTTTTACAATCACACAAAATTCTCTCTATAATGGTACGTACTACTCTTTATTTGAGCGTTAGCTCAATTGATATTTATGTACATTTGTTGAGAAAAACCACAACCAATAAAAAGGAAATTCACTACGTTTCTTACAGTCACACTAATTCTCTCTCTAATAATGTCAGTTACATTGACACTCTCTTACAATTTTTGTACCATTCACACTCTTTCTTAAAAAGTAAAGTACTTTTAAATAAAGTAATTTGAAATCAAAGTTATAGACTTTTTTTTCTTCTTCTTAATAGTGCTTGAAGTTCATCAATTCATTTAACATTTTTACCGTCAAAATTCAACACAATCATATTTATATACCTTTTGAACTTCTCTAAATCATTTGGGTTTAGTTAGTTAAGATTTTCAATTTTTGTTTTATGGTTTTTTTTTTAATTATGCATATTTCATCACAATTTCCAATTTACTCTGCATAGTTTCACCTTTTTGGAAACATATTTGAATTCTTAGTAAATTTTAAAAGTAAAACACTACATATTTTGTTAAAACTTTGTTTGGATGTTTAGATTTTGAAAATATTTTAGAAAGTAGACAACAAAATAAAGAATGACTCATAAATGAAGAATGATATTTATAAACTTAATTTTTTAAAAAAAAAACAAAATAATTATCTAATAGGTCGTAATTTTGGTAGCATATTTTCTTTTGCTACTCTCTCTTTACATGTATATTCTAGTCCATGGTTGTTATTTTTATATATTAAAATATTAATAAGATGTATTTTCATTTTAAAATATGATTAGGGTTTGCCTAAAAATGATTTTTAATCACCTGGCTTAAAAAACTCAAATCGGATTCCAAACAATTTTATATTCACTTCTCAAGAGTTCTTTCTGCAGTCATATAATACAATAAATATATGAAAATATTACAAAAGGTACATTTGATCTTTTGATATAAGTTAAATTAAAACTTTTTAATTAATTGCATCCCTAAACATTAAACTATACATGTTTCTCTTTAATTATTAGTCTATGATGTTAATATTGATTGCAAAATGCTAAGAAAAACACTTTAAGTAGATAAAGTTTATGAATGAATTAAGAATTAAATTATATAGTAGATTCAATCTTTAGATTTGAATTAGATTTGGAACATATATGAGTTAGGTGGGCTGAAATAAATTAGCAAAAGTGTATATTATTGGTATGTGTCTATTCATTAAAATCTGTAATATTGTGAATATCACATCTCCAAAACTATTTTCAAATTCGACCTAAGAAATTAAAAACCCTAAAATTTTATTTCAATAAATTTTGTTGAGATTTGCATATATATATATATATATATATATATAGAATAAACTAATCCAAATAAGGCTCATTCCAAAATTAGATTAAATAATATCTCTTGTCAAAATAGACGAGATCGGTTTTTTTTTTTTTTTTTTTAAAAAAAAATTTTTTTTTTTTTATTTTATTTTTTTAGGGTTTTTTTTTTTTTTTTTTTAAAAAAAAATTTTTTTTTTTTTATTTTATTTTTTTAGGGTTTTTTTTTTTTTTTTTTTAAAAAAAAATTTTTTTTTTTTTATTTTATTTTTTTAGGGTTTTTTTTTTTTTTTTTTTAAAAAAAAATTTTTTTTTTTTTATTTTATTTTTTTAGGGTTTTTTTTTTTTTTTTTTTCTGACATTGAATGAGAAGAGAGGGAAAGAGAAGAAAATGTGTGTGTCTCTATATAATATTTTAAAAAATAACTATAAAACTATTTTTTAATAATAACAATAATAAAGATTTCACATGAGCTTTTTATTAGAGATCAACAACAAACTTGATGGAATGACCAAAGGTACTAATAAAAGCAAAGGTGGGAGATGAAATTGTTAACTTAAATACAATTTAACTCGTATCTGAATGACCAAAGTGTTTTTTTTTCTTTTTATATGTCCAAAAAAATAGATGAAAAGAACATCAAAAAAAAGTACAGTTAAAAAAATTTTTAAAAAAACAAAAGCATCTTAGATTCAGCTTTAAACCCAATGCGAGCTAGCTTTTGACTACCGCCCTTTTTAAGTAATGCACAAAAACGAAGAAAAATAGTACTATTTACTCGGACACATTCAGCCGTATTTATTTGTAAATAATAAATTTAATAAGAAAACATTATTATGGTCTCTATATTTTTATATTTGCTGTATTTAAGTCTCAATTTTAATCCCCATATTTTATTAAAAAAGAAAGCTAAACAAACAGTCCCCACCGTTAAATTTGTGGTTAGAGTTTAATTTTGTGTCTCCTCAAAGCTTTCATTTTCCAGTCTCCTTATTTTGAAGAACTTTCCTTCTCCTCCGATTGGAGAGAAGAGAAACGAACTCTATCTAACCCCTTATGTGATTTTAAAGTTAAACTAACCTAAATCAACTATTTTTAAATTTTTGAGAAAGTGTATAGTTAAATTTGGATATTTGGTGGTATGGAGACTACACTAGAACAAATATGAAAATACAGTATTTTAACCAAAATTTAATTATGTATAATATTTATTTATAATTATGTGATAATAGAAAAAAATGATGTAATGTTGAGTGGCGGGGGGCGTCGGTGGTGAGAAACGTAGTGCAATGTACTGTGTACTTTGTGTAATTTAAGTGAGTTTAGGGGGGTTTTATATAATAATCGAGGAAATTGAGGGTGGAGAAAAATACGGGGGGTCATGTAAATTGTGTGCAATTTCACGTAGTCGAAAAGTGCGTGAAATTCAAACATGGGAGATAAAAAGTGGGACCCACCATAATACTGACAAAACAGAGCTTTGTCGCCTTGTGATGCGTGACAAATACTATACTCCCAAGCGCGTTTACTTTTCTTTATACAACCATTTTTCTTAAATACTATTTTTGTCTCTCGCATTTTAAAATTTGTTTAAATTTGTCTATTTTTAAATCTCAAACTATAGACCATGTGTTTTTAATAAATGGTACATTTAGTCCCTTCCAATTAATTTTATCAAAATTCTTAAATTATAAAAATAGTTTTCCTCCAAACAAATATCATTTGTGAATATGTTTCTAAAATTTATAGTAAAGATATTTTTAAAAGACCAGCAATAAATTAGTCGTGGAGACTAAATAAGTATTGGGAGGAGTGGAGCTGTTTGGCCGAAGGAGTTCTCAAACCGACTATGGTCCCATGACTAAAAGTCATCAGTTCTATGACTTATTACCTCCTTACATTGTTGAATATTCCACGACCAAGCAACTCTTCATATTTAACCACTCCTTAAACTAAACAACTCCACTCGATTTTTTGCTCAATATCCCATTTAGATTTTGAAAGTATGTAGAAAACAAAATTAGACATTCAAAAGTATAGGAACTAAAATTGAAGTCTCAAGGTACAAAAATCAAAATAATATTTTAACCCTTTTTTTAAGAGAAGTTATTCCAATAACCTGTCATTTTGATACTTTTATATTGTTAGATTAGATAGACGAGAGAAAATAAGAATATTTCAAATTTATATCTAATAAATTAGCATGAGACATGCAAATTTTCAACCCATAATATAACTCCTAGTTATATATTGTGAGACTATTTTTTGTTCTCTTGCAAGGTAAGGGTTCATTTGGGAGTAAAGGTTTGTTTTAGGCTTCCTTCGGTACTTCATTTGCCCTTCCTTCGATATTTGAGGACTAAATTATACTTTTTCTTGTTTGTTTTTCTTTTTAATGTGTAATAATAATTATAAAAGAAATGTTTATATTACCATACTTTTTTTTTTTTCTTTTTTGAGTTCTAACAAAAGTAGAAATAGAGAATCAGTTATATATTGAAAATGAAAATGTATGGGTATCTTAACTATTAAATTATATTCAAATTAGTTTAACTATTATAACCATACAAAATTCAATCAAATACTTGAAATAATATAATAAATGTGCTTGAGAACCTTGCTGTAAAATAAAGCCAAAAATAGTGTAATTTAGAATTAATAAGTAATAACCATAAAAATAGTCTTGGCAAGCCTATTACAAGTATGCTCATAACTAATTACAAACAAGAAAAAGAAAGCAAAAAAAAAAACATTGAGAGTATAGGCTAACACTAATTTTTTTTTTTTTTTTTAAAAAAATATTTTTTTATTTTTTTTTAAAATATTAAAAAAAAAAAAAAAAATTTTCACACCTTCCCCCCCCACCCCACCAAAACCCAAAAAAAAAAAAAAAAAAATTTTCACACCTTCCCCCCCCACCCCACCAAAACCCAAAAAAAAAAAAAAAAAAACATTGAGAGTATAGGCTAACAAGAATTTTTTTTTTTTTTTCGTGTCAATCACAGTTGAGTTAAGCTCACTTCGAAAAAAAATTAATACAATTAAATAAGATATTGATTTTTTAACATTTTTTATTGGTCGTTACCTTTTTATGATGTGGTAGGGAACCCAAAGAAAAACATACGAAAGGTAAAATTTATAATTAAATAATTCTTTGATAATACTTTTAATGGGAGAGATCTCAAGCATATCATTCATAAAAAAGAGACACTATAATAATATCTAACAACTATTTGGACAAGTCGAAGTTTCCTTATTTAAAAAAGAAAGTGTGTACTTCAAAAAATGTGCTAAAAATTTGACTTTTTAATCATTTGGTTTGTAATAAACCAATTGAATTGATGCACACACCATTTTATTGGAATTGTTGCAAAGACCAAATTATTGGAACAATGACGATCTTCTATATATAAGTATGATATTATATTTATTAAATTGTGTTTTCTTTTTAATATTATTAATTTAAATCTCTCTCTCTCTCTCTCTCCCCGATTATCTCTGACTGAGAAGTTGGAACAAAGACTTCCTAAATGCACCAAACCCCAAAATCAGTTGAATGATTTTTTTTTTTTAAGGAACCACTGATTTTGGCAAAATCTTTGGCTTTTTGTTGTATATGTTGGATTGTGTTCTTCTTGCATATATATATATATATAAAATATCTCTTTTGTCTCTCGCTCATTCAAACATATGGGGTTTCCCAAAATTTTCTTATTTCCTCACATATACACAAGCAATATCATAATCATAAGGGGTGTGAGTGGGTACGGTTTTTCTTTCTCCTTTCCTTTTTTGGTCAATATCGAAATTCTCGAAAACCAAATCAAAGATCTTACTTGAGTTGATCAAACCTAGTTAAAAAAAGAAAAAACACGTGAACGGATGATGAGAGGTGTACGTAGGTCGATTTTTTTGAGGTGACATTGAGGATTCCGTATTCGAAATATGAGGAGACATTCAACATTTTTATAAAATATTGACGTGGATCACTCCTTTCATTGACAACCCAAAAGAGGCAATCCTCTCAAGAGACATGTTTGAATAATATAGATATTCTAATGTCCTTACTTGAATCAATCAAACCTAATAAAAAAAATGTGAACCTCATCGATTCTTTACAAGTTGTGATGCATAAAAACAATTTTGAAAACAAAAGTTGCTATTTTCTTTTACAAAATATAATGATAAAAATCAACTCTAGAGCTAATCAGTTCGATCCCATTTGATTTTGGTTGATTTGATAAACTTGTTTTTGTTTAATTTTTTAAATTTTGTTATGTTCAAACCTTAAGTTTATTAATTCATAATTAAGGCAAGTTTTGGAAATGCCACCTTTTACGCTTGCTTATAGGTAGCTATAGCCTATATATATATATATATATATATATAATACTCTTCTTCTTACAAACTAATGAATCCAAACACAAACTACATTATAAATTAATATATTTAAATTCCTTTAATTGGTGATTAATCCTCTACACAATCCAAATAATAATTAACAAACTGGTTCGAATTAAGACTTATTAACACCATAAACCAATCATCTCCATCTCATGGTTCACTGTAGTGCTTCAATTAGTCAAAATTCAAGATTTTATACACAAAAGTTTCAAGTAACATATTTGGCTAGGTTTTCACATCTTTGTTGAACTGACTAATTGAAGTAATCACCAAAACAAGCAACAAGCAACCCTATGGAAACCTAAGTTATGCTCTCTAATTTTGGTTGTTGTAATAGCAATTAAGTACTAACCATGACCAGAACGCACCGTTTTGTGTACTTCTTACCTTTGTTTTCACTCAAATCCATGTGGGTTTGGGGGAGTAAGAGATTGATTTAACTGAATCCCTTTGTTTTGAGGGGTAAGCTAAAACCTTAAACCAATTTTAGTTCAAATCTATTTTGGAAACTTTTTTCCTTTTTTTTTTTTTTTGTGGGTATTCAATTCGAAAAACGTCTTTCCAATTCACATCTTGACTTTTTTTGATATCGAAAAAGATTAATAGACACCTTCTTCAGAGTCAAAACTGCATTGGAATATAGCATAATTCTTCCTTTTGTTTTGAAGAAAAATGAAAAGAAAAAAAAAAGTGAAAAAAAAAAGGACATCCCTTTGTTTTACTACAAAACCCTTTGTCTAGAATGAAGATAAATTTTATAGAAAACAAAAACTGACTTTGCAGAATATAACTACATTTCCCATAACCATATAATATATAGCCTTTATGGGAATGTTTTAAACAAAAATAAAAGCTTTTCATAGATTTTACTCCCAATTGGCACATTTTAGATCCATGAGCTCATAAAAGGAAACACACAATATAATTAGTACAATGATATTTAATTGAACTTACATATATAATAAGATAATTAAATTTTATAGCAGTTAAAGATTAAAACCATCAGCCTTCAAAATGAGATTGATAATTATTGAATCCAATAATATACCATAGTTCTCATCATCACACATGTTTGTTTAATCATAAATCTAACAGTTATAGGAGTGCCAATTATTTCTAAATGAGTACAAAGAAAATTTGACACATGTGTTAAGTTTTTGAGACATGTCATTATTACGCAACAATTGGGGAAACTTGAGTTATTTGAGAACTTTATAATATAAGAGAACAAAAAACCCTATATATATATATAATTTGGCTTGAGCTGCATTGATTTTCCAACACAAATCATTCTGTGCAGATTGAAAAACATGCAATTTGAGAAATTGATATGATCATACATATCAAGGAAGGGAGGACACGAACAGTCTCCAATAATCTATATGGTAATAAAATATTCTCACTTCACATAATTCCCAACTCCAATCCTAAATACTAAAACTAAACAAAAGAGAAGAAAATTAAGAAAACCCAAAAAAAGATATGATTTTGAAATGAAAAAAAAACTACCATATTTTTCTAGGGTTTTAGCTAACCATGATGATAACACACATGAAGAAAAAAACATGTATTGAGCCCCATTGTTCATCCCAAAGTGTTAATTCTGAACATTTCTATAATGGGTTTCTTGTTGAAGATGAAGAACTGAAACCAGAAAGATCTGACCATGCCATTGATCCACTGCTCCAATATTGTTCATTCCCAAGAAATTGTCTTCCAGCATTATTAACTTGATCTGGGGTTTCTTCCATTTTCACTGAATTCCCCACTTGGCTTACATTCCTTGAACTTGATGGTAATTTTGGCCTCATTTGCCAGCCGGGTCCGGGTCCTTCTCCGCCACTACTGCTACCGCCGTCGAAAGGGTCTAACCCGGACAAGAAGGGAAATTGGGGAGGTTGTTGCTGGAGCCTCCATTGTTGGTCAAATCCCAAGAGAGATCCGATGCTTGTTCCTCCAGCTAAATTAGTGTTGCCCAATTGGAAACTCAGGTCACCGGTGGCGGTGGCAGGAGCTGAGAGGCCACCACCGTAGCTGAAACCACCGATGTCGAAGTCACTGAGCTGTTGGTGGAGAGGAGCCATGAACCGGCCGAGTGGTGGGATCTGTGGGGAAAGGCCTCCACTGTTGTTGGAAGCTATTGCACTTGATGAAGAATTGCCTGAACCGCTGGTTTGTTGTCGGTCCGAGCTGACCGGTGGCGACTTCGAACTGCTCCCTTTGCTTCTTTTGTTCCTCCGGCACCCACCCCCAACCGGGACGTTCCGTAGGGCCCCACCCCTGGTCCAGTACCTTCCAGAGCCGAGCGGAAAATTTATTTAAAAATCAACATATAGTAGAGAGGAATTATGATTTCTTAAATATCTTATAGATACTTTTTGAATTTTGTAACAAGCTAAGTTGTCCTTGTGCAGTTCCAACCCTTTTAGGGGTGGAATAATCTTAATCTTCTATGTATATATAGTTATAAAAAAAAGATATTAGAGAATATATAAAGATAATTTTTGTATCTTTTGAATTTACCTTCTACAAGTCTTGCAAAAGTGGCGAGGCTGAGTGAGGCTGTAATTGTTGAAGTAACAGAACTTAGTATTGGTTGATTCACATCTTGGGCATTTCAATGCTGCCTCGGGCATCGGAATATTAGCCATTCGAGCTCGCTCGGCCATCGAACCAGGGCGGATCGAACTGGCACCGCCGACGCCATGGGGTGGTGGGGGAGGAGGCGGTGGAGGCGGCGGCAGCGGCGGCGGTAGAAGCTGAGAACTAACTCCAGTGCTACTACTGCTTCCCACTTGATGGGTGACTTGCTGATGAGTAAAATTATTTGAAGGGGAATGAAATCAAATATCTCTAGTATATTCAAAAACAACAACAGAAGGTATATGGAAAGCAAAATAGGGGAATATTTATCTTTTTCTCTTGGGGGTTCCATTGTTTTTTTAGCTTTACTAGCAAAGGAAAAAAAATCCAAAGAGAAAAGAAAAAGAAAAAGAAAAAGAAATGAAGGAACCATTACCTGTTGCCAGTTGGAAGGATCAAGATAAGCAGGAATGGAGGAAAAATTCATGGTGTTTTTCTGGGTTCTCTTTCTCTTTTGTAAAGGTTGATGGGTTTTGGGGAGAGATAAATAGTGGAGAATCACATCAAGAGAAGAGAGAGAAAAAGAGAGGGAGGAAGAACGAAGAGGAAGAAGGGAGCAAAACTAAAGGAGTGAAGAACTTTTATATATATATATATATAAAAAAGAAAAAAATAGTAGTTGTCATTCCCTCCTTTCCTTTTGTTCTCTATTGCTTTTTTAGGGCATAAGAGATGTTGTTTCTTAGTCCATAAGCTTCTTTTGATCCTTTCATATTCTCTCTCATCACTGTGTTTAGCTAATTCATAGATTAAGAGGAAAGAGATTAGTGATTTACATGCATTTTAAGTCATATTCATCTTTTACAACACACTTCAATTGTCCTACCACAGGTAGTGACAAATTTTTTTGGAGGCCACAGCTTCAAGTGGATGACTCCAAATTCCAATTATAATAGTTGGGGTTTTCAATTATTATTAATTTACAAGTAGCTATAGTATTATTATTCAAATTTCATTTTGTTGTAGTATTTCTTGTTTTCTACGCATACTCGTTTTTTCTGTTTGTTATAGTGTTTTCTACTCATGCTCTCTTTCTCTATGTGTTATAGTGTTTGCTATTTCTTTTAGTATACACCTCAAACACAAACTATTACAGTCACAAAAATTATAATAACCAACTTAACACCTCAAACACAGGGTGTCTTATGTTTTAATAAATATTTTATAAAGTTTTTTTAATGGGATAATTCCTAAAAATCCTATATCGAATGATTTAAGGATTTTAAAAACTGAAATAAAATATGCATGTAAATTGCAACTACTATAAGGGCAGCTTGTAGTGGATTGAAAAAATTAATTGCAGCTCAAGGTGCACCAAAGATGGTTACATGCACAAACAAATTTGGTTTTTTTTTTTTAGGAAAAAAAATACTTTTTAAAGTTTGGAAAAAATAAAAAGAAAGAGAAAAAGTTGGGGCCTCTATGTCTGGGACGAGAGAGTGCTGACCAGCTTAATGTAGTTTGGAGAAGAATTTGGGAAATGGAAATCCGATATCCTTAATTAATTTTAAACATCAAAGTATTTTTTTTTCTTTTTTGTTTTTCTTTTCTGAGATCATAATTAAAAGAAGTTAGATTGGGGCTTTTGTGGTGTACGACAGTCTTCTTTTTATATTTTTTGCATGGGAATATATGTGGGGCCCACGTGCCCCTACAAGACCATGCTTGAAACGAATGGACTGGTATGGTATCCAAGAAACGACATCGTTTTAATCACAATGCCAAATTTATTTTCCTTCGATAAACTCTACCGAACTTTTTTTTTCGCTTTTTTAAAAAAATTGAGGGTAAAAATTGGAGCAAACTTTCTCACAACAAAAGAAAAAAGAAAAATTGGTCTGCTTGTTCAAGGCCAATAAAAAAGACCATGGACTTTGATATCCCAATATGTTACCTTTTACATTTTATAGTGATGGTTTTTATTCGAAGTCAGCATAGCCAAAAATTTCAAATGTTACCACATCTAAAAAAAAAAAAAGATGGGGAAAAAATCAAAAGATCAAAAAAGTATGTTTATACTACAATAGAGAAATGTTAAATTAAAAAATATTATTAGGATTCTTCGTAGGGTTTAAAAGTATTAAATTATAATTGCAGTACATTTTTATTTAAATTTAAGGATCAACATTTCTTGAAAAGTTCTAATTGAATCTTTCAAATCTAGAATATTCTAACACTATAACAATTTTGACCTATATTTAAATTGACGTATATGTATGATGATAGATTTTAGATCGCCATATTTTTAAATGTCATCCTAGGCTACGATGACTGTTGGACAATGATGATGCTTCTTCTAATCATTCTATCAAACCTCACCTCATTTGTTATGTAATATTGTCACGAGGAAAAGGATGATGAGCAATATTGCACACACTAGAACCAGATATGAACATCAATCGAGCTCCCAATCTCAACCTACAGGATCAAAAACTATCGGCTAAAAGGTCAAACAACAAAAATGGATGAAGCCTATACTGCAAATTTAAACCCATCAAACACTAGATCGAAAGCAATTGCTTAAAGGACTAATAAAAGCTATTTATGTAGGTAAGTGAAGACAATTATCTCCATTGGTGAAGGAAAGGAATGATCATTGGTATATAAATGAAGACAATTATCTTCATTGGTATGAGGTCTTTTGAGTGGTTCCAAAAGCAAAGTCATGAGAGTTATGCCCAAAGTGGACAACATAACCTTCAATGTGGAGATCAGTAGAGGTTATGTTGTCCTTATCAATTAGTATCAGAGCTTTGATCTAAACCTAGCTATGTAGGTAAAATCCTCAAATTTCGAACAAAGAAATTGAGCCTCATTCATGCTCTCTATCTGAGAGCAAGTGTGATCCGTGCTAGTGCTCATGTGCTGCTCTATTTGAATGTTGACCTGAGATCAACTGGATGTGCGTCAAGATAGAAGAGCAAGTTGACTTGGGATGAACTAGATGTATCTCGAGATGAAGAACAAGTGACTCGAGATGAGCTAGAGGTAACTCTAGGTTTAGAGCAAGCTCTCTTCCTTGCAAGTTGATGAATTTGTTCAAGGGGAGGCTCAAATGACATTTTATTTGAGTTGAGGATTGTTAGGAATGTAAACAAAGTCCCATGTTGATTAGGGACGGGAATAATAATGAGTATATAAGTGAAGACAATTGTCTCTCTATTGGTATAGGCCTTTTGGGTGATACCAAAACAAAAGTTATGAGAGTTTATGCCTAAAGTAGACAATATCAAACTATTGTGAAAATAGGTGGAGCTTTCATTGTTGTTATTATTTATATATAAAAATGTTGAAACCTGAAGATGGAACTGCAGAAAATTGAGAAGCCTATATATAGAGTAAATTGATATAGGGATTGCATCAACTTTAGACCAAACAAAGAGATAGAAATTGAGATGAAACAATTTTTTGTTTTTCAGAAGTTAACTCTGCATGAGAAGGATAGTCTACGGAGAGAAATATATTAAAAGAGAATAATATACTGTTGGAATTGTCGAGTAAAATGACATGCGACTACGCGAGTAAAGGCAAAGTTATATGCCAATATTATTCTTCATTCAGTTGCAGGATGGTTTCTTTCAGTTTACAAGAGGTCAATTTTCCTAACTTATATTTTGGAATTTCAAGGGAGAAGACTTCCTTTATTTGTTAAAATATTCCATGAAACCCGACAGGGGCTGCTCCATACAAATAGCCAAAGCAACACTTAGTGGAAGGACCCGTCCAAGCTTAGTAGTGTATCTAGCTAGCGTCAAGCTAATTGAAGACCACTTTAGGCTTAGTCTTGAGCTAGGGAAGACCAATTAAGGCTTAGTCTTTAGCTAATGGAAGACCACTTTCAGGATTCGCTTTTGCCTACAGATTAGTTAGTCTTAAAGGAGTGCGTCCAACATACATATCCGGCATAATAAAAAAATATATTATCACACTCTATTCCATTCCTCCTACTTGTTGGCGTGATATATAATATGGAGGCTCAACAAATTAAAATTAAATATTAATTGGAGAAGAAATAACATTATAGGAGTTTGAACACAAAATCTCTTAACCAACTTGCTCTAATGTTATCTTAAATCACTAATTAACTCAAAAACTTAAGCTGATCGGTGAATGCAAAGTTAATATTATATCCATCTACCATAAACAATCTAGCTCAAACTGTCTATTTTTATCCTATTAAAAGAGAATATTTCAAAAAAGATGATTGTCAATCCTTCACAACCCTACTACTAGTACTGCGATGATTGTCTTCAGATTTTCGGGTCCTAAAGTGTTCGATGAACTTTTAAGCAAGTGAATGAGTGGAACAAATATCAGCAAACCTATTGAAGAAGGTCAAAACAACAAATTAAAGTTTCCACTCAAAATAAAGTAATAGAATACAAAACAAAACCTTCCTGGTTTGTAGTTGCGGTGCGGCTCACGTTATTTGAACGGAAGCACTTACTTGAACACAAATACTCCTGCAAAATAGTATATTGACTTGGAAACAAATGCGAAACAAATGCTCCAGTTCAGTACGATAGTATATTTCAAAACTAAAACCCATGAACATTCACATGGTAGAACAAATTGCAATTATTGAAAGCCAAGTTAATCGCTGATTTTACTTGTCTTAAATTCAAGTTACCGTCAAGCAGAGTACTATACACTATTCGACTGTTCAGTAAGTGGAGCCAAACTAACACAAATTGTGTTGTAGATTCAGAAATACCGAGCAAGGAGCACCATGGAAAGTCGAAAAGACACGGGTGAAAATTTCCATTATGCAGCGCCAGCGCTGCCGCTATTTATAAAAAGAGCGACTTTTCTTCAATTGGCAAGAATCGTGGGGGGTTTTGAGCAATGGAAAAAAGGTCTTTTCAGCCTCCATGGAAGAGTTTTGAGAAAGCTTTGTTGAGTGACCTGTGAGACCTTTCCAGAAATCATTCCTGAACGATTGTAAACTATATTTTTTCTCTCTAACATTTTAGTTGAACCTACGTTGGAGATCTGAATGTAGTCCACATCCGGTGAATTAGTATAAATTTGATGTCAGCCTCAATTACCTTGTCTTAATTTTATTATTGTTCTTGTTGCTTAGAAGTTGTAAGAAGTTTTAGGTTGGTTTGTCTATTCTTTTAATTTGCGAATGCCAATTGCTTAACTTGACTACATTCAGAACCGGGATTAGATAATATATATTGTTCAAACTTTTTGAACTGAGATAACTATGCTTTATGTTATTTTATTTTTATTTATTAATTCTTTTTGTTTTAATCTTTGATCTTGATCAATCCACTCTTCTTATTAAATAAGATAGAGTGATTACAGACTTGTTAAACGAGTGTTCCTGATAAAAGGAAGTTCTTCCTAATAAAAAGACCATCGCTAGTATTCAGAAACATCTTTCTTTTCAATTGTATACAATCCTTTTCATCCACAATTTTCTTTATTGAAATTTTTTTATTGACTATTTTTTATTTTGAGCATCTAAGCAATCAAGAATTTGTAAGAGAGCTTAGCTACACACAAAGTCTCTAGAAGAATTGTTGTATCTCCAAAGTGGAGGGCCAAATACTGTACAATGGAGGTACGTCTTCTCTGTGCCCTATGGACAAGGTTTATTAATATGCTTCAATCCAAAAGTTACTGGATTTTCTTTATTGTTATTTTGACTACTAATGAATATATGTTGGATTATTTAAATATATATATATATATATATATTCCGCTGATTTTATTTCTAACACTTTATACAACATTGTCGTGTTCTTTTCATCCAAAATAAAAGAGAGGAAAAACATATGAAGACGAGATACACCTATATTGTCCTTCCTAGAGCTGCCGCTAATTGCAAACCGAGAATGAAGGTCATGTCTTTAAACTGTTCTGTCTAAACTATAATACAAGTCTGCCTAACAAGCCACAATCATTTAAACATCTCTAATACTATGCACGGACATTAGAAATAAGAAAAAAGAATAGAATGTACCTGACGTGTCAAGCACAAATCATGGCCACTGAGCAGCACTTCCAAACTGGTTGATCTGTTATAGATAAATACACCTCTTCGAATCATATTAACTAAGGGAAGATCAGAACATTAGCGAAAGTATGCCAGAAACACTGTTATTGCAAGAGGCTAGTAATATAATTTATAGACAGCAGTTAACAGTTGTATTGATCATCAGGCATGCTGAGGCTGTCCCTGCTTACTAGATTGTGGAAACTGCAATGGCAATCTACCTGCCAGCGAGAATGTTTGGCGCCAAAGATACCGATTCTATCTCTCGAATACTTGACATTCTCCGGCAGTTATATCCTCAATGAATTGCTGGAAATAACAGTTCAGGAAGCTATTAACTCTACAAAAAGAGAAGAGTGCAAGGAATTACTAAGATGCGTAAAATAGAATAACATTTTTCCTGCAGAGTGAGGAAAACACCAGTCAATTCAGAACTGATATTTGTCATGGAAATTTGGATTCCATAAGATTCTTGAAAATCCCGAACTAATAACAAATTCGTCAAAACGGTTTTGCAACAGGAAGAAACAGAGAAGTTGGTTAAAGCCTTTACAACTGATTTCTGTTATATACAAGTTTAAACTTCCAACTTACATCTTCTTCCATATTGCATCTTGTACAAAATTCTTTAAACTGGTCTTCTATCACACTAGTTGTTGTAGCTGTTTCATTTCCCAAATAGAATCATCTCAAAGAAGTACATCGATTAGTTTAATGCTGCACATTCGGCAGGTAGAACCATCTCTCCGGTACACAGAAAATCAAAATTCAAGAACGAAAGACTGCGTTGATTCGAAATCAATCAAACAATTGTAATTGATCCATTTCAAACAAAAATGAAATCATCTCCAATCAGTACACTCAAAGAATTTACAACTGCAGATTAAGGCAGATAACATCGAGAATTTCAGTTTGTAACCATGCATCAGTATAGCTCAAAACATCGGCTGGTTAGTTTTAGTTATAAAAAAAAAAAAAAGTTTAAGCGGAATTATTCTTCTACTCTATCAGTAACGAAGTTTAGATACCTTTTGGTGTTCAAATTCCCGAAACCCGGTAATCATATAGATCAAGTAACCTAAATTATTGAACTGATTTCGATGACAGTAACTACCGATCAATTACATGGCATTTGCTAAAGATAACGATCATGAACAAAATAAAATGGAAAAGGTACGTACCAGAAGATGATGAAGCCATTGTTGATCGGGAAACCGAGAGGATGAAGGAACCAAGAGAAGGCAGCAACGCGCGAGATTTTAAGCATTATGGGCAGAAAGTGGGAGCGTTCCCGCTCTGTTTGCTGACACCTTTCTTGGGTGGACACGTGGATAGTCGCTATTGGATGAACATACTCGCTTTGAGAGGGCTTCCAGTTCCAACCCAAAGAAAGCCCCATTCGATCCCTATATCACTTTATCCAAAAAAGAAACAAAACAAAAGTAAAAAAAAATGAAACGACTCCACTGGGGATCGAACCCAGAATCTCTGGTTCCGTAGACCAGCGCCTTATCCATTGGGCCATGGAGTCTTTGTTGAAAACAAATGCCAAAAATTTTATTGGCTCCTTTATTTTTTTATTAGCCTATTTTTACCTTTTTTTTTTTAATTCTTTGCTCCATTTTAACTCTTAAGACCAACAATTTTGTACATGTTGGTCAAGAATATAATGATTTTAACTATTTGAAGTAGGGTTGAGTTTAAAATATAGTAACATGATAGATATCTACAAATTTGAAATTACATTTACTATTAAAATAGCATAAAATGCAAAGCTTAACTGCCATGAAAAGTATATACTCTCATTCTCTCATGCTAGAAGTTCAAATTTTCTCCCTCTCGCTATAACGAAAACATAAAATAATATTTATATAAAAAATGACACATAACGCACATTTACGTCTATCACCAAGAGACAAAAATAATTCACAAGTAGTATCCATCTACCAATCATAAAATATGAAAATAGTAAACGATTTTAATCCTAAACCATATCTTCATGGTCGATATCAACGGTAACTGCTGAAACACAACCCCAATAAGCGTCTCCAAAGCTCAAGAAACATTAGAAAGATTGGTCACACAAGAATGCAATCGAGCAACACACATATACTCCTTACCCACACCTTGTTGCAATTTCATGAGTCACGTAACTCGATCAATGCACACAATCGGATTACCACTTACATTCGAGTCGAGAGTACCACTGTGGCCCGTTTTATCAACCTGAAGAACCCACTTAATCAAAGCCAGAACTTCATGCGTCAAAGGATTCACTGCTTTATCAAGATTGAGAATACCATACCTAATATACTCAGTCTGAGGCCAATTGAGAGGGGAGAAACATACGGAAAATGAGTGTGGTGACCAATATGTATATTAAGATAGTTGTAGTTCTTCGGAAGAATAGGGCATTGAGATGTGTCCACCAGAGGAGTAAAACTTTGAGGCTTGATCATAAAATCAGCAACATCCTTTTGTGGTTGCTTGTCGGAACCAAAAGCCGGTGACACTTCCTCATCCTTGCTCCAGTGCTTCTTCTTCTTATTCTTTGAATGAGAAATCTTAACTTCCAACATGCCTGAACTTTCAGAAAAGCTTAACAATAAGGTGCAAGCCTGCAAAATCTAACAAAGAGAGGAAAATGGAGTTTTAGTGCATGTATGGAGTGATTTTAAAATCGTCAAAATCATTTTTGTTATTTTTAAAATCACTCAAACAGACATTTTTAATTATTTAAAATTAGTTTAGTTTTCAGTTGTACACTTTTAAGCAATTTTCATATCATCAAAACTAAGCTTTAAAAGATTAAAAATATGTTTCATATTAATTTTAAAAATAATAAAAGTGATTTTTGTAATTTTAGCGAGCATACCTTTAAAGGAGCTCAACTAGGAAAGACAGCCACTGGTTTTAGACGCTAATGGTAATATATATGGGCTTTTTAGGCTCTTATCAGTATTGGGCCTATGGGTATAAGGGCCAAGGCCCAATAATGAAGTGGCATTGGGCTGAAATGAGATTGTGAGCCCATGGAGGAAAGTTTGGAAATAATTGGAGAATCGATACTGTGCGGCCGTGCGTTGCTTTATACTTTACATGCGTAAGCAATTGACCAATGATTGAAAGAGTTTCTGAAAAGGAAGAGAGGCGAACGAGGATGATGGCTAAAATGGGGGAAATTGGTCTAACGTACAACAGTGTTTTGTCCAATAAAACAAAGGCATCATTATAGTTGAAACCACGTTTTATATTTCCTTTTTGAAAAGAAAAATCGGTGGAAAATGAATTTTAAAGAAATTAGTTAGTTAATTGAGACTTAAAAGTTATATTTATGTAATTAACAAGAGTTATTACTTAATTCTAATGCAATAATTGCATTGTGTATTTGTGTATATAAGATCTTTGTTTTTTTTGAATTTAGAAAATAACGTAATTTTAATATTTTGAATAGGAAAAAATAAATGTTTGATATTTTAATATGTTAAGTATGTTTAGTTGAGCTTTGTTAGACTTGAAAATAAATTTTCATTTCTACTTTTAGTATTTATTAGATTGAGACAACAAGTATCCTCATATTCTTCAAGAGAAAAAAAAAAAAAAAAATCCTCATGATGATATATTGAGCATTTCCGTTCTAAACTTGCATGACATTGTTTCTATTTCATTTAGGACATGTTTAGTCCAACGAGTAAAAGTTAGAGAGGTATAGTTCTATTTGACCTAAGAAGTTATTAAATTCATCATGGGTCCAATGATTAAAAAAAAACATCAATTAAATAAAGGAAACATGAAGATATCGAGAAAATTCATCTTATACTTTAATATTGTACTCTTAAAGACTTCACTAATGTAAGATTCAAACGGATAAAAATAAAATGTTCAAAGTTACTATAGAATCCACTAAAGTAAAAAATTAGTATTTATTAAATTGAGAATAGCTTAACTACGTGTATTTATTATTTCGAGGCTAGAAATTCAAACCTCCACATTTTGCATTGAGAAAAAAAAATGTATATTTTACTCTAAGATATTATATCATTGTATTATGTACACATGAATCCAAATGAAAAATTATCTCTTTTCATATGTTATTTCGAATTACCTAATGCAAACCTTCAACTTTCTATTTGGTCTCTAGAATTTAAAATTGGTAGACGATTTGAAAGTATACCATAAAACTTGGCATACATGGAATTACTAAATAAGATTCAATCTAAAAATTAGTAATTAAAAATGAAAGTTCTAAAATTTCAAAAGAAAAAGAAAATAGTATAAAGTTTGATTGGTTGAAATAAAATAGTAATGTATGATTGAAATTCTCACAGTCGTGGTGAAAGAGACAGCAAAATCATATCATGCATGGGGATGAGGAGATAATATAAAATAATTCAAATTGCCCAAAATATCCGACAATGAAGCCAATTCTTCAAAAAGAGGGGAAAGAAAAGAGTATTCCCTTATTACCCACACAACGAAGTTGCCCGCTCCTTTGGCGGGCAGGTTCAAATTCCGAGGCCATTTCAATTCAATTCTTCATTCAATATCAGTCTTCCAATTCCCCCACACTGATCTCCATTTCCTCTGTACGGCTTCCATTGAAGCCTGGTGAGTGAGCTTCTTCTTGAGCTCCTCTCCATGTTCTATCAAGGAGGTGATTATTGATTTGAGGTAATGGGTCAGGGCCTGAGCTGCGGAGACCGCCATGAAACTGGATTCTTCTTCAGAGGTCTGCAGAATGGGGATGTGGAAGTTGTTCGAGCTATGGTGGAGGCTGATCCATCTATCTTACACCACACCACCAACCATCAAAGATTAACGCCTCTACATGTGGCAGCTGCCAGTGGACAGATCGATGTGAGTTCAAGTTTAAGTTCCACAGACTTTTCTCTGTTTGATTTTGATGTAGAGTCTTGTCTTCTTAATTTTTTGGAAGGATTTAGTTCTGTATTTCTTGATTTAGATTCTTTCGATGCTCTTGGACCGGAATGTGAATCCCGATATTCTCAATCGGCATAATCAGGTTTTTGGTTCGTTTGATTGAATGTGTGTTTTGAACTCCTTTGTAGTTCGATTGTTCTTTTCATTGTATCGATTCGTTTTTCCGGTTGATTTAGACTCCTCTGATGCTGGCTGCGATGAGCGGGAGGATAGCTTGTGTTCAAAGGCTGATCGAAGCAGGAGCTAATGTTCGTATTCCGATTTGGATGATTTTCGGAAGTTTGTTTCTAATTTTGGATGCAATTTTTCTAACTGGTATCTGTTTGTTTCCATAGATATTGATGTTTGATTCTATACATCGAAGAACTTGCTTGCATTACGCAGCTTATTATGGACATTCAGATTGTTTGCAAGCGATTCTTTCTGCTGCCCATACCACACCTGTATCCGACTCTTGGTTAGATGGTTTCTTCTTCTTCTTGCCTCATTCAATTCTTTGAGTATCGGTTTCATATGATGAATTTTTATTTTATTTTATTTTATTTTTAATTTGGATTGGATGGAAATGGAAGGGGGTTTGCAAGATTTGTGAACATCAGAGATGGGGATGGCTCAACTCCATTGCATCTAGCGTCCAGGCAGAGCCAGCCTGAGTGTGTTCGTAAACTTCTTAACAATGGTGCTCTTGTTTGTGTCTCAACTTGCAGGTATGAGGAATGATCTTTCATTCTTTCATTTTGAGCATAGCCAAAGAATGATGGTTTGTTGTTTGATGGAAAAAGTATATTGTGAATATGTTGTGTGCAGTTGTGCTGGTAGTTCACCACTTCATTTAGCTGCTCGTGGTGGTTCATTGGAATGTGTTCGAGAATTGCTTGCTTGGGGAGCTGATAGATTTCAGTTTGATTCATATGGGTAAGCTTCAAGAAAGATTCATGATTACTTCAACAAATATGGTTATCAAAATGTTAAATACCACAATCCACTTACTCGTGAAAAGATGCCTTTTGCTAGCTCAAAAAACAAAGAGTTGTACCATTCTCAAACTTCTTCCAACTTGGGCCTGAAATAGTTGTCAATGTTAAACATTATATCTATGTAGTGAAACAAAGATCAAGACGTCACTAAAGAATGAGGATATCTAGATATACCTATTTAAAACTCTGTGGTCATGTAGGCTTGCAAATATCAGACCTCTAGACTTTCTCCTGATATTGTTGCTTCTCCATTATCAATGGAAGCCTTAGGCAACTATGTAATCAAGTTATTCCCATGCTTCTTTTAATTTAAAAGTAAAAAATAGATCTCATAATGAAGTTTTCTCAAGGCATCAGCTTGACCATTTGCAGGAGGATACCATTTACGGTTGCTTTAAAGCATAAGCATCAAACTTGTGCAGCTTTGTTGAACCCTTCATCACCAGAACCTCTCGTCTGGCCTTCACCTTTGAAGTTAATCATTAAGCTAGATCCAGATGCAAAAGTTTTGCTAGAAAAGGCTTTGATGGATGCAAACATGGAGAGAGAGAAGGCCATATTGAAGGAAACATTCATCCCACCTCGATGTCCTCTGCAAGCTGATGTCGACATTGATGCTTATGTTGACAATAACTTGGCAACTGAGGTAATACAACCACCACTGTTCGTTTCAGTTTTTTTGTTAAAATAATTTCAAGTCAGATATCTGCATACATTCGTGCTATGGATCTGGAAAGAACTTGTTTGACTAGTGATAAGATCATGAGTGTGCTAAAATTGTTGAGATTTCCTCTTAGTGTTGTAGTTTTACTCTTTGGTATGCTTCTCTGTTACTTTGCATTTCAATTTCGGTATTAATTTGGTGAAGACTGTTGCTCATCAATACTGTATGCACCATTCTTATATTACTCGTGGAAATCCTTCCAAACAGGCTAGCGATACAGATTTGTGTTGCATATGCTTTGAACAGATGTGCAATATTGAAACTCAACCCTGTGGCCATAGAATGTGCGCCCATTGCACATTATCTTTGTGCTGCCACAAGAAGCCTAATCCAACAACGGCTTGTCCAGCAGCCCCTGTTTGTCCCTTTTGCAGAAGCAACATCAGCCAACTTCTTGTTGCCGAGGTGAAGATAGATGAAAATGCAGACCAAGAAATTTCCCCCTTGAAACTTAAGGGATTGCGAACGTCGAATTTCAGTGAAGAAAACAACAGCTTGAAGAGCTTATCTGCCCTGTTTGGGAAGTTTAGTGAACAAAATGCAGGGACATGTATCAAGCCTTAAAAAATGGCCTTATCAAAGAGTTGATTCAGCTGATGTGGCAACCTCAGATTCACTTGGAAACAAAGTAAGATCCATCTGGGTATATGATTTTTACTTCACCTATTGAGCATTCTTTATCATCTGGGTATATACAGTGAAATGTGCGCAAACGTATGATAAGGTTCGTTTGCCCAGAGTTATCATTGTCAGTTATTTACTATCAAATATAGCACATCAATACAACCATTTGAAGTTTTTTCTTCTATCATATACTAACAGATATGAAAAAGCTAACCATGGTTCTATGGATTAATCAAAAGTGGTTCACGAACATAGCAAGCAATGAATGCATTGATTTGTCTGACCCAACCACAATGGGGCAATGGTGATTATGATAAGCGTCTCCTACAAATGAAATGGTAGAATGAAACAATGACCATATAACATTTGACATGCATCATTTGTCCATGATGCACTCAAACATTAATGTACGAATTAAAGAAGGAATTATTTAATCAGTTGGCAATATATACATGAAAAGAGCAGAGGAATCCCTTGACTGTTACCATCTCGAACAAGTTCTCCATTTGATCTTCTGTTTTCCTTTTTGCCCGCCGGTGCAAATGACACAGGTGCAACTTGATCACTGGAAAACAAAGAGTTTGTTCCGGAAACAGGACGAATAGGTGAGTAATCATTGAGTCCATGAAGGGTCGGGTTGTGAATCCTGTGATTTCTTGGAGCTCTTCTTTCTGCTTCAAGAGAGTGCTCGAGTGAAGGAGAGCTGTTCAAGCACACAGCATCAGGGCGGAGTTTAATGCATAAAGATAAACAAAACAACCATGGCTTGGACTTGTACTTCTTTTTGTCTTCGAGTATTTCCACCTCGTTTCCTTTCGTTGATCTTCGCGGTAGCTCGAAAATGCTAGAGACTCCAATGAGACTCCCAAGAGTGATGCTCTTGTCATGGTAGAATGATCCAGTTGACTAAAAACCAATCACATGATGGAATTTAGCAAACACAGGGACCAAAAGAACCATAAAATGGCCTTCGAGTATTTTCAGACTAGCCTAAATATTTGCACAAAAATGAAATTCGATTTGATTTCTCAAAATAAAATTGCCTAACAATTTACTAACGTCAACAAACCTTTTTTTTTTTTTTTTTTTTTAAT
>QLSR01000645.1:2015062-2119958 GCA_031780015.1 Citrullus colocynthis
TTTTTTTTTTTTTTTTTTTTTTTTTTTTAAGATTAAGTCTATTTTCTCTCATTTTTTAGGACGATTTGCATATTAAGGGTTGAATTTTTAGTCAAGTTTTAAAAAATTGCTTGTTTTAGTTTCAAAACTTAGTTTGGTTTTTTAAAATATTGGTAAAAAGTAGATAATAAAACATGAAATTTTGAGGTGCAAGGAGTATTTATAAGATTAATTTTCAAAAACCACAACAAAAAATGAAATGGTTACCAAACGAGACTTATGTTTTCAAAGTTTGGTTTGTAACGATTTATAGCTTGTTTGGTAGAGAATCCATATCATGTTTATGTTTTCACATTAACTAAGTTTAGTAAACATATGTTTGGCAGACAACTTGTGTTCTACTTCTAAAAAATGCTTTCGAATTATGTGATTCAAACAATATATTTTGAAAACAACATTTTTATGTTTTCACTGTGTCCAAATTTTGAATTTAAAATTTTTAAAAGGCAAAATTATATTAAACAGAGATAAAAACATTTAGAAATACAATATGTCATATTACAAACGCAATTCATTTTTAAAAAATATAATACGTGTTATGTAATGTATTGTAAATTACATAATATTACAAAATAATAATTATATAAAATTTAACATAAAATATATTCATAAATAATTTATAATAATATATTGTTGACTAAATGTTAGCCGGTAACTACAACTAATTTTATGATTTATAAGTATATAGTATCAAACCATGTTGTTTTCAAATACAGCAAGATGAGCCAAACTATTTACAAATATAGAAAAATTTCTATCTTTGTCATAGGCCGTGATAGATGTCTGTCGATAATAGACATTGATTTTTTTTTTTTTTTTGTTTATATATATTTGTAAAGTGTTTGATATTTTTTTATAATAAATTTTATTTTAAATAACTATTTACATTAACAATTCCAAACCTGGTACCAAGCGCATATATGAAGCTATGGAATACAACATTGTTTTTGTTGAATCCATTGTTTTCAAATTTATGTTTTTAAATTATTCATGAAATAGACTCTTGGTCTTTTTACTTTAAATTTTGTAACAATTTATTTATTGTACTTTCAAATTTGCAGCGATTTAATATCCATTGTAGAAATCAATGTTAAGATTTAATTGGTCTATTGCATAAATAAATCGATACACTAATTAGAAATTCAATTTTTTCTTATAAAATACGAAATGTACATCATAAAGAAAAAAAAAAAAAACAAAAAATAACATCTAGTTTTGATGATTTTTTTTTACATCATGTACTAAATTGTTACAAAATTGAAAGTACAATAATTAAATTGGTACATACTAAAATTTACTAATTAAATTATACAAAATAAGAAAATTCAGTGACTAAATCTCTACAAACAAAAACTCATCATGAACTAAATTGTTATTTTCGTGAAATTAAGGACTAAAAATATTTTTAACGTTTTTTAATAATATGGTAAAAGAGTACTACAAATGATTACGAGCTATGTGTTATAGTATTTAAATATTTAAAAGTAAATGCATCTATCCTAAAGTTAGTATTTACATGCTGCTAAACTTGCAAGCTATTTGTTACTCCAAAATTTGTTGTTTTTGTAAATTTAAAAAATAGGTAATAATTATACTATAATACGAGTATGATTGAGTTAAAAAATTTTATCTATATAATTTGATTTTGACTCGATTTAATTTTTAATTTATATATATCTTAAGTGTTATAATTTGTTGTTTTTTCTAAATTTGGAAAGTAGTATGATGTAAATTAATTATGGTTAAGTTAAAATTAATATAAAATTTGATTTGGATACAGTTTCAACTTAATTTTACAAAATTTAAAATTTTCAAATTAGTCTATATGATAAAAATTTTTGTTTTAAATAGGTTCTATAAAACAATTTATTTTTTATAGTTCGGGTATATGATTTTTTTTTTAAGGAAAAAATAGGGTAAGGAATAAAATCGTCGACAGCAGGGTTCGAACCTGCGCGGGCGAAGCCCAACAGATTTCAAGTCTGTCTCCTTAACCACTCGGACATATCGACAGTTTGCTCTTCTAAAATATTATTTTTGGAGGTTTTCCTTAATCCAACAATACTTGATAAAATATTATAAATAAATTGATGGATTTTTTAGTCGGTAAATGACAATTTATAGATTCATTCGGTTCTTTCCCTCGAACCAAGTTGACTAAATTGGAACCAGCCGTCAACCCTAAGTTATAACAATTTAATTTAAAGATTTTATAAGTAAAATGGCCTAAAGGATCAAATTTTTTATTTGGCCTTTTTTTTTTTTTTTAATTTTCTCCCATTAACCTAATTCACGACTAATTATATTTGATAAATGTACTCAGAGTTAAAATCTTTTCATATATAGATTTAAGCTCCGTTTTTAACATCTTATATATTATTTCATAGAATTCATATAATTTGGTAAGATTTTTTGAAATTAGGATGTTTCACTCAAACTTTTTGCTCCAGTTCTTACACGATTAAAAGTGGAGGCACAAATTTACATAATTGTCAAAATTGAACCCTTAAACATTTAATGATAAAACTTGAACCGTCGATTTTATTACACTTTTGAAATTATGTATTTAGCCAGTTTACAACCGACGCACTAAATACAAAAATTGTATGTTAGGTCAATAAATTTATAAAAAAATTTGAATTAGTATATTGAAAGTTTATAAATTTATTAAATACTTAAAATAATCAAGACTTCAATTTCTAAGTTTTAGTTTAGTTTTTTTATAAAACAAAACTTCAAAATGTAGAGATTGGACGTATAATATAACAAAACAACATTTGAAAATGAAAAGGATTAAAATGAAATTTAAAAAGTAAAATAAACAACAATAGTGGAGAAAGGAAAAAAGTAGATTCTGTAGAGCGAAGAGAAAACACTTTTGGGCCACGCCGTCCGACATTGTTCATCCACCACAAATGGACAGAGTTCCGCGTGGGCCCATAAGTTTAGGCTATGATAGTGTGGGGCCCATTTCAATGTTCGGTTTTCGTTTTGATAAATGTCCTCAGCTGAAAAAAAGTAAAAAGAGTTGAATTTTGTGGGTCCCACGCACAATGAATGACCCATGTGCCATCCTTTGCCTAAACCAAGGCTTTCAAATTAGGGTCTACATAGCTTGGGTTAGGTTGGACTTTGTTGGTTTAGGGGTCTTTTTGGATCAATCCGAAATTTTAGGTTGGCCTACTCTCAAACACATCGATTTTATTTCAAAGGGTCAATCTAACCCAACCCAATATTTTTACGGCCATGGGTTGCTCTCGCTCTATCTTGCCCTCTCGCTCGCTCTCCCGCTCTCTTTCTCTCTCTTGCGCGCTTTCCCGCTCTCTCTCGCTCTCCTGAAGGGTTACTAGGTTAAATATAAATATATATATGGTCAAATCGGGTTACTCCGAGTGAAAAAATCACCAACTTGAGATCCGACCCGAAATTTAAAAATTAAAATATTTTCAACCCAACCCAATCCAATCCCTACAATTTGGGTTGGGTAGATCGGGTAGGTCGGGTTACCGAATTTTTTGAACACCTCTATTTTAAACTCCACATTTCACCTCCACACTTTAGTCAACGAAAATTTGACCCTATATTGGATCGTTGGGGTTTGGGTATTTTTGTGTATTTTTGTTTGAAGTTTTATTAAGTTTGAAAACAAGTAATTTCAAAACAAATTATATAAATATTTTTACTTTTTTGCATCTCAAATTAACAGGTTATTAGAGTTGGGTACTCTTGTCTTTTCATATTTTTATTTAATTAATTTTTAATGTCTATGGGGTATTCTTGTATTTGGATATCATAATTTAAAGAATTTGTTTATCTTTATATTTTTTGTTTTCTTTCTTTTCAGTCTCTGTACTTTCAAAATGTTAATTTTAGTCATTCTATTTTCAACTTTAGTTCATTTTTATCTTTTAAACTTTTAAAAGGTACCCATTTTGATCACTTAAAAATGAAGTAAAAATAAAAATGAATGGACTAAGATGGTCACCGAAAATGAATTTCTTGAAAGTATAGGTACCAAAAGGAACTTAAACTAAAATGAATATTTTAAAAGTATAAAGACCAAAATCAACAAAATCCAAAAGTATAAGAACCAAAGTAGTCTTTAAACCTAATAAATATAGATATATGATATCCCAAATATATATATATAAAAAGGTCATCAAGATGCTTAACTTATTTAAAAAGTAAAAAGAAATACTTTAATTTAAATCTATACATTGTTTAACTAGTATGAATTATATTATTCACATGGTAGATAATAAGTAAGTAAATAAAATTAATTGAGCTAGGGTAAGTAACATAATTTAACTCAGTTAGCAAGAGGTAGGAGTTCTTCACACTCTCACTTGTTATTGGATTTTCTTTTCTCTTTATAGAAAATCAGTGGGTCTAGGTTGGTGAGGTTAATTAGAAGGTTAATACCTAAAACTATGATGATAAATATTTGATATGTTGCTAAACTTTGAAAGTATCATATAATTTTTGAAAATTCAATTTCATTGTGATCTATCAGATATGTATTTTTTTTTTTAAATAAGAAACAAAACATTGATATAATAAAAAGATATAAATTAAATACCACAATATACCAAAGTCCAATTTATTATTATTCTTTTTTTTTTGAAAAAAAAGTCTGAGACATTCAACACGTTATCACACAAATTTGAAAATTCACATAATCTAGTGTTTATTATAACTCAAGTTAAACATACAAAATTTTATCAGTTAAAATGATTAGTTGAGCTTGTAATTTAACATTTTTTTTAAAAATAGAAAAGACCCATAAATTATGGGTATAAAAATAAGTGATTAAATATTTTGGTTTGTGTTTTATAAACAAACATAAAAAATATAAATACGAAGGTATAAGCATATATTTGATGTATTAGAAAAGTTATAAGGATAATTGCACTAGGTAGCATTTTAGAGATAATAATTAGTGTATAATAATATTTTTAAAAAATTGCAAACATAACCAAATCCATCCGTGATAGAATTCTATCATTGATAAATTTTAATATGTTTTATAATTGATAGACTTTGAAAGCATAATCTATTTGCTAAATTTGTAAATTTTTATGTGTGCGCTATATCTTACAAATATTTTGGATCTAATACTTATATTTGCAACTGTCCCAAATTATAAATCACTTAACAAATTGAAAATTATATCAAAATTGATCTAATTAGGTCGATTTGAGGTAAAAACGTACAATCAATTAAGAAGTTAGGCTTTTTATTTATTTATTTATTATTATTACTATTATTACTTTTTATTTTTACAACAAAATTGATATGACGATATTTTATATAACCACTATAAAAGAAATCATTGCAAAAAGATTTTGAGAATAAGTAGTGCATTTACTACACTCATCAGTGTACTGCATTTACTATGCTATGATGCTGAAATGTGTACTACAACTTAATGGACACATTTGTACTGCATGCCCGATTGTTAGATTTGTTCTGGAAAATGACTATACTTTTTTCTTTTAATTAAAAAAAAAAAAAAAACAGAATATAGTTTGACACATTTATTTAAATTTTAATGTAGCTTTTGCCTAAATTTACCATCACCATTATACCCAACATGATACTCCACCTAAGTCAAGACATAAGTTCATTAGAGCTTACTCCTCCCATTACTAAAAAAACTAATAGTGCCTTTGGCAAGTATTACAATGTTGCTTAATCTTTCTCTTTGACAGGTTATCTCATTCTAAGTCACTTTTTCTTCAAATTACAATTTTAAGTGAGTTTCTCTTAACTAAATTTTATCATCAACAATAATCATTTTAATTAATTCAGGCTTGAATTTCGAGGTAGGCGACTTAATTTACTGAAATATTTAAAATAAATGAACTTTGTCATCATCTAATACTTTAAAGCTCAACATTAATGTTGATATATTCAGATATTTGATAGATTCGGACGCTATCAATATGTGGGCAAAAACCAGTTCTCAAATCCTATGAAAAATATTGAGAAGGTTGAACCATTTTTGAAAATGAAATTCATACCTTTATGGACAATTTGCATGGAAGCATCAAAGGATTTTTTTTTATTCCTTTTAGAAAATGTAATGTTGTGGCCCATGACTAAGCGATTCACGCAACCAACCTTTAATATTTCTCAAATTAACAGCAGCTATCACTGATAGTTGCTATTAGTGATAGCTTTCAATTTGAGAAAATCGGAAGAAAAAAGCGTGAAATGGCAGGTTAGACATGAGTTTTTTATTTACCAATATGACTATCATTGATAATTGATATTAGTGATATCTGGCACTAATTTTGTGCTATATTCCTGATATATTTTTTATTTTACTATATTTTTTATAATTATTTTAGACATAATTGCTATTTGTGCCACCAATCTTTTATAAATATCGTTGGAAGAATATTGTATGTAATTAATAAGGATTCTATACAGTTTGTATTTTTTTAAAATCTCTAATTTTCGAGATTTTGTTACTTTTGAGTTTATTAGTTTAACTTTTAAAACATGGATTGTTTGAATTGTTTACCTTTCTTTATCCAAAGTGTAGTTTGGACGTATTCATTATTAGTTTTGAATATTCTCTCCAAAGAAAGAAAGAAAAAAAAAAACATAATGAGGCTAAAATCTCAAACATGTACTTTTAAATACAAGATTCTTTTTTTGGGTAATGAAAATAATTTATTTGACTTATTTATTGTTGCTTGTAAATCCCAATGGCCTATATTTATTGATATAGGATATGTTCGGATCGATTAAAAAAAAAAAAAAAAGTTTTTTCAAAAAATTCATTTTTATTTAAATTATTTTGATAAAAATGGTTTAAAATACATTTTAAAATCTATTTTAAATGATTGTTAAAAATTTTAATTTTTTTTAAAATGACTAAATTCTTAAATTAAATAGATGTATTCGAAACACACCTATAGTTTCAATTTACAAAACATACTGTTCAAAAAATTCAACTAATGTTTTAAAAGTTGATTTGATTTTCATCTATCATTATTAAAAAAATTTTACACTTCGTTGATAAAAAAAAAAAAAGAAATTAACGAAAATTATCAAATGAGATATGAAGCTAAAATATATTTTTGTCCTTCCATTTGAGTTCAGGTTTGTTTCATTATAAAATTTCGATAATGATGCTTTTAGTCCTTTAAAAAATGGCTTAAATGTTTCAACTAACATGTTTACTAGTTACTATATTTTGTGACTTTTTTCTTTCTTAAAAAGTCAGACAAATTATTTTATTTTATTTTTTTTTAATTTCAGATGAATTATTTTATTTATTGAGTTTATGTGGCATTTTGCTCTATTATCTCCATCTTACTTCTTTCTTCCTTTTTCTTCTTATGAACATATACCCTCGTTATGGATTAAATTTAATTTAGGCCACGTTTATTTTTAATTAATTATAGGCTCGTTTAGATTGACTTGAGAAAAAAATATTTTTTAAAAAACTTATTTTTATTTAAACTCTTTTGATAAAAATCGTTTAAAACTCATTTCAAAATATATTTTGAGTGGTTAAAAAAAATACTCCAATTTTTTTCAAAATGACTTGAAAATGCAATCTAAACACACCCTATAAAAGGTGAGGCTCATTTAAATATGTTATAAAAAATTAGTAAATAGTGTTTTGTGAATTATAAATAATAATAATAAAAATGATTACCATTGCATTAATTTTAATTACTAAGTGGTAAATATGACTTTAGATGCAAAAGGTACATATTCATTAATAACCAACACTTCAAAAAGGTAAATAAATAAATAAATAATAACCAACCATTTGGTACAATTTCAAAATATTTTTAGAAAAAATAAAGGGTAGTTAGGAGTATTTGTAGATATAGCATAATGTAAAAAAAAAAAAAAGAAAAAGAAAAAGAAAAAAAAAAAAGCAAATATAGCAATTTTAGATTTTGCTTTCGAAATCTATTAGTGATAGACCATATTAATAGCAGAATTCTATACGTGATAAACAATATCAGTGATAGATTTTTCCATATTTACAATTTTTTAAAAAATGTTGTTATACACTTAATTATTATGCTGAAAATATTATCCAATGCAATCACCTGACAAATAATTGGATCTAAATTTGAATTATGCTTCAAGCTTTTTATTAGATCAATTGGACCTTTGTCCAAATATTATGACTCGATTGGACCTATCCAATTTTTTCGTTATAATGATCACGATATGCCAATTGATTGTCTCACACGTCCTTGTAATTAGCCCAAATTCAATAATGTGTGATTTCATAATTAATTTAAAAAATGATACAATGATTTGTGATTGATCTAAACTTTCTTAATTAACCATTTTTATACAAAGTGTTTAAAATGGGAATTGGCCTGTTTGTCACTTTTCTCGTAAAGTGCCGATTGGAACTTTATGGAAAAAGTGACAGAAAACTCCTCCTTTTCCATAAAGTGTTAGTCTCGCTCTGGCTTTTCTAGGTAAGTTTGATAATTCAAACATACATTAAAAAAATAATTTTTTTCAAAAAAATATTAGAATGCCTTCAAATGCACTTTTTTTGTTAAGTTTGATCACTTAACCGTTTGTGATTCATATAAAGACAAATAAAATACCACTTTTCTCTAATTTTTTTAAAGAACCATTTTCACATTTTCACCTAATTTATTTCTAAAACCATCCCATCTAATGGACCTACATGTAGAAAGAATCTTTGAATTAAATGTCAACCGTTGATTTAGCTTTAATTAGATCGATTGCGGACGGTTGATTTATGCATGAACGTTGGTTGATCATCTATAGCGGACCCCACAAAAGACCCATACAACTGAAAATCATACGAGTGATTAACACGAGAGATACGTGGAAGAGAACAGCACCAGCTTCGGGAATATACGCGAAAATTTCCTTCCGCTACGATTTAGACACGTGGACGGTGGATAGATTCCTTCTCTCCATCCCCGTCTCTATATATGGGACTCATCATTTCTTCCTTCAAACTCGTTCAATAGCGATAAGTTTATACATTGATTTACCAAAACAAACTCTCAATCTCTTCGTTGTTCATCGTCGAAAATGTCGTGCTGTGGTGGAAATTGTGGATGCGGCTCTGGCTGCAAGTGCGGAAGTGGCTGTGGAGGGTGAGTAATCGCTAATTTTCTCCTTTGAATTTGATCGCGTGAAATTGCTTTTTGTTAATTTGATTCTGTGGAAAATGATCTCTCGAGAATCTGATCTTCCGTTTTCTTGTATGTTGGTTTCGATTTCTTAATCTTCTCTGCATCTCCGTTCCTCGCTCGATGGCGATCTGATCACTCGCCGATCATCTTCATTGAGTTCTGGAGATCACAAAGATCGCGCGATCAAGAAGGATTCTCTTCTGAAATTTCTGAAAATGACTCTGATATTCATTTTCCAGAGAATAATCGCGATGATTTTGACGTTTTGATCTTTTGTTATGCAGATGCAAGATGTTCCCTGACATGAGCTTTTCAGAGGCCACCGCTACCATCGAGACCTTCGTAGTCGGTTTCGCTCCTCACAAGATGTAAGTCTCTGCAATTACGCCTAATTTTTCAAGAAATGTTTAGGTATTTAATCATGATATTATTTAACGGTGTCGGCTTGTTCGATATCAGGTCCTTCAAGGTAGCAGAGATGGGAGCTGAGAATGGCTGCAAGTGCGGTGACAACTGCACCTGCGATCCATGCAACTGTAAATGAGCAGCAGCTGCTCAAATCTTCTCAAGTGGAGATTCTGTTTGAGTACTAATAGTATGCATCCTTCTTAATAACAATTATCAAATCTCCAAGCGTTTGCGTTCTGTCGTTGCGTCTCTAAGAGTCGATTGTAGCGTTCCTTTTGAATAATAGCAGTCATGGAGTTGTGGAAAAACTTATATGATCTGTTGTTATGCTTCAGTCGGTGATCTTCTTAGTTTAAGATCTCTTTGTTTATCCATGTCTATTTAGTGTTTGCTTCTCTTTAAGAAATTAAAAATGGTACGTGCTAATTTAAGGAGAGTTTCTGTTGTTATCCATATCTATGGTTAAAAATGAAGAACAGAGTTCGAATCCTTCTCTAAGATCTAGACGTGATAAATAAATCCGAGTCTTAATTTCAAAGAATATTTTTAATTTTAATATTTCGATATGTAACGAGTTCTTACAGTTTTGGTGGTGGGGCCGATTGAATAGTTAAGCACCATACGTTCTCAATCGATACACATCCAAAATTAAATGCGTATTTACGTGTACTTGTAATATTTTTCCTGTGATGGCCCAACTTTTTGATGGTATTAAGTTATGAAGATTGATAATTTTTCCGGGCTCTTTTTTGTCCTCTTGCTTTCAAGGATTGGTTAGCACATCGCTGTTCATGCATTGAAGACTGAACTGGTTTTTTCGTTTTGGAAAAAACTTTTATCTTTACAACATTGAGTCGGTGAGTTTAGAGAGAGAAAAGAAAAAAATGTAAATGAAATTTGAAGCTTGTATTTAATTTAGAAAATGACTTTGGATAGGTCGTAAATTTTGTTTTTGTTTTTTCATTAAATTAAATTAATTTATTAGTTGCCATCTCCAAAGGATGCATGATATAGGCTCACCTCTAATCTTGCCCTTAAATATATGAACAGACACTCCACTTTTTAAGAGCAATGCTCACCAGCGGGTAACAAATAATTATTTATTAAAAATATTTGTGGAGCAAAAAATTTGCACTATTTTGTACATTTAATTAATTTTATGCTATAAAATCACTTTGAACTAGTTTTGGAACTATTTCAAACAAAGGGGTGGATGCAATATATGGAAGTAGTGGCGAAAATAAAGTGGGTCTTTTTAGTTCAACACAGATGGAGACTTGAACGAAAAGTGAAAATTTTGAGAGCATATTAACTATTATTGAAAAAGTATTTTAAATTCACAAATACAGAGTTGAAAATCTACATCAAACGTCCACCATTTACATTTCTGAAAAAATAAAATAAAATAAAATTATTTCGCCTAATTTTTTTTATTCCATTTAGTCCCTTTTTAAGTCTGATTTCAATGGGCTATCATTCTATCTAGTTTTATTTTAATTTAGTATCAAAGATTTTATATTTTATATTTTTCCAAAATAATACTTGGATCATTGGCACAAAAATAATTATATAAAGTGGAAATTTAAAATTATTTCTGATTGATAAAAAATTTGCATTTTAACTTTACAATATAATTCTTCTAAATTTTTTAAAATTAATTATAAAAAAAAAAAAAAACTAGTGTGTACAATTATAACAGTTTTCTTAGAGAGTAAGTACTAAATTGAAAACCTTGCGAAAACTTTTTCACAATAAAAAAAAAGGGCTCTATAGTTATCATCCAAAGCCACACCACACGTGTCGAATCTACTTCTATTAGAAAAGTAATGTAATATTTTTATTTAATATCATATTTTCATTTCACTACTACCCATGTTAAAAACTTTCTTTTTCGATAATTCAATTTTACTTTCCACAGAGTCGCTCGACATGGCAGATTGAACGACAAGTCAGCTTGGTTTTCCGACCCCTGAAAAATAGTCCCATTTTATTTGTACAAATTTGCTATGATAGTACAAATTACTTCTATCAAGTATTTCACACAATTACTAAATAATTTATTAATTTATTAAATATTTATGACGTGGATCTGCATAATTTTTAAAAGCTCTTTAGCTAATGAGTGCTAATTTTTAAAAGCTCCTTAGCTAATGTTAAAACTTACCAAACAAATCCAAAACCTACATACCAAAAAAAGGTGTTTTTCTTGAGGGGGAAAAAATATTCATTGTCTTTCCAATTTCCATGGCTAATGATGAAAGCATTAATACAAAAAAAATCAAATATTACGGCTCAGTGGTTTCATATAAACCATAGAAACAACACGACGAGCATAACTTAATCAAGATTTAGATTACATCAGCCACAAGTTCATAGTTACAAGTAGATATTTTCGTTGAAAAATTGATACAGATAGCTATAGAACATGAAGGAAGCCCATCATGCCGACCAGGCAAAATTCTAAATCAGACAGTTTTCTCTGCTCAGTACAATATTTTAACACACAGCAACTTGGAGGACGTTGCAATGGCACTCTAACCAACACATTATTACATCTTCTTCCTTCATTATTGGTTGGATAATGAAGTTTCTTGGCAAGGGGCAGCAGCTAAATCTTCTATTTTATCAAATATTCCCCTTGCAGCTTTGCTGAATAAGTTGTGAATCTGCAGAACACAAAAAACAAACCCATATTTTCAGATGATTGATTTTCCTAGAGTGAAAAAGAAAAGATGGTAGTTATTATGTTTTCTGAAGCATTACCTGCTTGGATGAGAGGCCTAGTTTCTTCAAGTCAGTGAGCTATATAAACACAGAAAAAGAGAAGAAAAGCTCATCATTTTGACACCCATATAGAAAATATTGAGGAAAAATTTGGGTACTGTTGTTTTCTCGACTTGTATTATTTAATTTTAGCATCAACTTTACATGTGATGTTTTATACATGTTGAGTGACTATCAAAAGCGAACGAAAGTATGTGTGCAGGATTGAACTGTATTTGTCAAAGATAAGGAAGATGAAATCTATTGGCACATTCTTAGATACCAAAATGGAGACTTTTGAGAGCACAGATTGGAATAGGAGAGAAAAAGGATAAAGTTTGGTCCCAAGTGAATATGATACAAATAGACGGATTTTGGGGACCATGGTTGTTCACTAATAAGAGAAATTATTCGATGAGGCTACCACAATCTGACTGACAAACTTAATGTACGAGAGAAAACTACCTTGTATTTAGATCCAACGGTAAATTTAGATCCAACAGTTAACAGTTATTATGAGGTTGAATAACCTAATAGTTAAGTAATTCACACAAAAAAAAAGTTTGTGGAATACAACTATCTGGGATGCGAATGCTAAAAACTGCCAAAGAATGTCTTCTTACATAATTCCGTAAAAAGGTTCAAGCTTTTGTCTTACCGATTTCAATGGACTAGTTTCTCTGAGATCGAGAATGTACTCTGCCATTTTCACTCCAATGCCCTGAGGGTTGATAGGGAAAAGAGAATCAGAACATGTAAGGGAAGAAGTTAACTTTTTTCTTAAATAAAAAATCCCAGTTGTGGTCTTGAGTCTCAAAATATTACCTTCAGTTCTACTAATTCCTCTCTGCAAAACAAAGAAATCCAATTAATAATTAATTGAACTTCTCACTGTTTCAAATTGAAAAGTTGGGGACTGGAACAATAAACCCACATATCCTTGTGGATTTGTGCATGAAATGCTAAATATTGTATATGATCATGTATCTACCTGCTTGCTGTATTCAAGAAATCCACATATTCTTGTGCAACGCAACTCTGATTGATTAAGATAACAAGAAAAACCAGAATTATTCGAATCCAAACTGCATGAAGAAGTAAGATAATGAAATTTTAAGTAGGCCTTTTAAGTACCTTCAGGGTTGATACTTGGGCACCAAACTTATCTAATGGGGTCCCAAAAGATTTGAATTCCTCATTTGCAGGGAACGGTGTTTTTGGAGTACTTGCTGTTAATAATTGGTCAGTAAACGAAAGTTCCAGTATAGGTTTTTCGATTCCATTGTTGTAGAGTGGTGATAGAGCCTTTCTTGGACTATTAAATTTCACCTTGACGACTGCATCTAAAGATGAAGATTCAATCATATTTAAACACAATGTGGCAAAAATGAACAAGCTTTCCTAGAGCGAACAAGAGAAGGCAACTGTGATCGAAAAATACCGTGATCTTTGGTTGTGATCGAATTAACTACATCTTCATTTTCAACCAAGTTTCCAAAAGCCACGGTCACAGTCCTGAACATCATCAATGCAGTACAGTCAAAAGAAGTTAGCAAAGGGTATGATAAGTTTGATAAATCAAGCAATATAATTGCCAAACCTTTCTTTATCTTGTTTACAAGCACTCTGGTTGGCAGTTTTCTTAACTTTGGCAGAACTGTTGAAGAGAGATTTTCTCAATTTCGAAGCAGTAGAACAAGGAGTTTTACTAGAAAATGGAGAACCAATCCCTCCAATTCTTTGTGTACTCTTGGTCTTGCCTTTTGATTCAAGCCAAGCTCGAAGCTTCGATTCCATGTCAACTTTGGCTTGTGGAGTTCCCTGTTCATGAACCGGCAAAACAAGATTTGAAATTTGACGCGATCGAGCTGCCAAGCTGACTGTATGGACAGACTCCTGATATGCTCCTGGATTCTGTTGTCAAAGAAGGAAACTTGAGGAAGTGTGGTTTTAGATAACAAGAGTTGTTTAACTTGCATCAACTTATTACCAGGCAAGCTATCATCAAAGCGCGACTTGTTCCACCAAGAGAATCCTGCAATATGCGGGTCAATTTGCTTTCTCTGTAAGGTACTCGGCCAAGGTTCTTGTTTAATGCATATATCACATTTGAAAGCGCGAACAAGGACTGGTTGATTTTCGCACTCTCTTGAAGGCGAATCCCCTCATTGCCAGTCCTCCTGTTATCTTCATTACCTGCCATAGATGGTTATGAACGGATATTAACCGAATTAGCAACAATATCAACTATCCAGAAAACATGAATTCTTGAGGGGTGCATAAATCTTATTTGTATCAAATAAATTTCAAAATTCATTAGATGGTTAGAGCTAGATTTCCGTTAAGCTTAAGGGACATACCTGCCAAATCTATGAGATTGAGCTTCCCTGTAACTGAAGCCTCAGAATTGCCACACACTGGTGATGAAACTGTAATTACAAGAACCCCATGACTTCTACTTGAGACATCATTAAGATGAGTATCAGCAACTTTCCGCCTCTGAATTCCAAGAGCCAATGTCTCCCGGAATTCAGACATGGAATTTACAGCAACCTTAGACAATCCCCTAAGATGAATTTGGCCTTCTTTATCGTCCATAATTACAATTTCTTTTGCTTTGGGTTCCAGAAGATCATGACACCTTTCCAAGTATACTTCATAGTAAGACATCTCTGCTCTACACCCAGTTTCCTCACAAAGTGACACAATTCTAGACATGGCTAGCGGCATTAGACCTGGTTCCTCTTCAGTACCCTGCATCCTCAACCAAATTCGACGCAATTCAGGGTGCTAATCATTTCTATTATTGTTTGATTATTTTATATCAATTTCAGGAAAGTTTAAGCTTTCATGAACGAAAATCCAAATTCTTCTGTAGATTTTAAGCTAATTGCAGCTGCATAGAACAAATCCCCCACTAATGAAATATAACCTGCATTGTGTAGGTCTTTCCACTGCCAGTAGCCCCATAAGCAAACACAGTTGCGTTGCATCCATGGAAGAGTCCAGGAATCAACGGATTAACTTCTTTATCGAATATCTGCCTCACCGTATGATTTTCTTGGCCAAAAAATGAGTCCAATTGATAGCACTCGTTTCGACTACACTCAGAAAATCCACCAACAGTGATCAATCGAATGAATCAGAATAAAACAGGCTACATAAATAATTAGAAAAACTAAGTACCTGGTTTCCGGATCTTTGAGATGAACGGTGACCTCCTCCTGGGAGATTCGCCCTTGATCCACGACAGAAATGCATGAAACTGGAGCCCTATAACTTTTGACAGATACTTCTTGGGGGAGAAATGGTCGAACCCTTGCAACCACTCTGACCTTGGAGATTGCACAGTGGCTTGTGGAGGTAGCCGGTGCATGAAGTTCAAAATTTTCGGCAGCCATTGAAATGGAAGATGGTTCGCGTAAGCAGTGGCGAGAGAGATCAAGCGAAGGGAGGGCGAGGGAGGTAGTTTTGAAAATCAAGACCGTTGGCGGCAGAGTTCCGCTTCTGAATTTGAACTTTTTTTACCATTCTTTCAAAACTTCTCTTTATTTTAAACTAAATCCGAACCTCCGTTCGAATTATCATGGGCCAGGCTTCACGGCGCAGGTGAGTTGGGCCTGATGGCCCGATTGCCAAAAAGAAACAAAATGCACTAGAAATTGATGTTTGTGTTTGAATAGGCACGGATAATTAATGAATGTCTGAAAGTTAAATATATGTGTTAAATTTATTATTAAATAATTACTTAATTTTAAATATATGAGTTAATTGATGTAGTTATTAATAATTTAATATTATTTAATTTATTGTTATATTAATTAACTAAAATAAAAATAAATGAATATTGCTATATAAAATATTTATTTAAACATAATTAAATTACTTAAATTAATTACTACAAATTAAATTAATTAGAATATTGATAATTGTTAAGATTAGTTTTTATTAAATAATTAAATAATATAAAATATTAATTATGGAGGTATTAGTTGAAATTTATTAAGTCTAAACAATATACTTAAATTTAATAATTGATTCAAATTAATAGTAATGAAAAATTTACATTAATTTATTTAGTAATCAAATTATATTTTTACTTGTTCATCTCTTAGGCATAAAAATCTCGTCATTCTTTAAGATATCAAAAGATTCATGTCAGATGAGTTCTAAAATTCCTTGAATTTTAAAAAATGAATTTTAAATAAACAAGGATATTAAACGTATGTTTGAAATTCTTTAGAAAAACTTGTGAAATAATATGGGCCTAGTTGTAATCAATAGCATATAGAGATGTCTATAGGTGGAAATGAGTTCTCCGTCTCTGCTTCCCATATAATTTCATATCCCCACAAAATTTTCGATCAAAACATATTTCCTCACGCTGTTAAATTCTTTGTAGGGAGATTCTTTGTAGTTTAATTTCTCACTAAATTCTTTTAATACAATTAGTTCTTGTGTCAATTTGATTTTTAAGACTATTAATTAATTATAATATTTGTAAATAATTGTAAATATAGCAAAAGTTATCAACTAGGTTTTGGTTAGTGATATATGATAATTTCTATTAGTAATAAACCTTGATAAACTTCAAGAATTGGATAAATCTTACTATATTTGCCATTGTCCATGACAATAAATGTTCCTAAATTTTCTCTAATAATGAGTTTTAAAAATTTGCAAATAGGTATTTAACCTTTGAGTATTTTAAGCCTTTATAAATTATATTTGCAATTGCCACTAACAATAAACCTTCTTAATAACCATTATGAGTGAATCTAAGAAAAACTCAAGTGTTTTTTAACCATATTTTCATATACTCGGTGTTCATATACCCCAACAGTTCTAACTTTGTATTTAAGAAGTCCAACATCAAGTGTAATTTTTTACAATTCAGTTGAGATAAATTTGATTGATTTTCAATTGGTTCGATAGATTATTAGGTTAGATAAATATTCCAAAAAGTTGATCTTAAATTTGATTTTCCTTTTCCAAAAATCGAAACTGAAACAAATCACTTTCATGAGTGCCATAAAAGTATAACTGAAAATATAGGGGTTGAAGTGGGAGACCAGATCGGAATTATATAAACATTCAAGGACCATGTAGCAACAAAACCACTACTTCGCTTTGCCTTTCTTCAACCTACAATACTAATTTAGCTAATAGCGGCGATACAAGAAAAGAAACCAGAGAAGTTAAACCCTAAACCCTTTGCTTTCATTGGAATCGAAGATGGACAAGAACATGCTTGCTGATTTGGAGGGTCTTCCTGAAGAAGACAAGCTCAAAATGGCTACCATGATCGACCAGCTGCAGATCCGAGACAGGTTCAATTTACTAATCTAAAGACACTGAGTTTTGAACAGAAACTAATTTATCGAATCGTTATCTTCTTATGTATGTTGTTTCTATCTTTAAATGTTGCGGCATGATTGAAAGTTGTAACTGGAATTTGTCTCCTACAATTGGTTTCAATATCATTAGGTGGGAGAGCATTGAATTGGGCGAAAATTGATGTTTGCCTGATTAATTCACTTGTCCGATTCGTAGGGCTTTGTTTGTATCTCTTTCAGTTGTATGATTGTTTTTCTCTATTTTATTTTTCCCAAGTTTGTTTTGAGATTTTTGGAATGCGCTTGGACATCTTTGAATGAATAGTGGAAGGATTGGAAATGTACTAGATACAGATCAATTTGGGGGTGGCGATATGGTAATTTGGTGTTGGGGGTTCTGCGATTATGGTGCAGCCAGAACTAGAGCTTCTGGCGCGGTACCGTAGCTTCAAAGTCATTATATCACATGCTCTGAGAAAGATCTAGCTACTTAAATTTCACTACCAGATTTTGGGAGCTTGTTTACTGCATCCTGCTTCTGTATTTTTTGGTATAATTTGATTAAATTTTTGCTGAAGTTTCCACCTTATAGATAACCACCCTGGATTGACTTCCTGGTTAATAAGGAAATAAGTTCCAATTGCGGATCACTAAAGTATTTAATATTCTATGAATTATCTTAGCAACCAAATATATTTAGTGTCAAGAAGTCGTCACTTGAGAATAGTATTCTCAAGATGAACACAAAGGGATTTAATATAGCTTATTGATTTACTTTTTTAAATAATTGTGGTATCGGCTCTTGCACCGGTAGTCTTTTAGCGACCATGCACCCTGGCCATAGGAATTCAGGGTTCGTACCTCCTCTCCTAGCACCCCAAGTCAACCAACAGAGGGCTGCCCCCTTTAGGGCTTTGCCCTTTTTTGACAAGTTTCAATGTTTTGAAATTTCAGTGCTGATCATAGACATATCTCATCGGAACTACTATTTCCTTCTGAATTATTAAACAAACATGGTGTTTAATCCCTTCTGAATTATTCAACAAAATGGTGTTTAATCTCAAAATTAATTAGCAACATGAGGAGTGGCCCATGTATCTCTAAAAGACTTTGAGGTCTCCCATTGAGATTCTCAATATGCCCTCTCAAGATGGTGTATCCTTGGGTTCACCATTTTTGGGTTGGATTTCATTCTTTTTCAATCGAATATGCATTTGGGCTTAATAAGCTTTGATGCCATATTAAATAAACATGAGGTTTTATTTCAAAACCAATTGACCATGGGGGGAGTAGGCCATGTATATTTTAAAGATTGTGAGATCTCCTATATTTTCAACGTAGGATCCTCAAGAATATACTCCAAACAAGGGAACTGATGGTGTTCTTGGGAGTGATCTTGATTTAATCAGTGACGAATGTATATTTCAAAGTTGAAGTTAGATGCCATATATAATTTATATTGAAAAGAAGACTGCAGAAGACTATCATACAGCACTTTGCTGCTCTTTTGGTCCTTTCTAATATATGCTAGTATCCAATGTGCGATTTTTGTTCTTTGTACGACTCTGTTCTAATCTGATCCCAGTGCTGTAAATTACTGCATATGACAGAATAAAGTTATCATCACCATTTTATCATAACACTTTTAGAGTGATAACTGTTTGCCCTTTATTAACTTGCAGCCTGAGAATGTACAACTCATTGGTGGAGAGATGCTTCACAGATTGTATAGACAACTTTCAGCGAAAATCCTTAACCAAGCAAGAGGAAACATGTGTACGTAGGTGTGCCGAGAAATTCTTGAAGCACTCAATGCGCGTTGGAATGAGATTTGCCGAGCTCAACCAAGGAGCTGCTACCTCGGATTAATGTTGCATCAGAGGACACCCCGGACATATTCTCGAGACCTTAGTTCTTTCACTTCTTGATTTATAGTATGTTTCCTCCATATTATTGAGACCTTCAGTTCTTTCTTCTGTATCCTTGAAACCTTTCGTTCTTTCACCTCTGAATTTATAGTGTGTTTCTTCATTATATGTGTTGCAGCTGGGATTAAGTTGTAATTTGATTTGCACATGAATTAAAGTTTTAGTAGCACACTTTCAATAAATGTTTGAGATTCCATATCCCCAGGATGATAACATATATTTACTCAAGCTTGTAGCCGTACGACCGAAGCTGGTGTAGCTTAAGTTTTTTGCTTCTTATTGGTAATATGCCATTTTCTTCATCCTCATAACCGATTTGTTAGAAATGATTGAAGATCAAATCTTCGACAGTTAGATGAACTGCAATTAGTTGGGTTTGTTTGGTAGAAGCTTCTGATGGACGCACTTCCATCCTCTCATCTAATCTAAAGCAACTTTTCTTTTCCCCCTTCTTTTTTGGGATGCTTGAGATTATTCCATCACCTCAACATATGAGTAAAAGAATTCGATCCTACAATCTTCAAGTGAGGTAGATTTGTTTTAGCCACATTGGTTCGTCATTTTCTGATTGGCTCGTTAAGCCAAGTACTTATTCAAATATGCCTAAACTCGGACTAAGGCTCTATTTTGGATGGCCTTTTAAGTGGTTAAATTAATTTGTTTCCCACTGAGCACTTGAAAATACCATTTCAAACCACTCTTAAACGGCCTTCTCATTGAATATGAGGGGAAAATGCACTACAATTGAATTGAAATATTTTATTAATATCAGATGTTGATAATAGGGACCAAGTACTAACATCAGGGATATTGAGTTAGTTTGGTCAGAAAGAAAATAAAAACTGTGAAAGCTTGAAAAGATGCATTTTAGTTTTTTAAATTTTGTAAAAAATTTATGGAAACATGAGAAGATGAATTTGACCTACAATATTTATCTTCATCTACAAACTAAAACTTTAACGCATAATCATTTTTTTTAAAGATTAAAGTATACAAAATAATTATGAACGTTTGAATCATTTAAATTATGCCTCCATTTTCTGTTATTTTTGAACTTTTGTATTTGTTTCTGTGAAATAGAAATTCTAAATTCTTTAGAATTTCGAACAAATTCGAACTTAGAATGATATGACATTGACATAGAATGGAAATTTGGATTGTCACACCATTCTAGATTATCGTGGATATGTACTTTAAGGAGGATAGTTTTGAAATGTTTACAGAAATTTAAAAATCATATTGCAACTTTTAAACGAATAAATATATTTTTTAAACAAAGAGCAAAGTACAAGATATTTATATATATAATTAAGCGTATTTAACATAAATTATGAAAATTGGCATGACAGTTGATGTGAATATTTAGGAAGCGTATGCAATCGATGACGTCATTTATTTCATTTAAAAGATATTGTTAAAATCATTTGCATAATCAAATTTTACACATCATATCACATCAACTTACAAGATGCTACAAATAGTGTCGTGTATTATTTTCAATTTTACACATGAATTGTCATGCTAATTTTCATTTCATTTTAAGGGAAAAAAAACCAATTCAAACGGCTTGGAGCTTCAATTGAGAAGACTATAGAAGTTTCTTCTCCTTAGGACCTTTTCCTCTTAATCGTGTGTGCTTGATCTCTTGTGTGTTTGGTAGGTTTTATATATATATATATGAAATTTTTTAAAGTTTAAAATCAAAACCTACCATAAAATTTAGTAGATATTTTAGACAATTTAATCTAAAAAATAATATTAAAAAAAATCATAATTTGATTACACTGAAGTCACATACATTCTTTTTCTTCTTTTCTTTTTTTAATTATTTGCTCGTGAGTCCACATGGTAATATGAAAACTATGAAATTAGAGAAGAGGGAGAGGCCCCATAACAAACTTGCATAATACTAAAAATTTTAACCATGATATAAGTTTAAGAGGTCAATTTTTAAGTTTGAGGGTTCAATTTTAACATTAAAATTAAAGACTCACATTTTACCATTAAAAGTTTGAGAATGTAATTGTAACTACCACAATAATTGAAATGATTTTTATAGTTTGTTCTTAAATATCTCTTCACAGGAGTACGTTCAAATCCTGGTCATTTATTTCCAATCGAACGGTCGAGAATTGCCCGCGAATCGTCTACCCGCGAATCCGATCCCCAAAAATATTTCGACCTTTAACGCTTGAAATCTCAAGTGCCGTTTGAGGTTTAAACCTCGTTATCTTAACGCCTTCGTATCATAATCGTGAATTGACCGTTAGCTCATAGGGTTTCACTTTTTATTTTATTTTATTTAAAAAAAAATCGTGAACTCTAAGCCTTCAATAACGGTAATTAACGGAGACGTCGGTGGTGATATATATTCGTTATGTACAAATATTACAAAATTTGGGAATTTTATAATTTTGGTATTTATTTATTATTTATAATTTTCTTTTTCATTTTTTTTTTTACTCTCTTTGTTTCGCCTCTACTTTTTGTTTCAACGGGCGACGATTTTCGAAACCAAAAGAAAACTCTTTGTTTCTGAAGGAACGATGGTTCGTTCGGTGTTGAACTAATTTCATCGCTTCCTTCAGCTCCTCTTCGATTCCCGCCACTTCCTTCCCAGCAGAGGTATCATTCTTTGTTCTCAGATGTTTCGAATTTGTTTCTAATTCACTTGATTTTCCTTCAATTTTGTCGACTGTTTGATCATCTATTGTTTTCGTATTCGTCTCAACCTTGCTTTGATTGGGCTAAGATTGCTTGAGCTTTCCCCTTTTCTCGTCTCTAAAACCCTACAATTGTGATTTCCTTCTGCGTTTTCGATCTGATTGCGGGTTTTAAGATCTGAGTTCTTTTGTTGGTTTTCGTTTTTCCGGTTTAGGTGGTAACGTTAACTTGATGCTAGTTGGGGTTTTTCGAATTATTGCTTTAGTGGTTGCTGTTTATCTTTTCGGTTACAATTTGAGGTGAAATTTATTCTGTTATTAGGATTTTGAATTTTGGAGATGGTTCTAGGAGTAGATGGAAGAGGCGAAACAAGAAGAGTGTTGTCTCGAAAATAAACAATCTACGGCTGCTACGAGTTCCTCTGTCTCTGAAGGTAGTGGCAGCGCAACTGCCAAGTCTCCTGGGATGTGTAGTCCAGCATCCACATCTCCATCTCATCGGTAATTTCACAAAATTTTTGTCATTGTTTTCTAGACATTCTATTTAAAAGGCAGCTTTTTGTAATTTCATATTATATTATTGGCTATAAATGTAATTGAAAAATTCAATGATTCTACACTGCTTATGATCAGTTCAAAGATCTCATGCGTTTATGCTTCATGTGTAATTTGACTTGGCAGGAGGACCAGTGGCCCCATTCGTCGAGCTAAGGGGGGCTGGACTCCTCAAGAGGTAAGCATTGATTATCCCCTCTTATAGTTTCTTGTGTTGTATAGTTTTTAGTTATGACGGTCATTGCATATACCATGTTTTCTAGACCTGTCAGGCTTAGAAAAAACTCTATTTTGCATCAGAAAAAGCAGATTTTATTTACAAAATGTTAACTTATAAGAACATTTATATAATAGGGAGCACTTGTCTTGACTTGTGATGGTGACTTCTTTTTCAGGATGAGACATTGAGAAACGCTGTTGCAGCTTTTAAAGGGAAGAATTGGAAGAAAATAGGTTTTTCTCTATTCTTGTTACTAGGGAACTCATTTTTTTTTATAAAAAGATTGATTTTAGAATCCTAACCTTTGGCTTTAGTTGATTTCTTTATTTATGTGACGAAGTGAGATGTTTTCTACTGTTAAGGTAGTCTTGAAGCATTTTATACATTCATTTAACTAACAGAAAAATTATGTTAAATATTTTTACATTTATAAAATTTGTGGCTCTATAGGGATGGCATTACAAGCTTTATACTTTGGATGACGATCTCGTTAGTGTATTAGTTGTACTATGCTCGCATTTTGCAGTTTGAATTTTATAAGCTACAGCTGAAAGTTTTCGACAGACAAAATATTTAGATGGACAATTGTCCTAATTGAACTGATAATTACTTTGTGTATATATATATTGCTCATTCAACTTTCAAAATGTCTTTTAGTATCATTATAGATTTTACCTATGATGAGTGGATTGCCTGCCCATGACTTTAAATGTATCAATTATCAAGTTGGTCATGGTTTTATATGCAACTTGCTCATCAAATAAAAATTTGCATGCAGCTGAGTACTTCCATGATAGGTCAGAAGTTCAGTGCCTGCATAGATGGCAGAAGGTTCTCAATCCGGATCTTGTTAAAGGACCATGGACTCAGGAGGTTTTTACTTGGTGTCTTTTCCTTGGATGCTTTCTGCTCTTGCATGTATAATGAAAACTTATCATTTTGTTTTTCTTTCTTATAGGAAGATGAAAAAATTATTGAACTGGTATCAAAGTATGGGCCTACCAAATGGTCTTTGATAGCAAAGTCTTTACCCGGTCGCATAGGGAAACAATGCCGAGAGAGGTATCTCCCTTGAAACTGTTATGATTAACTGTGAGCTGAAGTCTTGATTTGTAAATGCAATTTGCAAGTTTCTTGAAAGTTGATTGTGCTCTTTTTTCTTCCTCTTAATGCTTGATAAATTGCCCTTTGAATGATTGTGTGTTCCCTGTCTTCTTAGCTAAAGGATAATTAGAGTTATTTATGGGTCGTGATTTCTGACTTTTATCATTATTGTCTTCATGTTTTGCTCTTTCTGAATACTGAAGGAATGTGGATTTATGTATCTGTTGTAAAGTAAAATCTATTATTTTCAGGTGGCACAATCATTTGAATCCAGATATAAAGAAGGATGCTTGGACATTAGAAGAGGAATTGGAACTCATGAATGCACATCGGTCACATGGGAATAAATGGGCTGAAATAGCCAGGGTTTTACCTGGAAGGTACTCATTCTTGTTTTTGTAAACTTCAATACCTCAATAAAAATATGAAAAAGGGAGAAAGAGATGAACAGAGATAGAAATGCACATAGAGACAGGACAAATGCGTACATGTGTTCAGCTGCCTGTCCAGTCCCAATTAAATTCATAAAGCATCTATTGATGTGATTTGATGTGGTAGGATTAGAGTAAATCTATCTTAGTCAAATCCTTGTTTGATTAGGATTAAGATTAGTTTCCTTGGTTAATTAGGATTATGATTAGTTTGTTTTTCAATTCTATATAAATGGAGAGTTTGTCTTCTTGTATTGGTAACTTTTGATTCATAGTAAAGATTTTGATTTTATTCTTGAAGACTACTCTCTTATCTTTTAGGCTACTTCATGGTCTTCAAATTCTTCTTAGTGGCCATTTAGAAGCAACCGTATAATGGTTATGTTGTATCTTATCTAAAGAATTTTGATTATGCTGACTGAATGGTAGAAGAATGTGGAAAGGTGTGTCATATACATCATGACATAACAAGCACAAATATGAATATTATTTATCCGGCATAGGAAATGGAAATGTCTTTGCTTTGGAATTTTTGTCTGCTTGACTTGGTTAAAACGGTGGCATATTCCTTTCCATATTCAGGACTGACAATGCGATAAAAAATCATTGGAATAGTTCCTTGAAGAAAAAGCTAGATTTCTATTTGGCAACTGGGAAGCTTCCACCAGTTGCAAAAAATAGTTCCCAGAACGGTGCTAGAGACACTACTAAGACTCCACCTACCAAAAGGTTTCCTCCTTACTCAAGTAAGGGGTCGGACTCAACTGCCCAAACATCATCAGGTAACACAGACTTGTACAAATTGGACGAAAGCTGTAAGGATCAGATTGAGTCGTCAGCGCCTCCTGATGAAGATATGATTGCTTCAACAAGTGGTGTTTTGAATGAGTCTGTGGATTCTAGACATGTCAAATGCTGGCCAGCACCTTCAAATATCATGGATCCAAGATGCAGGAAATCTGGTTCAGCGCAAAAGAATGGGACTGCAACTCATGGTGAAGCAGAGAACGAGATTGGAAAATTAGATGAAGATAAAATTATACGAACACCTACAAGATTTGAATCTCCAAAGTATGGTTCGTTGTACTACGAACCACCCCAATTCGAGAGTAGTATTCCAGTAGATTCAGAACTTTTAAGCATGTACATCCACGAGACAAATAATAGCTCAATCACGCCTACTGGTATCTTCACTCCTCCTTGTGTGAAGACTAGAGACTTGAGCATACACAGTCCAGAGTCAATATTGAGAATTGCAGCTAGAAGTTTCCCCAGCACTCCTTCAATATTACGTAAGAGAAAGACGGAAACTCAAGCTTGTCTCCCTCCTAAACAGATGCAAGACGAGGCCACAGAAACAGTCAAGGACATCTCCCGAGAATCTGGTCACGATGAAACACTTAATAACAGTGACAGCAGGTTGGGTTTACCAAATGGAAGCTTATGTGACAGTCCTAGTAATAATCATGGCCCCAGCAGGTCAAATAGTAAGGCTTTCAATGCATCTCCTCCCTACCGATTAACATCCAAGCGAACAGCTATTTCAAAATCTGTGGAAAAGCAACTTGAGTTTGCATTTGACAAGGAGAAGAACAACCATACTATCAAGTCGGTAGAATCAAATGGGATTTCCTCCAGATAAAGGATTCTTTAGCAAACACAATAAGATGGCAAAATCTGAACTGTAAGTTATTGAAACTCCTACTTCTTTTAGTCATATACTCATTTTCTGTAGAAACTTGAAATACGGATATTAATACTGTGCATCTTGTTTCTTTCTTTGCTGATTCGACTAGGGAAATCCTTGATTAGTCATTTATTTTCTAGTTGACTCTTTTTGTGTGTATCAACCTTCAGAATAAGGAAAGTGTTTTTAAATAACGTTGGGATGCTATTATTGTCCAGTTCAATGCTACTACTGGTTTGTTATGATATATTTGACCAGACAAAGAATTTCTTCTGATTTTTGAGGATCTTTAAAGACTCATTCTGCTTGTAAATAGCATGAGATATACTATTAGAATAGATGCTTTTTGTATACTTACTGATACACTTCCATCTTTGACAGCCCGGGCGATGGAATGCCCCACTCCAGAAGTTTATATTGAGAAAAATGCTGTCCATATCTTCAGTGTTTCTTGGTTGCATCAACAAGTATCAAAAATCTACGATGCCATAGATCCTTCGTACATATATTTTTTTGAACTTATTTGTTTTACAATTGCAGATAGGTCTAACGTTTTTCTGTTTTAGTATCCACGAAAACATGTTTCATTATACACTGACAAGATTTGAATGGTTAGAATTCTGATATTTATGAAATAAAATTTGATTTCTCTAACATGTAAAATTTCACATTCACATTTCAATGAAGAAAAATTCTACGATTCTGAAGTGCTGTATGTACTATCTTCAAATCTGATAATCTTGAAGGCATTGCTATCATATTACGTGTCTTACGACTTAAAAAGTGTCCATCCTTATAGTGAAGAAAATTATTATCATTATAATTATTATTAGTATATGAATTAAGATAATTTAGTTTTAGAGAAGTCTGATTAGCAATTTTAAATCTTAAATTAAAAGAATAGAGTTTCAGCTCAATAATAATTGACACATTTTTTCCAGCAAGGTCGAAGGTTCTCCATACCCTACTTGTTAAAAAGAAATGCTTATTTCACATAAACCGCAGATTTATGATTCCGTGAACCCAATAAAAAGAGCTGCTTTTCTCGGTGAAAGACTCAGTCTTAGTATTTGGATGAATAGCATAATGCTCTCCGAGTGCTGATTCTTTATGCAAAAATACCTATATACCCTTGTTCTTCATTGCTTCTTTCTATATTTGAGTTTAAAAAAAGCCAAATGGGTAAAATGGGTGGGGGTGGGTTGATATTGATAAAGAAACGAATTTGTTTCTTACCCAGAAATATAAGCTACCTATCGCACTTTTTACTGATATTTTTCCTCCTTTTTGTTTTGAAAGAATACTTTTTGACCGATATTAGTAAATATATCCGGTGTACTTTTGACTATTGAGACACTGGAAAATATGAGATTATTTTTGTACACTCTAGGATAACCATCGAATCAACGTGCATCCAATCTGAACACAACTCGACTTGTTTTAAATCACCTGATTCAAAACTCAAATTTCCACTCCCACAAAAACCTTGAATCAACGTTATGTCAAATAAACCCATTCTCCAACTAAAGAGAAGAGAGACGGGAAAGGGAGAAAGTTGGAGATGTATGATAGAGTTCCAAAAAAGGAAAAAAAAAAGTGAATGTTGATATTTTACAATAAAAGATTAACAAATAAAAAATGAGCGAACTAGAAATGCACAATTAAGTTCCCCTTCTATTTTTCCCTATTTACTTTTAGAAGCTTCATTGTGCTGATTTCTAACAATTGTTTAAACTTTAAAACTACATACAAAAACCAGGCAGAACAACTCATTCTTTCCCTTTCTTGAGATATTAAACCTTCGAACCGATTCCCAAATTGATTCTGCCAGTTTTGAAAAGTACAGAATGAGCAGCACCCAAATATGGAAAGATCCCAACGACCTTGATTCAGAAATTAAAGCAACTCCAAAACAATGCTTCGCCACTAAAGTTACCATACAGGGCGACCTCCCTATGTACAATTGCACTTTACCCACGTCAGCTTCATAACAACTACTTCCAATACACTGCTGATGGAAAGGTGATGCATTTTTTTGATATCCTCTGGGCCACTCTGGATCCTGGGGCTCCTACATGTGAAAATAAAGGGCCATTTCTCACCTGTGAAAAGACTTGTGGACGAGAATTCGTTCTGTAGGAGTGTGGATTCCTGAAAACCAACTACACAACCTACAACATGAAAGCATGTCCAGAATAATACTGCTTTAGAAGCAAAATTTTGGGAATGAAGAGAAGCCAGGTCGGAAGTAACGAAAGACCAGCAGGATAGCATCACAGAATTTATTTACAATGGAATGTCAAAAGGCTTACTCATCTTGCCTGGACTTAGAAAGCTCATTAATCCCTCATTTACAACCCTTACTAGATTTGATGCGAAAACCATTTCAAAGAGGATAGGTGCAACAAGAGGTACATTGAGATGGAATTTTCATATGTGTTGATGATAACAAAAAAGAGAATTTACCAAATATATATATTCAAACTATATATTTCTTCTACGTCGGACTAAAGTAAAATTCTATTCAAATAGATATTTCTTCTACATCAGAGGTTATATAGGGGGTTTCCTGTTCATCATACCTGTGTATCTGATATCCCTATCAATGCCTCCACGGTGTAGAATACTTCTCTGTTATGCAAACTAGGACGAGGAACTCAAGCACGAACTATAACAGGCAAGTGCAGACTCTGAACCGTGGTGGTGGCCGAAGGAATTGGCTCAAAATAGACTCCAGATTAAATCATGAAGATAGACCCAATTGTAGTCTGGCCAAGAACCTTTGAGATTCGATCAAGGCCATGACAAGCAACCTGAGAAGGGAAGGGAAGGAAAAGAGAGAGAGAGAGAGAGAGAGAGCCTTAATCTATGATAAAAAATAAAATAAAAAATATTCAAGCATTTTAATTCAATACTCAAGTTTTCTATAGTTGCTATTCTAATTTTAATTAAATACAGATATTTTCTGCCTCCAGAAGTTCACTAAGTTGTTCGATAAGTCAAAGGAACACTATCAAATGAAAAGGTGAACTACCATGCAAAAATAATAAGAAATGTTTTTGTTCTTCTATCTCCTTAAACAACAGTAAACAAGAACCAGTAATGAGAACCAAGAAACAAAAAACCAAAACGGAAATGTCACAGAACTGGTCTCTCACATGGATAGATGGCTATGCCGTTAAAATTTAATAATTGATTTTGATAATTTAACAGAGGCTTCATTTCAATTTTTCAAAGCAGAGAAATCACGTTATCGTGGGCGAATAAAACAGAGTTTTGTTTTCTTCACCATATATGATAGGGCAGCATAACGCTCTTCATTCAAATACAATGGTTTTCCCCGACGCATTTCAATGTCCTGCAGGAAGAGAGGAAACTAGAGATTACAGCAGAATACGAATATGACCAAAAAGAATGCTATAGAATACTTGATTTGAAACAATAAAGGAGAGATTCTATCAACATCACATCATAATTTGCAATGCTGCCTTGAACCATAAAACAATCATATAATCAAGTAAATAACAGTTAATCGATGACAATTTACCTCCTCACCAAAAGCATCCAAATAAGGAGATGGCCAAGGAGCCTGACGTGCAGATCTCTGCAGTAGAATTGTCGTCCTCTGTCAAAATAAAGAGGAATTTTATTTAATTGATCCAATGTCAGGCAAAAAATATGTACAACAGAAGGATCCTTAAACACGAGATAAAGGACATTGTGAATCTGTGACTCACCCTAATCAGCAAAAATACACCAGTGCCGGCTGCACAGATGTTTGCATGAGCTTGGCATCCACTTTCCCTGAAGACCAACATAATTAACTTTCAAAACTTCGTAGCTAACAGCAAAGCCCAGAATAAAACATTTGATGATATTAGACCACATCCTATCTAAGCCAATTTTGAAAATACAATTATTTTTAGAAGGCAAAAAAGAAAACCTGCAACATGGTTTCCAGCTTGGTGAGCACAGTCTACCACATAGCAGGCATAATGCAGGGTCATCAATGACATGTTTGCAATCAGGGCATCGCTTTTTTATGTACCTGTTGAAGCAGAAACGATTAGTCACACTTCAATATAACCCAAAACAAAAGAAAGGAGATTGAATAGAAGCCGAGCCTACCTCTGCAATAAATCGTGGTAGACATGAGGTAAATGAATTAATTGAAAAGGTATTGCAGGTGTGCAGTGCTTTATAATTTTAGATCTCTGAAATTCAAATTCATTATTGAAATGACAAAACCATTTCGAAACAAGCAACCGTGAGGTTCCATCCTTAAGAACAATATCCAATGGAGGAATCTCGAACATTTTCTCAAGCTTCTCAATTTGGTTGAGTTCCATTGTGATGTCGTCAATCATATTGTTACCCGCAAGATATGTTTCCAAAGCAGTCTCTCCATCAAAAATTGGCACTCGTGCAGAAGAACTTAGTAGTTTTAGAAGTAGTGCACATCTCCAAAGATAAGGGAAAGTCAAACTACGTATCACATCCTTAACATTACAAGACGGCTCTGTGTAATTGGAAACAAAATACCGCCGAGCATATTCAGATTCTCCCATAATTTTGCAAATATCAGCGATCAAGCAATCACTAGAACCCAACCCATCTACCTTGCATTGAGACTTGATGAAAGATGTGATTATAGCCTGTAATAAATACGTCAAAATTACAAATTGAGGTTTGGCAAAACATACTCAACATTGTAACTTTAAATGCCTCAAAGATACCTGGGCGATAGAAACTAGGTAGAAGATGTGCACAAGGGAAAGCAAGGATTCCCTGCACGATAAAAAGGGGAAGGGAAGGCAAAAGAGAACCCACATCAACGATGTGAATGAGTCATGGGCAAGAACAGGATCAGATAGTCGGCTCAAGAACTGGATATCAAATTTTGGCAATTCCGAACGAAGGCTGGTCAACATGTGGAGGATACCTGCAATAGCATCAAGCAGCAAATTATAAGTTGAACAGTTGAAGATATATATAGAAGGCCTCCTAGAAAGTACTCCACATGGGAATCTATCTTAGCATTTATTGAAAAATGCATGAGTAAAGAGCCATCATATCTAATATCCTCGACAATTAATTCATATAGGACTTGCCCTAAACATGATACGGATGGACATTTAGAAATGTGTTCAACAAGGTTCTAAGTATCCATTCAGCTCAGTATCTAAAATGCACACTCCAGTGAATGGAATGAAAGACAGTGAAACAAATAAAATCCAATTTAGGAGCACCAAAAATAACCCAAAAAGATGAAGACGCTTCTAGGCCCCAGAGTTGTACCTCGTCCACATGAGTCACTAGCATTTTCATTGGACATTCCAGAGCAGATGGAATCTGCAAACCTTTGAATGCCACAAAATCTTTGAAGCAAAAGGAGAGAATCCTCACACTTAACGCTTTGAATCACTTTTAGCAATAAAGACAATACAAAACCGCCAGAAGTTTTAAGCTCCTTATACAATGTATTAAGGCCAATATTGGGGTTCGTGTCAGTCTTACTACGAGCAGCAATTTCCATTGATATGAGGGAATACTTGAGAGTGTCCCACATAAGAATTGATGGATTAACCCTGGAGGAGCTTATTAACTTATCCTGTCTCCCAGAAAAGTACAACTTAGACAGAACAAGGGACACAGCTTCGAGATTGCGACTCACTTTCCTATGTCTATGTACAGAAATATCTTTAAGAACTTTATCCTTCCCAACAGCCTTAGCTGCGGATTGCAGGAGAGCCACTGCTTGCTGAATATAAGGTGGATTCACTCTTTCACTTGATTTATTAAGCTGATCTGAAACATGTGACGAACTCCCAACTGAACTTGTCGGGTTCCCCATTTTTTGAAATTCCCTAGGAGATGCAGGCAAAGTGGAATTTGCAAGACGTCTGCACACCGGGCACAAGAATTCTCCCTGTTACATAAAACCCATTTTCCTTAATTATATATGTGTATATATATCTACAAATCTGTATAAAGCCACAAACCATACCGTCATCTTATCCCTAAAATTCAAAAGTACTACTTTGATACGTGGTCAAGCATAAAGAAAGTTTGAACAGAAGTTGGGTTGATTAGCACCAGGTTAGGTGTAATCCAAATATCAAATGGATTATATCTCAGTCCAAGGACCAAGTATATGAGGCCTGACAACTGGTCAGAAACCAACGGTTTGAAGTTGCTTGATGCTCATTAAGGATCCCCTTTGTCTCTGAATAACCTACAACAATTCTAACCACTAGATCTGCATTATAAGTTTATAATAAAGACTAATGAGATTACCATTTGAAGAGAAATATAACTCATTTTAATAAGAACCATGTAGATGCCTGCTATCATGAAGCATCTAGATCTTGTCGTATACACAAGGTCAAGAGATAATATTTTAGAGTAGAGACTGAAAAACTAGACAAAAGACAACATTAAAGCATCAAGTTTTGGATTAAGCTGGGATATTGAACTTTCAATTAAGATGATTGATACTCTGATTATGTTAATTAAAATTTCTGGCTCTTCATCCAAAGAAAACCCAGAACGAAGAACTAAATGAGAGGTGCATATACCTGTTCAGGATCAACAATATGCCCTCCTTCAAATACAATTCTTCGAGCAAACCTGAAAGTACAGTAAAAGAACTTATGTTTGGCATTAGAACATATTGGAACAGAAAGACACAAAAGTAGCAACAGGCAGTCTAAGAAAATAGGTACATCTTGCACTTCCACATACAGCTAACAATGTCTTATTTCTTAGAACTCAAGGATAGAGTAGTACACCCAAGTAGGGTCATTGCCATCTCCTACTTCTAACTATATATCAGTGGAAGGGAATGACAAAGTCCTCCTTTGGACCTTGCCTTAGAAAAGTTACAATGTAAGGATGTTTCCTTACATTTGATTTAATTCACAAGAAGCTACGATATCACGATTACAATATCAAAATGAGAACAATAAAACCCAGCAAGTGTGGGAGTGCTAGTAAACTCTCCCAAGCCCTAGAACCGTGGCTCTATTCAAAATATATGATAAAAGAAAAGAAAACAGACACGGCCAACATGTACTATTAATAGCTTGGCCCTAACAGACATGCAAACAAAGTCCCCACCCACGGTCTACTTAAGAGATACTTCAATTCTCAATCCAGTGAAAAGCCAAATTTAACCATCACTTTCATCTTCCCACAGAAAGGAATTCACAAATTGCCTACTACTAGTTTTTCCTGCTTTTGCCCCTCTGCTCTACAATGCCACAAAACTTGGATTTACAAATGGATGCTAAAGTTCCAAAGAATAAAAACCCTGGTATAAAGTAAACAAATAATTGATAAAAAATGGATTGATGTTGAAAAGTATACCTTTCCTTCAATGAAGATAAGTATCGATCAAGACATCCTTGATGCACAGCATGCCCACAAGAAGAAAGATAAATTCCATCACAATCTGTAGGACCAATTTCATTAAAGGCAGTAGGCTGCAAAGATTCTACCGGCGTGTGAACATTATCAACACTTTCAGAAGTTGAATGATTTTCTGCAAGCTCTCTTGATAGAGCAGCTATATATTTTACATGCAGCACAGACTTGGAATCTTCTCCACTTGCAACTTTAGAAAAATTTTCGTCCTCATTTAGTTTCGAATGCAGAGTAACATGCATTTCTTTTCGAACAGATAAATAAATATCTTCTTCCAGCATATCAAAGCTGAATATTATCTTTTCTCCTTTAACATTTGATGTACCAGGCACTTGAATGTCTCGTAAGGGAGGAAAATGAGACTTCACAAAATCCAGGAAAGCATCAACTTCCCCAGGTAGTCCATGATTTGCATATTCTTTTACTGCATTCTGAATAAACTGTGCTAACTGCAGTGATGAAGTCACTCCTGAACCTGCAGAGGAGGTGCTTAGTCCTGATTGATCCAGGTCATTTTTTGACACTGTTGAGGCATGTTCATCTCTCCAGTAAGGTTGATCCCATGACACAGGACCTCGATCAATTAAACTCACAAGCTTTGATTTCTTGTTTAAGAAAGATGTAAATTTTAAAATCAGTAACAGAAATCTGTAAAGGATGAATCAAATTATAAAAAAGAAATCAAAATGGGGAAATAAAATAAAGTTGATAGAAAATACAAACAGCCGATTGCATACCTGCAAAAGAATCAGAAAAGAAATAGGAACACTGGAACTAGAATCATGGCAAAGTGAGCAAACAGTTTCAGACTGTTCAGCACTGTCAATGACATTGGTCTTCTCAGATTCTTGCCCAATTTCTGTATCATTGTCATCCAAAGAGGCATCAACACTGGCCAAAAATTTGGATTGCTCGGCTCTCATTTTTTCCTGGAGACAACAACCCGAGAAGTTCATTTAGTATCAAAAGTAGAATAAATGTCATCCCCATGTGTAAGTGCAGCCATAGTTTACCAACATAGACGAGGCCACTTATACTATAAAAGACCAATAAATTTATAATCTATAAAGGAACCTTAACTTCAACTTAACCTTTCAAGATCAAAACGAAAAGAAAGCCATCCAAATACAAGAGAATTATCTATCAAATGGAAAGCAATATTTTTCCTTGGAAGAAAACAATAGAAATAAAGAAAAAAAAAGGCACGTACTAAAAAGGAAGACATCTTACCAATATTGCGGCTTGTCTCTCTCGAGCCTTTACCTTCCGCTTCTCACTATCAGAAGTTCCGCCCGATCTATTAGTATTACTAGTAGGCACAGATTGAGGCAAGTAACCAAGAATTTCAGGAGCAAGTTGCTGGACCTTGCCCATGCAATGAGAATCAATCTCTGAAAATTTCTTCAGCAAGCTTTCAACCAGCGAGGATAGGTTGCAACTTCCAGCCTCCAACAAGTTTTCTCGTCCTTCCTTCTTGTGCATTTTCATTAATAAAATAAGAAGAGATAACAAGCTTTGTCTGCCGAAACCATATGCCAAACCCTCATCAATTTCTTCGGCAGAAAAAAGAAGCAAGGGAATAGAATCTCGAGCATAAAATGATTGATCACTTGATTCCTTTTGCTGAAAGCAAATATCCAATGCCAACGCTAGCAAGTGTAGAGCACTCAACAGGACACTATCTGGGGCCCGCGATTTAGTCGATATCTCAGCAAAAACAGAATAAAACAGCACAGCACGAATGAACTGAAGGACTGTTTTACAAGTAGCTATTCTAGTCAATCCTCTAAAAGGAGGATAGACTTTTGTCCATTTAGGTAGCTGTGAGGTCAAAGCAGAGACACCACATGACCTCAAATATCGTTCTTCAGCGACCTGCAGATCCCGTAAACTCCAACGAGGATGGTACAGATCCAATTCTTTCCAATACTTCCAATGTAAAGAATACATCCCCTGAAACAAATTTATGAATTAAGAAATAATGATGAACAAAAATAAGTATGCAACAGAAATCCCAAACTGGTGAAGGGAATAACCTGATTAAATCCAGAGGGATTGGAATAGACAGCAACTGTATCTAGAATTTCCTGCAGCTGATGACACTTGGAAAGATCACGAGGGAGTGCTTTTACCAGTTGACTATGAGTAGCATCTCCGATTGCCAACTTGTAAATCAACTCTCTCTTCAAGCTTTCGGCCATTGTAAGTCCACAAAATCTCCTTTCATTGACTACTTGAATGATTAATGTGAGCATCTCTTGCACTAAAATAGGCTCGTACCTGAAGAACAGTCATTTTATACTTTATGTGAAAATTTTAAAAACAAAACATTTTTTTCTGAAAGGGATAATTATGAAGTATATGTACTTAAACGTAATTGCAATTTTGCACCCAACCATTATATATATTTCTTTCAAATATAATTATCAACACCCGCATAATTTGAGAAATAGTAAAAACTGCCCCATCTTTTTCTCAACACTTTCTTGATTTGCTTTTGTTGTAGGGTCTCAAATAACCATCACGTCTGCAAAAACTTGTCCCTTTGATTTCATACAATTGCAACACTTTAGTACAATGCTCCAGAAGCTAGAGGAGTGTTCAGCCAATGATAAATATCCCATGGATTTAAAAACAACCTTTTATAAGTAGTAGTTTAAATACCAAAAAGGGGTGATAAATGTTTTTTTTTAATAGAAACAACCACTTTCATTGAGAAAAAATTAAAGAATACAAGGGCAAACCAAAAAACCAAACCCACAAAAACCCACTAAAGACAGGGTTTCCAATTAAGTAAGATGTTGCCTAGGGAAAAATTACAAAAAGTCTTTGAAACGCAAAGAGAAACATGAAACCTCACTAGAGATCAAACCTCCCCAGCATCCCTCTCCACACCACGAATATTCTAGTGTTCCTTTCCCCCATAGACCCCACAAAACAGCACACACACCCGCCCACAAAAGAAAATGGCCTCTCTTTGAAAGGCGGATGGAGGAGGAACTCCTCAATCATTAAGTGAACATCCATTTGCCTAGCCAGCGAGATATCAAAGTCTTGAAAGAGATCATTCCAAACAGAGCTTGCAAATTCACACTCCCAGAGAAGGTGATCAAGGTTTTCCTTTGCCTTCTAACAAAGGATACAACAAAAAGGACCCATTAACGAGGGCATCTTTCTCATCAGCTTATCCAATGTATCCACACGACCAAGGAAATTAGCAAAACTTGCCAAGAGAAGAACTTGACTTTCTTTTGAATCTTTATCCTCCACAAAACATTAAAGACCGACTCAGCAACAAAAGAGGGATCCAATAATAACCTAAAGAACGACTTACAAAAAAAACCCTCCACAGGGTTCGGACTCAACACGAACATCCCTTCTCCCAAGCCTAAAGTCAAAAACCCTCCACCAAGGAAAGAAGAGAGACCACATCTATTGTTTCCCTATGGTCAACAACCGACAAAAACGAAACGAAAAAGAAAAAGAATTCCCGAAAAAAACCAAAGAGGACGAATGATATGATTTTTGAAAGAGGCAAAAGGTGATAAATGTTAATTGTACTTCTATGATAAGTTATTATTGTGAAATGTATTATTACCTAACAAGGAGTATCCTCAACATCTCTTTACGGGAATGTCTGCATGTCAACTTAATGTAAAGGGAGTGTTGTTGTTGTTGTTATTGTTGTTATTATTATTATTATTATTATAAGAAGAAGAAGAAACTTAGCTTTATTAAGAAAAATGAAAGAATATCCAAGGCTGTACAAAAAAACCAAGCTGAAAAGGAGGCCTCAACTACAAGAAAGGGCTTCAATCCAAAAGAATGACACCAAGCTGGCAAGCTCATAAAATTATAAAAAATCTAAATGAATGATAACGTGGAGTGTAGTGTAGTTTGTGTGAAAATTTGGAAAAGGAGGGTCTCTACTTTCGTATCCTTGAAGATACTAAGGTTTCATTTGAATTCCTGTATTATTGTAACTTTTTGATGATTCAATGAAACTTTAGGTTTCTTTACAAAATATACATAAAGATATTATAATGAATGATTCCTAGCTGGTGCGTTAAACAAAGGTTTAAGTTATACCCAAATGTAGAAGAATAATGTGTTCCAAGTCGAAGTAATCGATGAGTACATACTCACTAGGGCGTTCAACATTTAGGGAAAGATAATCTGATAGCCGGAAGCGTTCGATGATTCTACTGACATAAAGATCAGGTGGAGCCATTGCCGCACAACACTGCAACAGAAAGAGATCAAGCTCCAGACATTGTTCTGACCTGTTACAAAGCCATTAAAAGGCAAGTTTCCTTACACTGTGTGAGAATGAGAAGATAGAACATAAGTGCTTTGTTCCCCGAAAGTTAACTTACCACCTGATTGATCGATACAACTCACATGACAATAGGGCTGCATCTCCGTTCCTCCGCCACATTCCAGCATTAACCTCAGCACAGAAAACTTTAATGCGTAGAGGATGCTCCATAACAAATGAAGAAAAACCGTAGGGATGACAGTCTGTAAGAACACTTTTAAAGAAATCCACATATTCGGATGACATTGAGGAACTGGCACCTTTTGCACTTGGCACCACAGATTCACTAAAACAGCTTCTCAACGCCTTCTGTAATAGCAAGGAAAGCAGCCGATGTAATGGGATGTGAATAGAGACATCCTGTGAGCTAACATCATAAACAATGTTTGGCCAAGCAGATAAGCTTAGAAAATGTAGAGCATCAATCTCCATAGCATAATCCTCATCAGACACTGTATCATTGGTCACATCCATCAACTGGTTGTCTTCTCCAAGATTTATACCATGCTCTTTGTCAATACTCACTTGAAGGCCACCATACATACGTGAGGAATATTGCCTATTATGGTATTTGCTTCTTCTAGGAAGCTTCTCAAAAATAAATTTGCCCTTCTCCGTCCTGTATGACATTTGCTTTGATTCCAGGGCAGGCATTTTTCTCGATGAATAAAATTTGCAACTAGGGGCCAGACTAATGCTCTCATCAAGCATGTTTGGAATGCTTCCAGTTACATTTTCAGTTCCCAACCAACTATCAATAATCTTCAAGCACTCATAAGTCAGCCACATAATAGTCGATGAAATTGTATCTGAACAAACTTCATCAACTCTTGATGCAGATGTGGATGTACTACTCTTTCCCACTACATTACATGCAACACTTTCCTGTGATAGACGTCCTACTTTAGCATGTCTAATGCTATCTATATCATCTACGTTCTGCTTGTACGTCTGGAAATACATCGCATCAGCTGTATCTTCACAACTACTACTACTAGCAGCAGAAAATGCTTCCTTCACCAATAGAGAATGAATGTTAGCAACAGAATGATCTAAACCAAAAGGCAAATGGACATTTTCATTTTCTTCTTCTATGTGGAGGCCTGTTTCTCTCTTCTGAGGATCCATTCCTTGCACAAAAGTCAGCAGTCTCAACCAAGTTCTTAGGACATCCTGCTGCTCATAGATTACATATCTGGGCACTACAGCATGACTCATGACAAATCTAACATCTTCAACTACACGGATGGTGGTTTCATACAAATTACTCCACTTCACAACCTATATACGGGAAACAAAAAAATCATTTTTCTGGATAAAAAAAGGAAAAGGGAAAAGAAAAATCATAAGAAAGCAAAAAACCAGAACTATACCAAAAAGACAACTAATTGAAAATTATTATTGTTGTTGTTGTTGTTAATATATGTAGTCCTTAAGGGGCAGGATATTTATCAACGACTTCATCACAACATTACAAAGGTCATAGTATTTAATTGCCTATGTCTACATAATTGAAGATCACACATCCATCCTCTACTAAAAACACATTATATGAATGTAGAACAAACATAACAATTGACTGAGTGCTCAGAGCTGAAAATAAGGATGCTTTACCTGCAAGCGACCATGTTCGCTTACGCAAGAAATGAAAATATCTTCTAAACATCCCAAAAGGATGGACAATAAGTTCATTTCCTCCACCAAACGAGGAGTAAGTGTTGGAACAGTGAATATTTGCACTGAAAAAGTTGGCAATAGTGGATACTTTTTAAGAGCATGGTCACTACTGTCTTCTATTGCTTCACTGATAACAGTAGGATAATAATTCAAAAAAACTTTTGCAAATTCATATTTAAATATAGGTTCTCCCAGCAATTTAAGAAGTAACTCGTGGACTTTCTTCACTACGCTATCAGTTAACAGCCTCTCTAACCTCACCAAAATATCCAATAAGCCAGCTGAAGAAATCACCCTCTTTGAAACAAAGCTGAGTAAGCTTTCACTGTACTTGCAGAAATCTAAAAGCATCTCAACCACAGCAAATGTTAACTCATTTGCAATCTTTTTATGCTCTGTAACACGGTCACTCAATTTAGGGTCTTCCATGCTAATATCTTCTGCAGATAAGAGTTTGTTTTTCCAAGAAGTGAAGAGTGCATCAAGTATAGGCCCTACAGATTTAACAAATTCTTCTGGAAGTGGCTGTATCTGTTCTGCACCTTTATGCTTTGAGCAAAACCCCTCCCGCTTCCACGCCGTCGCATCACCACAATCGCAGCAACCACCACCTGTATAAATTATGGAGTAATCATGGTCCTGGTGGTTTCCACTCTGAAAGCAAGGGACACAAATTGCACAAGTAGGGTCGTGTTCACAAGTTCGGCACCTATAAGCTATATCGTTTTGTCCCCAAACAGCACCACATACACCACGCTGGCCAACACTCATTTTCGACAGGTTCTTCAGAGCATGAGCTGGTTCACCTTCAAACATCAACCACTGTAACCACATCATACTTTCACGGAATTGGGCTTTCATGGTTGGGCTTGTCAGAGATTTTTTCGACCCTGCTTTAGCTTCTCGTATAACTTCTACCACTTCGACATCAGTAGGCAAAATTGCAGATACCAGCTGTGGTATCAGAAACTTGTTGTCCTTGACAAAAGAAACTAAACCACGAAACAGTTGGTCCAATAGCTCATCAGGAACTCCAAGTACAGCAAGCCGCTGACAAACAAGGGAATCAGAATTATGAACAAGTAAACCGATGATAACCAGAATTTGATCGAGACACTACACTATCTCAATTCCAAGACGAAATTGAATACAAAATCCAATTACAGAAAAGGATAAACGCGTTTACAAAGGAAGACAACAACAGACACGATTGGTTGCAGGATGGGCAGCAAGATACATGAGATTAAAAAGAACAATCTCTATCTGAATAATTTGAAATGCAACGTATAAATAAGAAACGCGAAAAGAAAATCTCTCATTACCCGCAGAATTCGATCACGCGGCTTAAGTGGCGCAGATTCAGAAGGGGAACCAATATCCATATCGTCCATTCTCCGGGAGCGCCAATATGGCACCAACCAGTCAGCGCAATAAAAACAGCGCCGTAGCCGAGAGGTTGCACTCCCCAGGTTTCAACTCCAGCCAACAACTACTCCACGAGAAATCCGAAACCCTAAGATTGAATCCTCCAATTCGTACCGTCTCGATCATTCAATCCCGGAGCAGTGAATTCCAACACTGAGATAATCTTCTTTGTCCTTCTCCCCTCAGAAAAGTTGGTCTATTCACTAAATTTTAGAACCACGATCAGCGTAGAGAAAAATGAACGTCGTCCACAGAAAAGTTTCATCGAGGAAGGTAAGTATAAGTAAGAAAATTGCGTCCAAAGTCGTTGAAATTACAAAAGAAAATGCAGAAACCCTTCGAAGGGAAGTAGTTGATCCTGATCGTATCTTCTTCGGTTGCGTAACTATTGTTCCTTTTTCTTTTTTTTTTTTCAATTTAATTTTATAAAGTTCATATTTTGTCTCACGCAATGCTTAGAGTCGGTGAAATGTAATAACATGGCTCTTGTTTGCAACAGCCCAAGCCCATTTCACATGCGCGCGTGCCTGGCCCACCTCATTTTCTCTCTCTCTTTTTACCATGTTAAACGATGATAATTTTTTAGGATAAGTAGATTGATCAGTACAAGTCCACGTCACTCGAGCTTGTTTGTAATAATGTTGAAACTCAAATAAATTAAAAGCGGTGAGTAGTATATTTTTTCAGTTTAACTATATATCGTCGAAAATATAACTTGTAGGTTAATTGAGTTAGGTTCGTGTTGGCTTCAGTGATTTTTTTTTAAATTTTACTTTCTTTTTTTTTTTAAGCACAGTAATTATAGAGGCGGGGTGGAGATTTTTCGTACAATACGGTAACGATAATATAAATCATTCATGACATCTTATCCAACTAAGACTAATCTTGCTAAGAATGACGTGTAATCTAATCTTATGTTTGTGTTTCGTAGAAAACGACATCACATTTTATGTGGAAGTGTTTGGTAGCTAAACAGATCTAGCCTAGGTTCCTTTTAACTTAATATTCTTTGTGATGGTAGGTCTTATTGGAACTACCACGACTATTGGTCTTAGATCTTAGATCGAGTAGCTTCCACAAAATATGACAAGGTCGTGATCGTTGTTTGGTAAATTTAGGAGGCAAGGAATAGATTGTTGTTTTAGATGCAGTCGACATATTATGAATTTATTAGTGCTTCAATTGAAGACATATTGTTTAGATTCGAAAAAGAGAGGGTGGGATTTGATGGTAAAAACTTTACGAAGGCTCTCCTTTTTAACCAGCCTTTAATTGGGGTGGCATCCTCCTGCAGTGTCATCTTGGAAGCTAAATGCTGATGTTGTTTTGAGTTTTGTTTCTAAGTTGGGCAATTTTTTATGGGTGCTTCGAGACCATTTGGGTCGTGCATGTCTTGTTGGTTTGAAATCAAGCTTCTTGAAGTAACAACCATTTGTTTTGGCCTGAAAAGTATTTTCTCACTCCAACTTTTAGATATGTTGGTTGAATCTGGTTGTTTAAAGGTAGTTAATATGTTGAATTATGAGGCGATTGACATTTCTAAAGCCTCTTTCTATATTGAGGAGGCGAAAGATTGGGGTTGTCTCATTCTTTCATCTTCGTCATAGCAAAAATGTGCTAGCACACTGTATCTCACATAAGGATTTGGAGGAACGAATGTCTTCCATTATTCAAACTCTCTATCCTAAATGGTTTTTCCTTCTGGTGTCTCATGATGAAATCATGTAGATTGTTAGGGCTTACAGGCTTTTCCATTGCATTTTCATAAAAATAAACTTCACACCTTGTATTTGTAATGGAATATTCTTAAAACAAAGGAGAGACTACAAATAAAATCAAACAATAATTACAAAGAAAGGTCAGCACCTTATCCACCTCAACTATATATTTTTAGTAATTTAGCTCATGTTTACCAATTGGTAATGAAAATTGGTGTAATTGCAATGAGATTCCACTAATTGATCAATCATAATGGACCTTAATTACAAATATAATTGGATTGTTTTTGATCATATTTGCATAGAATTATGAATCTGCACTTTATTATTATCATTATTATTTAGGGTTAAGTAATAACGATAATAGTAAATGTGACATATCAATAATTTTCATATTGTAACAATAATAATATATGTCATGCTAACGATTTTGCTGTAATTTTTAAATACAATTAGATTGGTCACCCTTTGCTCGTCACTTAGTTTGCAGTTCGAACCCCACATGTCAATACAAGTACAAAACACTGGTAAACAACAGCAAACGTAATCAAGTGTAGGGGTGATCAGCCAAACTGCCAAAACCGAACCGCTTTCAAAATCGAACTGAAACTGCTTGCATGCGGTTCGATTCGGTTACATATAATTCCTAAACCGCTTTATTTTTAAAAAAAGAATATTTATTTTTTTCCCTTTTCTTCTTTTAAAATTTACGCGGTTCGGTTCGATTTTAGCCTCAAACCGAAACGAACCGAACCGCAAACACCCTTATAAAATACGAAATAGAAGCGATAAAAGCAAAAGGAAAAAAAAAAAGAAAAAGAAAGAGGTGAAACCACAAAACCGAACCGCATATTTCGGTTTCATATAATTCCTAAATTGATTTATGCAGTTCGGTTCGGTTTTAGCCCCAAACCGAACCGAACCACGAACACCCCCTAATTAAGTGGGACCTACTTTTCAAGTTAACATTGATTTATTACGTTTCACTTGGGATAAATGTGACTTTACTCCAAATCAATTGCATTCCATTCTCTATTTACACAATGATTAAGAAAATAGGTTACATTACAAATTTACTCCTTAGACTTCAACATTCACGTCTACTTGGTTCTTAAATTTTTAAAATTACAAACATAGTCATTCAGTATTGCTATTATTATTTTTTTAAAATGTACAAATCTAAGTAGGCACAAAATTAAAAGCTTATAATTTCATTAGATATAAAATATAAATTTATATTTAATAGATCATTTAATTGAAAAAAAAAATTCAAAGATATATTATTCACAAAATTGAAAGTTCTAAACGTGTTAGACACATATACAAAGCTTGTGAACTGATTAGACACTTTTAAAATTTTAAAACTTATAGACATAAACCTCAAGATTCAATGACTAGATTAGTAATTCAACCCAAATTTTATCATGAAAACTAGTTCTTTTAAAGTAGTTTTCTATAATATATATATATTAATATAAAATTGCCAACTTTTTGACAAATTGAAACTTTAGATGTTGATTAGTGGTTGGGAGACATGAACACAAATCAATAATAATTTGGTTTTGGTCTAATATTTATTTTCTTTTATTAATACAATAACATGGAATACTAGAATTAAACCTCTGATATTATGATAGATGTTAATATCTTAATCGCTACCCAATTGTAATAAAGAAAATTGTTTAAATTAAAATAAAATTTATTTATTTAAGAGCCATTTGAATTTACTCAGTAAAAAAGTGTTTTTCAAAAAATTTATTTTTATTTAAATTTTTTTGATAAAAATTATTTAAAATACACTTCAAAAGTTATTTTGAGTGATTGTGAAATATTCCAATTTTTTCTGAAATAACTTATTTTTTAAATTAAATATTTAAAAATGTATTCTAAACACACTTTTAGTTGACATACAGTAGTCAAGATGAGGCATGGAAACTATCATTAAAGGACAGAATTCTCATATATAATTAAAAAAAAAAAAACGAAAATGAATTTTGTTAGGATAACTTCATATGCATAAAAATTGCTAATAATAAGTATATTTTCTTCCTTAAATAAAAATTTACTCAATAAATTTAATTTATAAAAAAAGTATTAAATGTGTAGTCAGGAATATGGTTCCATATACATTATACATTTTCTTAGCTATGACATTAAAACCTTTGTCTTTTTCTGTGTTGTGTTATGTTTAGTATTAGTAAACTTTAAATATGTTATTATAAAAGATTAGATATTAAATAAATTATGCATCCAATACCATGTGAGAACATCAATATTTCAAAAATAGGTAACTGAATGCTATGCAATTTGACAAACCGCCCCAAACAAACACAAAATGTTTTCAGATTTTAAATTATATCATGAAAGTCGTTGTAATGTTACTTAATTGCTGTTCATACACATTGGCAATTTATTGACTTTATTCAAAATTTATTTATTTATTTATTTATCTATTATTATTTAAAAAATAATTTTAAATGACAAAACTGTTTAAAATAATTACAAATAGTAGCAAAATATATCTGCGATAGATCCCAATCAATAGAAAAAGTCTGTTATAAATATTTTAGTTCATTTTTCTATATTTGAAAACACCCCATAATAATAATAATAATAATATTATTATTATTATTATTATTATTATTTGATAACGAACAAGTGGAAGTATGAGAACTTGAATTCCCATTAAAGTATGCTTATTTTAAGCATCCAAAATATTCTAATACAATGTAACATAAGATGATTTGAATTATTAACCTATTTTTAATTGTCAAGATGAGCATAACTTAACAATAATTGACATGTATTCTCTATCTTCAAGTTGGAGGTTTAAATTTCTATATTTCACTTATTGCGTTGAAAATTGAGATGTTTTTAAAAATAGAAAAACTATTGAAAATAATTACAAATATAACAAAATTTTACTATCGCAGTCTATCAAGGATAGAAAGTAAAATTTTGCTATATTTATAAATAGTTGGATATTTTTTTTTTATTTATAATAATTTTTTTTTGAAAATTTTATTTTAATTTAATAGATAAGTTAATTTTTCCACGTTCATTTGAATGAATTCCTATTTTGACACTCGATATAATTTTGGTAGATGCTTATGGATATGCTTTAAATAGTTTATTTTTAAAAATTGTTTAAATTACCATTCCGTAAAATGATAAGTTTGAAAAAAAATTAGAATTTAGTTTATATGATTTATAATTAAATTTAATTTTTATAATTTAATAAAATACTAAAAAAATTAATGTCATAAGCAATATTTAGAGAGTTTTACCAAACCATAAAAATTAGATTTTAATTTTCTCCCGATTTAACATCTTGGAAACATGACTATAATCTACATCAGGAAAATACCAACATGCCTCATCGGATAATTTGTCTTATATTTTATTGATATTCTCTCACATGGTTCATGTGATTTTATTCCATAGTTTAAATCTATAAGAAATTATTTGAAATTTCTAAATGAAATAAATTTTCATGAACTGTTGAAAAGTAAATTAGTTGGTCAAAAGCTAATCTTTTATACATTTAGATCCTAATTACTCTCCTCTTGACAACATAATCGTCTAATCTTACTATGGTTGAGTTATCAAAGAAACTCAAAGGACATTAAAATCTTAAGTGACACCACCAAAAATCATCCTAATTTAATACATATTGGTGGAATATTAAAATCTTCACCCTGGTTCTTTGTGATGTCATATCCCAAACAAAACTTTTGTAAGATTAAAAGGGGTGAGGATCTTAATTGGCAGAATCAAAATACTTGACATTTTGCTTGTAAGAGTATCAATTACAAAGCAAATATAGGTTGACATTGATGCATAATTTCAGATGTCAATGGATACAAAATGGAAGTAAAAATATAAAAGAGAGATTGAAAAGGAAGGATTTGGTTTCTCAATTCTCACCTCCCACTGGACTCAGCAATTCTAGTTCTGCAACCCATGTGCTCAAGAAATTTAGTAAGGCTTAAATGTTTTGCAGCCCATTGCTCAGCCAACTTTTGTTCTTTGGCCTCTGCATCTTTTCTCAACCCTGCCAATTGTTCCTTATACTCAGCTTCAATCCTCTCTAAAGCAATCTTCTCTTCTTCTCTAAGAGCTTTCACTTTTCCTTCAACCTCCTCCATCTTCTGTCGAATCCGAGACGCCTTCTCCGACTCCAATTGCAACTCTTGTCTCCTTAACCTCCATGCTGTTTCCTTCTTGTGTGCTGCCCAAGCACGGTGCCCTTCGTCGAGCTCTCGGCAGCATTCTACAAGCTCGGAAGCAAAGAGGCTTCCACCGCACGACGGCATTGACATTTGAGGTGCTAAATTGCCTAACACAAGAGGTATATTTTCTGGCATTCTCTCTGCCTGCTGCAGCCAGGGGATGGGAGAGTAGGTTGGAACTGTAGGGGAAGAAAGTGTTAAGGTGACCGACGGGGAAGGCGGTCGGAGCGAAGAGCCACCGTTGGAGTTGGAAAGCCAAGGAGGAAGAGATGGAGGTGGAGTGGATGAATCAGTTTGAAGAAAGCCCCCATTGGAAGTAGCCATGAAATAAGTTCAATTGTATAGCTTTACAACTTGTTTCAAAGTAAGATTTCTATTCTATTCTATTCTAATTTATAAGCATTGTTCCACTCACTGCTCAATTCAAGCCTTCAAAGACCAACCAATAATTCATATGTGCTTCATTTATTAGCTTCCCAGAGCCTTCTTCTTTATAGCAGCCTCTAAGAAAGGATTTCAAGATGTGAGATAAGAAAATGGAAAAGACTGTCTAACACAGCAATCTATAACAAAATTTGGCCTAAATTTACTTCACACATTTCAGACAAGAAGCTCCACAACTGTGCCATCAAGATACAGAAGAAAACTTCAACCTCGATTAAACAACAAACCAGAAATAACCAGCTATAGAAACCGGAGAGATTGAGTAAATTAGCAACGCTGGTATAATTGTTTCATATTAGTAGACGAAACCCATTTGAATTTTACCCCAAATAATGCTCTCCATCCAAGAAAATTCTGCAATGCTCATCAGAATTAAACAAGGAAAGCGACCCAGAATTCCCATTGTTCAAAGCAAAAGAGTACAAGAGTAGAAAAAAGGACTATAGTCATCATGAAATAGGCATCAGAAATATTTCCTCACTGAAAGTCCTTGTAAGAACACAAATGAAACCAGAAAACAGAGATAAGAAAGATGGAAAAGGCAAAAGAGAGAAGAGTGCATACACTGGTAGTGGTAAGTACGAGCCTCCACAGCCAAAACAGAACCAAATTGAGTAGTAACAAAGAGAGAAAAAGAAAGAAAGGAGAAGAGGGCAATTGTTTAAGAAACCCCAAAAGGAGAGAGAATAGAAGAAGTAGGAAGATGGAATTAGAAAAGGGGTAAAGGGGGAAAGAGGTAAATATACTGAAGAAAGAGGCCAAAGAAGAGGGGGAAAGAGCTAAGAGTGGGTGTTCCACTCAGGCACAGCCCACAGCAGCATTAGCTTTCGTTTAGTCACTGTTCCATATATATGTATAAAGCCAGAAGGGACGATTGAGACAGAGCGAAACAGCTGAGGATCAGAGCTGCAGACACAGAGAAAGAGAAAGAGAAAGAGAAAGAGAAAGGGGAAGGGAGTGGGTGTTGCTTGGCATTTATTGCTCACGAAAGGTTTAAGCTTGGTTTCAGCGCTTAACCTGCGCCACCCCCTGCTCTTCTCCAGGCATTTGAGACTGCAAGGCTGTTTGGAGACATGTAAATAGGATTATTGGATATTATAAGAGGATAGAGTGGATTTGGAATGTGTGAGGACTATGGAGGAAACAGAAATGAAATTATGAAGCGTAAAAATGGTAGGAAAAGTGATTGGATTGAAAATTGTTGGAACAGAATGGGTTTTGTATTACAAATCAAGCTCAAAATGCTCAATCCGAACATAGATTTTGGATTACATTCATTACAATCTCATCCCATTCCCAAACACCCCCTAAATTGGTTATCATCAAGATCATATTTAAATGAGAAAAATTATGAGAAGATGAGAGTATGGTTGAAAAAAGGTTAAAAGAATTGAAAGTTAAACCTATGCCACCAATGTACACCTTCTTTTTTGGTAGCTCAAGCGTAAAAATTTCAAAAGCACGCTTAACTATTCCAACGATTGAGCTACCGAAAAGAAAGTTGCACTTTGTTGACATAAATAGTAACTTTCAATTCTTTTTAAATGTTTTGTATTTTTCAGAATGTCTCTCATTTGAATGTAATATTAGTTCATTCATGTCCCCTTCCTAAACTTGGGATATTACATGCCCACCAGCTTCTGCTTGCGTTTGTCCCCCAAACTCATCTTATTATGAGAGGTCATGCTTTGCTACCATCTACAATGCCTTAGGCCCAAGAGTTAGACTAGGATTCAAGCAAATCTATGTTAGGCGACTTTCTATGAATTTTCTTAAAAAGCGTGTGATGATAAAACATATTAAAAAAATTTACACTATTTCAGTTTGGCTTGGCAAATAGCAAAATAACAAAAAAAAATTTCAAATAATAAATGATTGTAAGTTATTTATAGTTATAAATATATTATTATATTTGGAGCTCTTAGCATAGAGTGAACTATTATAGTCAATTCCACCAACTTCAAGTTTGAGGGTCGAACATTTCTTTACTCTTATCAATTACGTTGAAGTATTGAGATATATCAATGTCATAAACTTGAATTTGTAAGTTTATTAGGACTCTAACATGGGTCTTAAAATTATTTAGATTTCCACAGAGAGTTGGAATACAATTAGATGAGAGTGGTTTAATTGGTTATCTTTTGCATCTTCTATGAAAGTTTTGAGTATAATTCATATATTTTTGCATGCTATTAGTAATGAAAGATCAAAACTTTTTCTTCATGAGATAAATTGGAATGTCTTCCCAACATCTATAACATTACCTTTTTCTAAAGTTTGCTTCTACGGTACAATTTTAAGATAATCATTTGGATCATTTTGTTTGGGGGAATAGTACAATGATAAGATGTGATTTAATGTCATTAAAACCAAATATTAATTTGTGATTTAAATTAACTCATATTCAGAGATTCATGTTATTGCAACTTTAACATCATCTCTTTCTTGTTATTTGATTTAAAAAATATTTTTCAAATAGTATTATCCACTCCATCTTCAATGAGATGCTATGAGGGTAGTTAGTCGAATTTGTTGGTTGCTTTGTTTATTATTGTCAATCTTCTCTCTTATTTTTAATGTGATATTGAAAAGGAAAAAAAACCAACGTAAGATAGTGAGAAAAGTAGCCATAAACCACAAATTTCATAATCAAACGAGTAAATCTATATATTCAACAAAAATGTTTGAATGCTCTTAAACTAAAAGGTCAATATACATATTGTGCTTACAAGTTTGTTTGTTTTTTCTTTTTTCTTTTCCTTTTAAACTTTAATGGTGTTTAAAAAAAAGTTTTATTATATGTTTGAATTCCATTAGTCTATTACATATAAAATTTAAAATAAGTTTAAATTACAAAATCAATACTTAAAAATGTTTTAATTGACCCTTCAACTTCCATATTTTTAAATATAGTCTCTTAATTTTAGCATGTCAAAAAATTATAAATGTGTTAAACACAAAATTAAAATTTTAGAATATATATATATATATATATAATTTTAATATTTATATGAATTAACTTTTTAAAATTGATCTGTTTTCATATTTAAAATTTAGAAAAAAAATTATTTGATGTTGAATTTTCTTATTAAATAGAAAATTAAAAATAAAGTTAAACTATAAATTCAGCTGTCATGTACATTAATAACTTTCAAATTTACAATTCTTTTTTTTTTCTTTTCTTTTTTTCTTTTTCATAAAGTTTAGTGACTATCTTAAACATATATATGAAAAATGCCTTAATATATTTATTTTAAGTTCAATCTTACATAAAATTTAAGGCAAATTACAAAAATACCCTTAAATACAATGTCGGTTGCAATTACGTGCACAAACTTTCAATTATAAAAATTATACTCTCAAACTTTTATAAACACTAAAATTAGATGTTCAAATTTAAAATAGTTGTAGAAATTAACTCCCAAATGATAAAAATTAAACTCTCAAACTTATATAATTGGTAATTTGAGGGTCCAATCTCAAGATTTATATAAGTTTGAAGCTTAGCATAATTATCATCGTATTACATTTTAGACGTGGGTTTTTGCATATTCAAACTTTTGGTGTAGATAGTGAAAATTGTTTCGAAATTTGGAATGTAATTACTGATAATCAGATGAGTAGTGAAATGTGTGAAGTAACAATGGCGGAATAGAAATAAAACCATAAAATGTGAAAATAATAGGAAAGAGAATTGAATTAAAAACAGTTTGGAAACAAAAATGAGTTTGAGTATTAGGGTTTAGGGTTTAGGAGTTAAAATTAAGGAAGAAGAAGAGAGATAAGTAAGTAGGGGAGAGAGTGAGAGAAATAGAGGAAAAAGAAAAAGATAGGGAGGAGAATAGCAGAAATAAATAAAGAGAGGGAAGAAAGTGATGGGGGGAATAAAGAAAGGATGGACAACAACCGAATATTGGGATGGGAGAAGAAAGGGGTAAGGATCGCGGAATGGTTGCGGTGGGTGGCCCCAGAGATTAGAGAAGTGTGACGTGAAAACCCTAGAATTTCAAATTAGGATGTTTTTGTTTTGAGTTCAAGAGAGAGAGAGGAAGGAGTGGACTGTAGTCCGGATTTCGCGGCCCGAGGTGACGGAGTTTGATGGAGACTCCACATTTCTTTTCTCTCTGCTCTGATTCACTACTCCTTCCCTTACTCCCTCTCTCCCCAGGTTTTGTCAGTGATGCGTTACGTCCCTTTATCTTCTCCAAACCACCCCCCCCCCCCCTCCCTCTTTTTATTCGCCTTTCCTTTCTATCATCATACTTCCCATCTTTCTCTTGCATCAAAATTTCATTCTTATTGCGATAAGAATTAAAATTTAGAGACTAAAATTAGATAAATTTTAAGATACATGACCAAAATAGTATTTCAATTTTTTAAGAGCTTTTATATTCATTCAATCTAAATGAATCATCACAAATATTACAAACGTAGAACTTGGTGTTAAATAGAGTTAAATCATCTATCAATCTTAAAAGGTAAACTGGAGAATCGTGACAAATCTAATATAAAAATTTGTTAAGAAAAAAAAAACAGTTTTACGTATATTGAAAGACTTCAAATTATGGATCAATCTAACAATTTAAGTACTTAGATTAAGAGAAATTTAATATTTAATTAATACAAAAATTTGTTAAAAAATCTGTAAGTAAAAATCAATATTAGTTGAAAGGAAAAGACATTTTGTTAATGCAAAATTGAAAGACTTTAAACTATGGATGAATCTAAAAATTCAAGCGCTGAGGTTATGAGAAATCAAGATATTAAAATACTTAAAAAGACAAGATTAAAGTGATTAAATATTTTTCTCCTAAAAAAAGTGATGAAATTTTTAACGAAAAAGAAAAAGCATGGGAAAATGGGGGATTTATTTGTTGTCGCGTCAAGAAAGCTCTCATGTCCCATCATATTGATAGGTAAACGGGGAAAAAGCTGGTTACTATGATTAACAATATGAAAAGGGTTGAATGAATGAATAAGGATAAAGAAAAGGGTTTTTTTTCTTATATAATTTTCTTTTTAAAAAAACAAGAACCAAACAAAAGGAGAAATGTAGAAAGTAAAATGGGAGTATCTATTAAAATAGTAATAAAGAAAAAGAAAAAAAAAAAAAAAAAAAAGTAGGATTTGATGTTTCAAAGCTGCCGTGAAATTGAGGGGGATCCTCTTCTTTCACCCAAATTCAGTCCCAGTCTGCAAAAGCCGACTAACACTGAACCATTGCGACATTGAAAATTAGCCTCCCATCTCGCAAGGGACACTCACAGCCGCCCATCTCCGCCGGGATTCCGCCGCCGTCGGTAACCGGAAACCTCAAACCAAGATTATAGTCATCACAATGAGAATTTTAATTACTGTTTTACCATTTTACCGTGCGGCCGTCTTAGCTCAGCCGGTAGAGCGCGTGGCTTTTAACCACGTGGTCGTGGGTTCGATTCCCACAGACGGCGTTTGTTCTTTTTTGTTATCTTCTTCCTTTTTAAATATTAGTTTGTTATTTGTAATGTTTGTTAGTGAGAAATGAGAATAAGGCCTAGAGGTAGGGATGTTGTAGACAAGCCCCACCCAAGGTGTGGTGTGGACACGTGGAATTTTTGGCATGTTTGGTTTGTAAGGCCCCACCACCATCCCCACCCCGCCTTAAAACTCTCCATTGGAATTAAAGATAGGGCCAACAAATAAAGTCCGATTCCATATATATTTTTTATTGGAGTTTTTCAAGAACAAAACCATGTATAAATTTGAAAATTTTAAAGTTAAAGTTCGTTATTATTATTAATAAACCCATAACTAAAGATATATTAGAAGACTGAGAAACCAAGTGATCAACGATATATATATATATATTTTTTGAAACAGATACTTATTTTAGTATAAAAACATATATTTTTTCTTTTTATGTTTAGTACGTAAATATTTATTTGAAACTCCATATATTAAAATTGAACTATTTGTCTGAAATTTATACATTTGTGGGTAAGCATACTCAAATGTAATGGGAGCACGCGGATAAATTATTGAGGTTGTCAACTTAGTGGTTAATTTATATAGGTGCTACAATAAGTTATAGTATGACTTAAATTTTGAAATTTTACTATAAAAAATTGTACGAAGACCAAACCAGTATTCAAACCTAAAATTAATTAAAATTTTCCTATCATAATTAATCGAGAATAATTAAATGAAAGTTAACACTAAAGACGAGAAAATAATTATTGGTAAAAATTTGATGGTATAAATATAAAATATTGAACCCTATTAATCAAATGGAAACTAAACTAAAAAGTCTAGTAAAATATAACATTTTGGAACAAATGGCTTAAGAATAAAATGGAAACCAGCCTCAACCCCTAAGAACCAAAAAATTATTTTCCCCTTACTACCATTATTATTTCACAAAAATACGCCTTACCTGCTAAAAAAAATATGGACCCAATTTTAATTAGAAAAGAGCAAAAGGGATCCATTCAAAACAAAAGTAGAAATAAAAGAAAAAAAATAAATAATCAAGAAATAAACCAAACTAAATAAAAATTAATTTATCGATTTTGTTCTTTACATGACATCGGTTTGAATTCCTTCTTCACAAAACTAATTGGTTTCGTTTGATTCTTAGTTGGCCTTAAAACCGACAAAATCAAACCAACTTTCACCCTACTCTAAACATATATTTGAAGTCAGCATTCATCAAACTTGAAAAGATGACTCCACCGCTACAACTTTACAGGACGAAGAGAAGTATATTTTGCAATGAAACGTGTTGAACCAAGGGATGATTTTGTCACGTGGTCTAGTTTACATTGAATCAGTTACAAAGCCCAGAACACAAACCTTGTATCTCAGAATTTGAAGCATTTGGGAGAATATACGTCGCGGATTTGCCGTTGCTCGAGCATGTTAGACTCAACTGGTTACCTACTTGCTGTGACTGAAAACCAAAGATGGAAATTTGGAAGAAAAGTTAGATTCAAGGAGTTGCTACTAAAAAGTAGGACGGGAATGTGTAGTATTCATAATTCCCTATAGTTTGAACTTTCATCCACTTGGACACTACTTTTCGTTTTCTAGCTGTGGATTTACCATAAGCCCGGAGATACCAACCTCTCTCAAACTTTCTAGATTAAGTTAATAAAATTTAAAGAATAGCAAATTGTTTGTGGTTGGAATGCCCCGAAGCCCATCAAAGTCTAAGTTCAACCCACATATTATCATTTTCCTATATATATCAACAAAAATAATTTAGTGATTTTCTTAATTTAAGACAGTATATGGAAATATTTTTTATATTTAAAAATAAATATTTTATACTATTAATATTGTAGATCCATCTCCTTTAAAACTTTTACCTAGACATAAAATAAATATATAAGTAATATAGTACAGCCGCATCTTTATTTAAATTTGATTTCTTTCTTGATGTTATATTTAAATATAAATTAATGAAAATATTTTAAAAATCTTTAGTAAATAATTTTTTAGAAGAAAATATAACTATGGTAAACGTAAAGAAGCATCAATTTTCTTGTGTGTATATATACACATTAGGAAAATTTTATTTTGACCCTAACTTGTCAAGTTGTATCAATCTTAGCCCTAATTTTTACTTTCATCAAATTGCACTTCAAACTTAACCAAATACTGCAGTTTAAATTCTCTAACAAGATATGTTTCAAATAAAGCATATGTTAAAATATATGAATTTTGTCAAATTATTCAATGATTAATTTGTGAAATAATCAAATTATTATTATTTTTTTTTTTTTGCAAAATTTTGTTTTGTTAGAATTAATGAGTTGGTGAATATTTTTTTCACTATGTTCTATTAGAATTAGACAAATTAGAAAACAATGGAAGTAAAAATTGCAACGCGTATTTAATTTTAGGGTCAGAAATTGAAAGTTTAGTGTAGGGTCAACTGAACTTTTCCCAAAAAAACCTTAACAAAATGACTATAAGATAGACCATGAATACTTGTTAAGTGGGGTGTGGTAGGAAATGTTAAAGAAAATCCTCTGCAAGAAAAAACCAAGGAGAAAATGACGGAGAAATGAGAATGCAGACGGAAGTAATACCAAGCAGTATGTAGGTTCTGAATTACAGCTCCATTTCGAAGTAGGAACGCAGGACAAATAATGACACCAAGAACAATGACGGTTTGCATCAAATCCTCGACGAAGTAAAACCAGGCCGACGGTGAACCTGGAAAATAACATCTTAGATCAGTTTCAAAGTTCATGCCAAAATAGGCCAACAAGATAGGTATGATCTCAAGCACTTCTTTGAAAGAAAGAATCTTTTACTTCTACTATCAACAAGAGAGACCTGGAAGTAAAAATCCAAAACCAACAATGAATCTGAGGTTGCATTGTACACATACTAATTTCATCAATGGAACATGGTCTCATTTCGGTCTCATTTCGTGAGTCCAGTTCTAAGACATTGGAAGGAATAAAGTATTCAGATCATAGAGTGAATGTGTATTTTCCTCTAGTAGACAGCCAATTACATAACATTTCAGAATTGCAGTCTAGTTTTTAGGCAAACAAAATCCACAGACGGCACGGAGTATACTAACAACATTCCCAAGATCATTCCTTCCATAATTATAAAAACATTTCTGAAGATTAACGTCGTTTGTAATAGCTAAAGAATGTTCCATGGGACACCGAAATATCGTTTAACAATGAAAACAAGATTTTATAAGCATATTTCGACATCAAGTTCGTGATTAGATGTGATATCTTGGGTTAAAAGAAACTCGCTATATCTTGTTACTCCACGTCTAATTTTATATGCTCTCTTAATAGAATTGGCAGAAGGCAGCAGAAATATAGAGTGAATTGCTTACCCGGCAATCAGAAGTATTAGCGAAATGATCCATAATACGCATTGATATATCTTGAATTTATGTTCGACAGCAGAGGAAGAATTTGTTCGAGAAGTATATCTTTGGCTAACCCATCCAAACTGCGGGCGAATGAGAAATACGAACCCCAGAAGAAATCCAGAAACAAATCCACCAATATGAGCAAAATTGTCAACATGAGGAAGAATTCCTACTGCCAAATTGATCACTATGATGACCAACAGAGTAACAAGAGCTGCAACCTGAAGGGGCAACGAGACCATGAAATGCAACCAAGACAAGTGTCAGGATTCATCCGAAAATTCCAATAGAAATGCAGTTTGAAGAGTACCTTATTAGAATATATCGTCCAGTTAGTGATGAGTTCAGAAAGCATTCCTCCGAGCAACCCAAATAAGGCACCAGAAGCCCCAACAGAAATGTTTGACTGGATGAATAGAGAAGACAACACACTCCCACCAAATCCAGATATAACATATAGCAAACCAATCCGTACTGTAAAAGATCCACAAAAGAATTTGTAAAGGGTGGAATGCTAATGAATCCAATCCACTATATATAAACACAGAAGGATCCGTGTCTGGGAAAATAACAAACAGAACTCCTAATAAAATGGCCAACAATAGGAGGTCGCCTCTTAAATTGGCATTTCAGGGAATAATTCTGCTACCAACACCAGAAAAGAAAAAGAGAGAATGATAGAAGGTACATACGAAATCCGAATTCTTGTTCAAGACGAATTCCAATGACTAAGAGACTTAACATATTTGTCAATAAATGAAACACACCGGCATGTAACCAATTACACGTGACAAGACGCCACAGTTGGTCTCCATGAACAACTTTATTAACTTCTAGTGCACCCATCTTCCGTAGCCTGAAACACAAGGCAATAATTGGTTCAATGGACGATGCATAGTTCATGCTAATTTGCAATAGAAAAATATTTAGGTGCATCCCTATTAATACCTATCTTTGTACATCCCACTAAATTATTTGAATCATATTTTGACACGTGCCAAAATCTTCTTATTTCTTTTTTGTAATATTTTAATTATTTTTTGGTGTGAATGATGATAGTAGGATGCATATAGATGGGTGCATCTAGTATGTCCCCTTTGCAATAACCCAGAAAATTTATCCAACTTTAAATGACGAAAAATTTAAGATTAATTAACACAAACTGGATTCTGGAAGAAAAGAAATATGAAGAATACAGTGAAACCAACTTACGTTAGAGATGAAGGTCCAAGCAGAGGATTTTCTTTTAGGGGCTGGAAAGAGAATCTACCCAAGAATCGAGCAATACAAGAGACTGAATTCTTAGGGCAATTATTAACGGACATGGTGATGACGAACATAACAATATTGGCTATAACAAATGATGGAATTAACCAAGGTATCCATTTCTTGAATTGCTTGACTTCCCAGAAAGCAATTGAACCTGGTGCTTGTAACGAGTGGGCATCCGCCTCTACAGGGTGTATTGCAGTACCTTGCCGGGAATTGACCCTGATTTGAATATCTGCAGGATGGTGTTCTTCCATTGAAAGCTCTTCTCAAGTTTGAGAAACAAAATAGGATGAGACAATTGGATGAAACTGATCAACAACCCAAAAGAAAAAAGAGGAAAAGAACAGTGTGTTTACTTTAGATAGTGAAAATGGTCGACAATGATAGAAGCTTACCGAGTCATAATTTGAAAGTGCAAGAGTCAAAGGTCACCTACCATGGCTGCTTGAAAGATATGAGAGACGCCCAATTGTTCTAAACGAGAGATGGCTTGAGTTATAATTCTCTCAGGCAAAGGAAGAAAATTCAGAACCCAATTAACTTCTTCTTTTTCATTTCCTTTTCCACATCAAACAAGAAATAGCTATTCATTCTTATTTTTACAACTTCGTGAATAGCTCTATTCATTTCAGATTATAGATTGCGTATTGCATGAAACAGAAACAAAATTGTCAAAATATATTAAAAAATAACATGCCGTATAATGGCTATATATTCGCTGTAGTCTTCAATAATTCAATTGCTATTACGCATCTGCCAATTTTAAGCCGTATGATTACTTGTAACAATCCAACGCCTTCGCCAATTAATTAATAAAGGAATGCACAATTATCTTCAGTAAGTAATTGTTTTTTTAATAATAAGCACACATCAAAGATCAGGCGGTTGCAGTTGAGCTCGCAACTCCTTTTAAGAAAATCTCAACGATCAGATTCTTCCAAATGAATTGGTTGACCTACTCTGAATGAGAAAAATCAAAGTCAATAATAAACAATAAAACAATTAATTCAAAGATGGTTGTTATTTGATCATAAAATAACAAACGATAAAATAATTAATTCACGCTAGAAGGGTCTACTGAAGATGGTTATTATTTGTCTTACACTTGACTGAATAAATCTATTCCCAAAACAAAAGAGATCATATGAACTAGATGAGTTCAAAATAACAAAGGGCCTGGACCCGAAACTGAGCCTTAGAAATCAGGGTTTTGGAATTTCAATGGTCCCAAAATCCAATCGGCCTGTGGAAAACTATAAATCTGTTTGCTTAAGCTGAATTAGCGTTTCGCATTTAGAATGGTTTTATGATCATTGTTTTTCTAAAATTGGAGATTCTCCAGGCAGTCCACTGCTTGCGCATTTTGGGCAGCAACCCTGAGAGCATTATTGACTCTGTTATCCATCATGATAATTGAGTAAGCAGCAAATAAAATGTTTAATCACTCACCTCAACTCTTGCTAATTCTGCATATATTTCCTCTGCTTTATATGCGTGTGTTGACTCTCTCTGGACACTTGATTTACTTCAGAAAGATTACCTGCAAATCTCCCCAATGCTCATGACAATAGAGCAATGAATTGATGAATCAGTTATTGATGCCCTCCTCACCTTTTGCAGCGAAAGCTGTGGTCGATGCTTATGCGCTCTGCTTGCTAATTTCATCAGTTGCTTCATCGGCATCGCTTGGAGATGTTTTTCCCCAGCGCTGGACATCGTGTCACAAATGCAGGTTGGAATGAACATAAACTGAAACCAAACCAAAACATGCCCAGTGAGATATTACAGCACAAACCGTCAATTGTCTCCGTTCCATTTCCAATGACTGAAATTATACAAGTTTTGCCAGGAACTGACCGCATGTAAAATTCATAAATAAACACTTGCATTTTCTATCCTAAGTCAACCGTTTGCATTTGAAACCAAATTCATACTTTTACCAATCTGGCCCAAGGAAACTTTAAAATATCATAAAGTTGGGATGTAGTGGATGAAGGAATTAAGCCAAATCCATTGCCAAACAAGGAAAATCCATCCCCAAGTAGGAACTTAGAAGAACACTCTCTAAACAACTAAATTCTATATTAAATTGTTGATAGAAACTTCTTATTACAACATTAAAATAAAATAAAACAATTAACTAATTAATTATGAAGTACTAAATAAACACTAATTAATCAACTAAACAAATATTAAATTCAAATATACTAATTATCCTATAATTCTCCTTGATCATACTGCACTTCATAGCCATTCAATATCAAGCACAGATGCAACGTTCAGATTCAGGCCTCTGTGCACAATCAACAATTTGGCAATTATTGTTGGGTGCCAAACTAACAACAAAATGCAGGATTGCAAACACTTTTCGACTTCGAGGCTATTGAGTGCCTATCCTTCAGACAAATCTGCAAGTCCACATAGATAAATCCTAATCCTCCGGAATACAAAAATATCAAGAAAACCGAGCTTCTTGAGCAAGAGCCATGCAAAATGCCAAATTCTTTTGAAGAAAGAGTAAAAGCGAGAGTAGTACAAAGAGCATCATGAAATTTAGGAATATTAATGGGAAGAGAGCCGGAAATCAAATCACATTCCTCGTTTGCACCATCAGGCTTCGGCAACGACATCTAGACTGAATATTTCGAGTTCTGGTTTCAATTTAATATTATAGTGAAACAGCGGAATAAGGTATTACGTCAAATCCATAAATCTATGACCAAACAGGGATGTCCATGTCTAGATGAGATAAACTCTCACAGAAGAACGTTCAAAAGCTCCTTAAATAACATAATTAACTAATTAATTCTAAAACAGTAATTAACCTAAATTAACCAAAAAAAAAAAAAATCAAAGTAAAATATACTAATCATCCTATAATTATCTCATCATAAGGAGTATTGCTTAACAGAGCGAAATAGGAAGCTCTTAAGCTTCGTCTCTTTCTGTTCACCTCGAAGTCAGACAAACTGAGAGTAAGCTAGTTTTAATCAACGTTGAAGATACTGTGTGTCATTAGAATATACAATATTGAATAAAAGAAAGCAGGCAATCATTGATTCAACCAGTAGAACAATCGAGCAAGCCAAGAGTAAACAGAATTTAATCGATGCCACAGATACTTGTGAATTGACAGTGAACAAGAAATCAGACAGTCATCGATGCAATCACTAGACAAATTGAGAGTAGTTCGCTTCCAGAAAAAAATTAGAAGAATGAAGCATCGATATAGAAAGAAGCATCGCACCTGATTGGCCGATGGCAACTATGGTTTAGAGACGGAGAAAGAAGATAAGAGTAGTTGAGTCCAAGATTGAGGGTCGAAGATGACGATTGAGATCAAAGTAAACCTTGGTTTGTTTTGATTCTCTCCAAGTCCTCTCCTCGCTTCTCCGGAACGGGCGGGAAAGAAAATGAGAAGAGGCTTACGTCAAACTCTCTTATATAAGTACATTGCCATAACTCATAAAACTGATTTCATTTTTCCACAAACGCTTACTGGCCTCACTTTTCACTCTTTGTAATTTAAGCATCCAAATATGTGTAACAAATACTATTCGCTCTCTACATTTTCTTTCTTCTACAAGCCACGTTATTTCTCTTTCAAATAATTTTATTATTGTCGTTGGGTAATTTGTCCATGTTTTGTCATTAACAATATACAATGTTGTTTTGCATTTTTTTTTTTTTTTTATCTAGAGTTTTGCAATTGCTATGTATAATTGATTTGTCATATTAAAAATATTAACAGATAAAGATTAAAATATTATCTTTTACTCCCTATTCAAGTTTGTTTAATTTAGTTCCTAACCTTTTATTTGCCTAATTTTAGTCCCTGGAATTTCAATAAGTCATAAAATTAGTTTCCACACTTCTGTAGATTTTATTTTATTTTGTTATCTATTAACATTTTTATCATAAATTTTCAAAACATATTTACATATTGTATTTTTTTACTTGAAACTTATATTAAAAAATATATATTTTAAAATTAAACAAATTTCAAAGTCTATGATCAAAATGGTATTTTAAAACCACACCCATCTTATCTTATTTTGTTCGAGCAATCCATAAAACCAGTGATCTATGAACCACTGACAAGGATACGGATACAATATATGGATATGATATGATACAGTGATACATCAATTTCTAAAAGATATATATATATTTAACATAAAGTCACTAAATATAAACCACCAAAAGACATACTTTCAAGAAATGGTTTTCTATTATGGGAAGATGATGAGGGTGCCCCAAACAAGATTGGGTGTGGGCATTGCGCTTATACGTAGTCATCACTCCTGAGTTGGTTGGTGTGAAAGCAAAGAAAGAAGGAAATTTGATCTTAGAATTTATTTGTTTTACTTTTTTTTTTTAATTTATTTTTCTTTTTGAGCTATTAGATTGGACTTGATAATAAACATTTTAAAAATAGGTTGTGGGCTGAAAAATTAAAATCTAGCCCAACAAATGTCATTGGCATGTCCCTTCACATATCTGAAAGGAGACACGTGTATCCGGTAATTAAAAAAAAAAAAATCAGATACGTCATTTCACGTATCTGACACGTATCTCCCACGTATCTGGACTTATCAATATCATTTGATGCCAATTCTCTGAACATTTGTAGTATTTGTACTTCATAGCCAGTGATGAAAATATCCATGAATATGTCGATATATCCATAAATCAAAGTGTTCAATATCAATACTAAATATCAATAATATCTCTAACATATTTTATTAGTGCTTGTAAAACATAAAAACTTCATATATTTAGTCCAATGTGAAAAGTAGTACTAATAACAATATCCAAAACTTAGTTTGGGTGTAAAAATAACCTAATTATTAATTTAAATAAAATTTATAAAATTCATGATTTATAAAAATATCTATCAATATCGATACTGTGTCAATACATTAGTAAAATTAAAACGTCGATAACGATATCGACATCGATATTTTAATCCTTGCATATAGAACCAAACATTTGGGTGAGTCACCGCTAGTGAAGGCTGTGCAGTGGGAGAGATTCCAAAGAAAACTGATTCCGGTTCGCACTTACCCGTAATTGGGGAAAAGTGCAAACAAGTGAAACCTAAGATTGGACATGCACTTTACTGGAGACTTCTTTATCTTTCTCTTCATCTGATTGGTTCTTCTTATTGTGGGGTCGCCTCCAAGTTATTAAAATTTCCTTCCTTTGAATCGCCACAAACCCTTTTCCTCCCCTTTTTTGCTTTTTCATAATTTATAATATTTTCTCCACCGTCCAGTGTGTTCCACGTGCCAAACACGTGTGTAACTAGTGGTCCCAATCCATGTCCGTCCACACGGGCTTTTATTTAGGGGTATTTTAGTAAACCCATGTGCTTGATGCAGGATAGAGTTGGTTTAAATGGACACGTTACGCTCTATGGATTGGACGAGATTAGAAAAGGCAAACTGGTGTCATCTGTTTATTAAGAAAAAACAGGGATTATCGGTATTTTTTCGGCAACGCAACTGGCTGAGCCGGTCTGGTCGAAATCAACGGTCGTGATTGATCTTCGAAAATCGACGACTTTTTTTTAGCATCTTTCGCAGCTTCAGACGAATCGACGTCGTTGCTTTATTTACATGAGACATCAAGTTTTCAAGTCAAATTTCAATTTCCCCATAAAGTTTTCTTCACTGAAATAAAAGAACATTAAATACCTCTAGTTTTTGTGATTTTTTCCTCTTAACTATTAATCACTTCATTTGAACAATTGATAAATTTGATTTGAACATTAGTGCATAATTGCTCTTAAGTTCGTCTATTAACTAGTTTTAGCTGTGTTTGAAGTAATAGAAGTTAGATATTTATATTGAGAAGCTATATTTTAAAATGTTGTGATTCAATTTTTGTGAATGTCAATGAACTACTACAGTTTAAATATTCTAAAATCCAGTTTAGGGTTCGTGTGTTTTGAGGTGTTTTTTAGTTTTTGTTCTCATAGAGTGAGTTCATATTAGATTAATCGTAGTGGATCACATCCAGTTTGGTTCCATAAATGGAGGTTGTATAAGGTCCTAGCTTTGTGTGCTTGATCCATATATATTGTTCCACAAGTTGTTAGATTTTATTTAATATGAACTTTAATCTTCATTGGCTGATTTATGGTCGAGTTAAGTTTACGGAGTTGGTTGGGATAGTTAAGGATTTAGTTGGTTGGGAATATGTGTGGTATGTTTTTCAAATTTATTGAATCAACTAATTATGTGTTTGACAGATAATCTAAATTTTGTTTATGAAAAATATCCAATTATGCAACCTAAATAATGCAAATTTTGAAAAATAATGTTATTTTGAATTTTAAACTTTAGAAAACAAAATTATATTCAATAAAGATTAATATGTTTAGAAATACAATATATCATGTTATCAACTCGATTTATTTTTCAAAATTAAATATGTAGTACATAATGTATAATAAATTATATAATAATACAACAAATAGTTATGCATTTTTTTAAACATAAAACATGTCTCTCTCTCTATATATAATTATACAATTATACAATTTACTCTTTTTAACATAACATAATATATATATATAGAAGAAAAACATGTTTATACGTATTTTTCTCTATCTTTTTTTTTCATTACACAACCTGGTTTATGTCTCTTGTTTTTAAAGCCTGTTTCGATTGACTAAAAAGAATGTTTTTAAAAAAATTTAATTTTATTTAAACTATTTTGAGTAGTTGCTAAATATTTCATTAAATAACAGTTGCTAAATATTCCATTTTGTTTAATGACTTACTTTTTAAATTAAAGAGTAAAAAGTGTATTACAAACACACGTGTATTGTAATTCGTATGTTGTTTTGGTTATTAAAAAAAAGGAAAAGATATTTGTACATATGGACTAAGTCTACTAGGATTTGGCTTTTAAAAAAAGAGTTTTTTTCTTCAAACCCCCAGCCGTCACTTCCCGTCTCACGATCTCTATCTCCCTCATCACTCCCAGCATCTCTCTCTCTCTCTCGATCCCATCCCCCTTATCTCTCGCTCGACTCCCTCACTCCGGCTGCCGCTCGCCCTGCACCACCGCCGCTGCCGATATCACGAGAGAGCAGATCTCTCTCTCTCTCTTGAATCGTGTCTACAGCGCCGTCGTACCTCAGGTCGCCGCACACAGCATCATCCCTCCACGCTTTTATCTGCAGCGGTCACATCCCGATCAGGCGATGGCAAGGCTTCTCTGACGCTCAAGTACTCGCTCTGGCTAGTGAACCTGTGATTTTGGGTCTCAAAACGCTTTAGTCTTTTGACTTACTATCCAAAAGATCTCATATTCGTTTACTTACGACCCACCGAGTTTGAAACGGCGAAATCAAGTCGTTTAGTAGTCAATCCGGCAAGGATTCAGATCGTGCTGGGTGAGTTTTTGTTGGTAATGATCGTTCCTTTAGCCTTTTGGAGTTCGAATGAGTTTTAGTTTAGGTCCTAATTCTGGAATTTCCTTGGGTAAGCTTAGATTTAATATACTGCGTAAGGGCAGCTTCAAGAGCGATATCGTTTGTGTGAGTCCGGTCTCCACGTTTTAAGCTCTAGTATTAATATTTGCAGGTCACCAATTTGCCTTCAGAATTGTTTTAGTTTGGGCCAAGGTTCTCGTAATCCAAGAAACAAATTAACTTTGTTGAGTTGACGTCTACTAAAATACCTCAGCGTCAGGCGAAAAATTATTTGATGATGTCTTTGGTTGTCTAAACAGAATGTTATATGAGATGTATGTAAATTGAGAATATCTTTTTATATGATTTATTATGTAAGTTTAAGAACGGTATTCATAAACAGTTGTGTGTTTAGCCTCACCAAACTGTTATGTGAATTTATGTGGGACCTTATGCATGTGTATCTTCCATGAAATTTGAAATCGACGTGCTTAGAATATATGCAGTATCCATGCATGAATTGATGCATGTCCATAGGGTTCGATGTTATTGAAATTGATGTGCATTGAATTAATCGGTGTGATGTTGATGCATATCTAGGGAATTGGAAGAAACTTAGTGAAAGCCAAGAAGGCCCAGAGGGTTACTTACTGTGTATTTTCAATGCTGATTGTTTTCTTTTTAAAAACTTTTAGGTAAAAGGCAAGAAGGGATGTACAGGGTGCACAACGAGTTGGTTTGTTGACGGTGCCACGAGACTAGTAATGTCACAATGACCCCAGATAAAGAACTTAGAAAGTCGGGACATTACGTAGATAATTGTTCTTTTGGGGTTCAAGCACAAGAGAGCGCTCATGGGAGGCCTAAATTTCAGAATACCATTTTTAGTCATAACTTTCAAGAATTTGATTGCCTTCTCCCCGATCCATCACCAAGTAATATAGCCTCAAGTTCCAGTATTATAACCTCCTCTTCTAATGATGCAAGTCATGAGGAAGATTATCTGGAAGATTGCGATTTTTCTGATGCTGTTTTGACATTCATAAATCAGATTCTCATGGAAGAAGACATGGAGGACAAGACTTGCATGCTTCAAGATTCTTTGGATCTTCAAGCCGCTGAGAAATCATTCTATGAGGTCCTTGGAAAAAAATATCCTCCTTCCCCAGAGCCAAATAGATCTCTGGCCGATCAATACAGTGATAGCTTGAATGAAGAACTTTGTGGAGATAGTAGTAATTACCGGAATGGTTACAGTAATACTTCTTATTGTGGTGATGATAACCCTTCTCAAACCGTGAGTGAAGATATACTTCAAACCAGAAGCACTTTAGGTGATACCATTTCTCCATCATCCAATAGTTCCTCAAATAGTATCATTAGCGGGGCTGATGGGTGGGTGGAATTCTCGAATAATACAATTCAAGTTCCTGAGCCCAATAACAGAAGCCAATCTATTTGGCAGTTTCAAAAAGGGTTTGAAGAGGCAAGCAAATTTTTACCTGGTGGAAACAAATTGTGTCTTGATATTGAGGTAAATGGGTCAGCAACTCAGGGTTTGGATGAGGGAACGAGCCAGGTGTATTTGAAGGCAGCAAGAAAGGATCAGAGGAATATTTTGTCACTTGAATCACGTGGAAGAAAGAATCCTCATGATGAGAATGGAGATTTGGAAGAAGAGAGAAGCAGCAAGCAAGCAGCTGTATTTACGGAGTCGACCTTGCGATCTAAGATGTTTGATATTGTGTTGCTTCATAGTGCTGGAGAGGGGCATGAACGGTTAGTTTCATTTCGACAGGAATTACATAATGCTAAAATCAAAAGCATGCTGCAGAGTGGGCAACTAAAAGTGTCTAGTGGTGGGAGGGGTCGTCGGAAGAAGCAAAGTGGGAAAAGAGAGGTTGTGGATTTGAGAACTCTTTTAATTAGCTGTGCTCAGGCTGTAGCAGCTGATGACCATAGGAATGCCAGTGAGCTTCTAAAGCAGGTCAGACAACATGCTTCTCCTTTTGGGGATGGAAGCCAGAGGTTGGCTAGTTGTTTTGCTGATGGTCTAGAGGCACGCTTGGCAGGTACTGGTAGCCAGATTTACAAAGGTCTAATTAATAAAAGAACATCTGCTGCTGATGTACTGAAAGCTTACCACTTGTACCTTGCTGCATGTCCATTTAGAAAGATTTCTAATTTTACTTCAAACAGGACTATAATGATTGCTGCTGAGAATGCAACTAAGCTTCATGTCGTAGATTTTGGTATCCTTTACGGTTTCCAGTGGCCTACTTTAATCCAGAGATTGTCATGGAGAAAAGACGGACCTCCAAAGCTTCGAATTACTGGAATAGAATTTCCCCAGCCTGGGTTTCGTCCTGCAGAGAGAGTGGAGGAGACAGGTCGTCGTTTGGCGGCCTATGCAGAGAGTTTCAACGTGCCATTTGAGTATAATGCTATAGCAAAAAAATGGGAAACTATTACGGTCGAAGATCTCAATATCGATCAAGATGAGTTCCTAGTCGTTAACTGTTTGTATCGAGCAAAAAATTTGCTTGATGAGAGTGTCGCCACAGAGAGTGCTAGAAATACTGTTCTTAGATTGATACACAAAATTAGTCCCAACTTATTCATCAGTGGCGTTGTCAATGGAGCATATAATGCTCCTTTCTTTGTTACCCGATTTCGAGAAGCTTTGTTCCATTTTTCTGCTATTTTTGATATGCTTGAAACCGTCGTACCTCGCGAGGATTGGGAGAGAATGCTTTTGGAGAGAGAGATCTTTGGCAGGGAGGCCCTAAATGTTATAGCATGTGAGGGATGGGAGAGAGTGGAAAGACCAGAAACATACAAGCAGTGGCAATTTCGGATCATGAGGGCTGGATTTGTGCAACTGCCTTTTCATCCTGAGATTTTTGAGAGAGCAGTTGAAAAGGTACGGTCAAGTTACCACAGAGATTTTCTGATTGATGAAGATAGCAGGTGGATACTGCAAGGATGGAAAGGTCGAATTATATATGCCATCTCTTCATGGAAACCTTCTGTAGAGTAAACATGAAGATGGGATTGTGTTAATCACATTTGCGAGTGTCTTTGGCCCTTAGCTATTCAAACTGAAAGAGATTGCTTGAGGACCAAGGGGTAACTATTACGCAAGTGTCTCTGTCATTAACTTTTTTCTGATCGCCCATCTCTAGCTGCAACTAACTATTCTCCCAATTATTTAACAGGTTAACTGTGGAGCTGCTGTTTCAAATTTAAAACCTTGTCTTGAGGAAAGCTCCAATGCCCCATGTAATTTATTAGACCGAATCGATGAAACTTCTTCCCTCCCCAGATAGATATATCTGTATTTTAGCAAAGTAATGTCAGGTTCGTTTGGAGAATCAACAAGGGCTATCAATGTCATTCGCCCTACACCACGGGTAGGAATACAAAACTGAAAATTTTTGCCTTTTTCTGTTTTATCTTGAGAGTGTTCTTCACAAGAAGTTATGAACCTCTCTTCTTTTATGTGCCCAGAATTTTGTAGTCACAATGTCGTACTTGAATCTCAATATAGATCCATTTTCTGATAGAACTACAGAAACCATTCTCAAACCCTTTAGTTTCTTTCTCATTTTCTTTGTGAGAAAAACTAAAAAAAAGTGCATTATATTATATTATAGGGCGAAATGTATCTCAGGTTAGTTTGAAAAGAAACACTTACTGCAATGGGCTGCAATGGTTGTATTTTTTTTTTTTTTCCACCAATTTCTACAATAGTTTCTTTTAGGGATTTTTGTTTCTTCACTTTTTATTTATTTATTTATTTATTGTTAGAGAAACCCAAATATGATATTTGAGAAAGAGAGGGAGGCCAAGAGGAGAAAAACATTTTGTATGTCTTTTTTCTTTGCTTTTGGTCTTCGCTTCGCTTGCTTCCTTGTTTTTCTTGCGTTTCGAAAATTAGGGTTTTGTTTCACGATAATTTTTCCCCTCTCTTTCTTCCACTAGGGCAATTTAAAATTGAAGGGGTGAAGTTTTCTTATTTTACTTTTGATTTATCAAATTAGAGTTCATCCTTCTGGATTTTTGGTTTTTTTTTTTTGCAAAGAAGGTGAAGGGAAGGAGAAAGAGAAGAAAAATAAAAAAGAAAAATCTATCTAATTCAAAAAACAATAAAAAATTTTGTAGAATATTTGTCACCCTGTATAAATTTATAACTCAAATTTATATAACTCAACTTGCCACATTACTTTTTTTTAATCAACTAACAGTCAAATTAACTTAAAAATCATTTAGATGCATTTTTCAAACTTAGGAACTAAAGTGTTTTTTTATGAAATTTTAAGGACTAAATAGACAACGATTTCAAATTTTAGGGACGAAAAGTGTATTTTAATCTATATTATATATTTGGTCCATTTTAAATTATATTATATTATATTGAAGGGCCGTGTTTTGTGTGAACTAAACCCAATGTTGGTGTTGTGGGGACATATGTCCTTAGCCAAGTTTGGGGGGGGAACATGGATCCGAAGGCCATGCAATTTCTTGAATAATGAGATATACTTTCCCAAAAGGAGTGGAGAACAGACCCTTTGATTAGTCTGTGAATGACGAGATGCTGATGCCATGTTCTCTATCTTTTATTTTTATTTTTTAATGTACATCTCGATTTTGAAAATTTTAAGTTTCTCCTAATGTATAAAACGGATTTTCAATTGGGTCATTCCATCAATTTTTTAATTTTTTAATTTTTTAATTTTTAATTTTAAAAATCAACATATCATTTAATTGTTGTTTTAATGGAACAGAACTGTTTGTTTTTTGTTTTTTTGTTTTTTTTTTTTTTTTGAAAAATAATGACCTAAAATATTAACATTAAATTTGACCAACATTTTTTAAGCAAAATTTTCTAATCTTTTTCTATTGTCGGGAAACCTCTTTTTATTTATATACTAGGTTTGTTGAACGCTGCAAGTTATGAGATGCAATCGATGTTGGTGGTCGCACACCATCAAGCATCATTTATTATTGCTCCATTACAATGATGTGGTTTACTTGGCGTTCGTTGCTAGCGGGTTGCATGTTTGTTCATTGTTGAAAGAGCCGAAGGAATTCTCTATCAAAAGAAGGGTGTTTTACTTTCTTTATATCTTTTTTAAGAAAAAAATTAATAAGAAATGTATGAAAATTTTTAGAAAACATAGTTTGAAAATTCAAGTTAAATTCATTTCAACACAATTTTTTTCAATAGACTTTTTTCTAACAACACGGGAATGGCATCTATATTTACTAGAAAGATTCTAATAATTTAAAAGTTTAATTTACCCAATCTTTTCTTATTGTTGGAAAATTTCAACTAGTCTTTAATTTTTACCCCATTACGTATGAAAAAAATCTCAAGCATTCACATAAAATAATTTAACAAAAAAATTAATGTATAAGTAAATTATTGTCTTATTAATATATTTAGAGAGGAGAACATATATAAAACTCATTTGCTCCTCAACAATATAAACAAATCCATTTTTCTAATGTGGCAATACCTATATGTCAAAATATGTCATTGAAAAAAGTAGTATGAAATGTCAAGATTGTTTTTTTATGGAAGGACTAGGAGCATCCCTAGATTTATAGTTTTTTCTTTCTCTTTTGAGTTCTTTCAAGAGCTCTGAATTTTTTGTGCATATATTATATCATATCCATATGAGGACTTAAACTCCTAAACTTCCTCTCTCTTCAATCAACATGTCTAATATTTTAGAGAATAACAATCTACAATTTTTAACAAACAATACAAAAATAATATTTGTACATGGAGTTAAAGTGAAAATATTTTCAACCAACTCAAACATAGGTCAATTAATTAATAAGATGTGTGTCATTCATTAAGACTAAGAGATATCATATATTCGAATCTCCTACCTCACGTTTCGTTGGACTTTAAGAAAAAGGAATAATCTCAATTTTGCCCCCAAGATATGTGAATTTTAAAACCATCGCCATTGCAATTTACTCTCGAAAAGCTTCAATCTCAATAAAAGATGAATTGGTATTTCCCAAATCCCTATAAAAAACAAAAGTAGGTTGATGTATAAGGTAGCCCATAGGTGGCCCATGTGGCCAAATATGGATGGTCCGATTATCTTCCCACCATTCTTGTTAAACCACATCAAATATACCTATTATATTTTAGGATTTTATTAGTTCCATATCATTTTTAAATAGCCATGATTAGCTAAATGTAAATATGAGTGATGAGCATTTTGTAATGTTTACTATAAATAGCCCAAATGTTTGAACTTGGTTTTTTTTCTCTAATGCAATTGGGAACAGATTCTTTCTCTTTTATTCTTGCCATTTTGGACTAACATTCTTTAACAATATGCTTTTTTCTGGTTGATCAATTATAGAACTAGCTTCTTCGAACTTCATCGATATCTATATTCATTTTATCCTATATAATTATTTTCCCGTCTCATCACGTCTTTTTCTATTAATTGTATACTTTATTCATTAATGTTCTTTACACAATTATTAATGAACATTTTTATTTCTTATTTTGATATTTAACCATTCACCTCAATTATGATTGATTAACATTTTTTAATAATATGCTTTTCTTTATATATCAATTATAGAATTCGCTTCATTGAACTTGATCCATATCTATATTCATTTCTTCCTATACTTTTTTTCATGTCTCATCACTTTTTCCACTCTTAATCGTATATCTCATTCATTCATGTCTTTTATATAATTACTGGACTTTGATAAGTTACATTGAACTAAAATAATACCACGATAATGACTATAAATGATGAATTTGCTATGGCTAAATCTAGCGATTGACATTGGAATGTTTATCCAAGTAAATGATGAACTTTACGGTATTAAAAATTATATGACATGACGATTTAAAAAATTAATTAATTGTAATATCCTTGTATGTGATTAAGGTGTAAAGAGAGAATAGATCAAGTTGTCATAACAGGATACATGTGAACTACAGCCATGCAAAAACATGGTGGCAATGAATTTGGATAGATTGAAAATTAGTGGAGAGTATGAAACTCTTGTGTTTTATTCTCATAATTTAGATGACAACATTTTTTTAGTGATTTTCAAGGATTTTGTTAATTCAGTGACTGCAGAAAGACAAAGATTACACTTATGAACTTTACTCTCATAATCAAAATGCTTATTTACAACATCTGCCCAGTGAAACTGGAAGTGAAAGATTTCCCCTTTTCTTTTCTTATTTCATTCTTCTTTTTTGGGGAAAGGATTGAAGTACATAACAAGGATGTTATAGTTCTAAGCTGTCACTGAAGTTTCAACTGCAACTTTGCCAGCATAACCCATTTCTGATTTGATTTCAACATTCCAAAGCTCAGGAATTCCTTCCCTAAGATTGTGGATGCTTTCCAAGGCATAATCTGCTCCTTTAACTCTCTGTGAAGTGCCAATCTGTAGTGCCAAAGAAAAAAAGACAAACAAATTAGCCAACAATATCTCATATCTTCAGCATGAACTCGCCTTTGTTTTCTCATCTACATGATTTCAAAATGCCTTACCAAGACGGTGTCGAGACCAACACGCTTCCCGGCTTGTATGTTTCGAACACTATCTTCAAAGAACAGCTGAAAACAGGAAAAGAAAGAAGTTAGAACAAAAAAAAGAAGTTGAAAGGTTGAAAAGGAATGGGAACTGTAAATTAAGCTCAGAAAAGAATAAGATGGTTCTCTTTCTCTTACAGTTCTCTGAGGGTTGAGGCCTGCAATTTTGAGAGCTCTTTCAATGGCAGCCTCTGATGGTTTACAAATGATGGGAGTTTTTGGTAATTCCATCCCAGGATTGGGTTGACGAAAGTAACCAATGATGTCAAAGATTTCTGAGTCAGATGGGATTGGATTAGTTCCAAAACATTCAAATTCATCTTTATCAACTGAAGCAAACTTCTTGTTGGTTGGATTCAGGGTTTCAAAACAGATAATCCCTTGAAAACAGTCTTCCAATCCAAGCTTTTTAAGAACTTTAATAGCATGGGTCTTGTCAGCATTTGTAAAGATCTATACACACACACACAAAAAGAGAGAAAAAATAATCAGCAAAATGAATCTTGAACTTTCTACAGAACCTGAAAAAGAAAAAAAAAAAAAACAAAAACAAACAAATACTTACAACTTTCCTATAAGGCAGGTTCAACAGAAGACTCCTTAGAACAGGATCAGGCTTTAGATTATCATAAGGTAGTCTTCCATGAACAAAACTGTGGTACTCATCATAATCAAAATCATAGCCAATTGCCTATTAAAGAAAAACCCATTAGTTATTTTTGTTCTACACTTTTAAGCATTTTGAAAACAGGTAATTTGTTGAAGAAGCCATACCCTGAGACCTGCCATGGTTGTTCCATAGTTCTTGTACAATAAATTGCACAGGTCAGGGATTTTGCTCTGCTCTATCCCCAGTTTTTCAACCATGTAATCTACAAAAAGGGCAGTAACAAACAACATCAAGAAACTGATCATCACAACACAATAAAAAATTTTCAGGCTGATTTTTTTTTTTTTTCTTCTTCTTAATCTTTACCTTTGATATTCTGGAGGCATGAGGCTGCAATGCCAGAACTCAAGGGATACAGAGTGTCATCTAAATCTGCAGTTTCAGAAACATTAGAAGAGAACCCATGATTTTCCAATGGAAAAAACTAAGAAAGAAATAAAAAACAGAGAGAAAGAATCATATGAGAAAAGATCTGATTGTTCTAAGACAAAGTTCTTACCAAAAAGAAGACAATCATATTTTGGTCTCTGAGCCTGCCTGAACCGGTTTTCGTATTCCATTTCGATTTAGAAATCCTATCAAAGAAACGTCAAAACTGATCTCAGTAAGCTCGAACAACATACCCTTTCTTCAAATTTTCAAGGTTTTAATAGTTTATTCAAGAATGCAGGAGAAAATGGTCTGTGAAAAAGTTCAGTCCGCACCAATCTCATTCATTCGTTCAAGGTTCCATAATGACTTCCAACAAAAACCCACACCCATTTTATGTTACTGAGTATTGTCAAACAATCAGATTAGAAGTTCAATTTAGACCCATTTCAGAGGCACTTCAGTGAATTAATCAAAAACTGCAAATCTCCAAGAAATGCTAAAATAGAAAAGTCACAAAAACCCAGAAAGGAAATCGAGATCAAAGATCAAACAAGGAATGGAATGGAGAGAAAAAGGCAAAATCAGGGCACCCCATGAGAAGAAACTGGACTTACCAACTGAGATTGAAAGAGCAAGAGCAAAAGAACAATGAGGGAACGAGAAGAAGGTTAGAGAAGAAAGAAAGGTATTCGTTGTTGTTCTTCCTAAGAGGGAATGAAGAATAGAGCGAGTGGGGGAGGAGAAAGAGAGGGTTAAAGGGGTTTATATAGGCAAAGGATTGCCGTGGTTTGTTGAAGTTGAACAAAAGAATTAATTTTTAATCTTTGAAGTTAGTGTTAATCACGTTTAATTAAGAGACGATTCAAAGAAAGTGGTGGGAATTGGGGAAAGATTGAAAGGCATAATAGGGAGTCCGGTTCCTTGTACTTTCTGGACTCGTGTTTGTCCTTTATGGTCCTTTTTACCCTCCAGCTGTATCCTCCAATTATCAAATCTGGGTCCTTCATTTCAAGCCATTTTATGAATACGTGGGGACCATTTTTTTTTTTCCTTCCTAATTTTAATGTACAATTTGAAAGGGAAAAAAAAATAAAAATAAAAATAAAAATCAAATCCATTATAAGGTTAGTTTAGGATTTTTCTAGGTTGTGTGATCTAAAAGGTTCATGAACTTCAACCCAATAATAATGTGTTAGTAAATTAATTATTACTTTATAATTGTGTTTAATAAGTTTTTGTTTCTTAAATAGTATGTTGATTGTGATAAATAAACAATATCTTCAAACGTTCTAAATATATCAGAAATTGAGAGATATGAAATAGGTATATTATTCCTAATATTTTTTTTTTGTTTAAAAATGTATTAAACAAAATACGAAATTTATGACGTATTTCAAGAATATAAAATCAAACATAAAATGTAGAGATATGAATAATGAAATTTAACAATAGAAAAAAAAAGGGGGGGGGGGGTCAATTTTAGTGTTTCCATAAACTTTAGCTACATACCCCAACTTCAAAGCCCCAATTTCTTAGCTTTTGTTTATTTCGTCTCATTTTCACCCCCATCAAATAAATGAAACTCTAGGATACAGAAAAAGTTAGTTAATTTCGAATCATCTAAGATTCACGTTCAATATAAAAAAAAGATTCACAATTTTTTAACATACAGAAAAAAATAAAGAATACAAATATAAAACTAAAGGAAAGAACAATCTCCTCTAAGCACCACGTCGAGAGTCCACTAGATTAAGAACAACGAACATTCCAACATATCTTTGCAATAGTATGGTAGTATTCACTTTAGACATAAAGTCTCTTGACTTTGTTTTTCAAAACCACCCAAAATATCTCATAGATAACTGTTTTTGCTTATATATCCATAATCATATTAAATTTTAGCCACATTTCCAATACATTGCACACGATCCATCAAATTACTTTTTCCTCCTGAAAATAGTAGAAAAGATGATAACAAAATAGACGAGTGTCTTGCACTTAGTGAGAAAATCCTACCCAAAAATTAAAAAAAGAAAAAAAAGAATTAACATAAGTCAGCAAGTTTTGATATATGAATTTGACTAAAAAATTATTTAACTTCCCTTGCAATGCCGAATACATGCATCTATATCCTATATATCAACTTTGTAAGTACTACTACATTCGATCTAAAACCGACAACAATAATTGAATGTTTATTTATTTTGTGGTCTAAACTTTTCCACATAATTTTACTTTAATTTTTATTTTTTCTGAAAGAGGGAAAATCAAACCCATTCAAATGGATGATCATATAAGTAATGTATGAATATGTAAGCCATGAAGTAAAAATGAAAGAAGGGAAAGTGAAACCAATAATTGGAGGTGGAATAATAATAATTCATGAATTATTTTGTTGTTTATAAGCCACGGAACTAAAAGTAGGTTTAATTTGAAGGGTTCTCATAATCAAAACTAAAACAAAATTAGGCATAGAAGGTTTGTTGCCTTATGGGGATGAGGGAATCATGGAATGCAATAAAACCAATGATTTTTTTCTTGACGTGTTCAACTCAATCATACAGAGATTGAGTCGTACACAGCTCAATCTATATTATTAACAATACAAAACTTCAATTTTTTAACCTCAAATTAGAGGATTTCAATACTATTATTAAAAATTAAATGATATTTTTGTCCATAAACTTTCATAGTAGCAATTTAATCTTTGACTTTAGTCAGTAACGATTTTGTCCCTATATCTCTAAATTTGTAATAATTTAGTCTCCGAACTTTAACAAATAACAATTTAATCCTTCCGTCTACCTGTTGTAAAATATTTCATTAAAATTTAATAATATTTTTTATAATAAACATGAAATTGTTACAAATTATAAAGTATAAAAACTAAATCGTTACTACTAAATTATTACTTTCGTGAAATTTTAGAAATCAAAATATCTTTATCACTAATAATAAAGTTTGTACTATCAACTAACTACCTTGCCTATTGTGAAAAAAAAAAAAAATATATATTGGTAATATGTATAAATTTTCAAATTAAACTCTCAATTTCGTCTAATTGGATCATGTTGCAACTTTTATATTAATTGAATACTAAATTGAGCTAGCTAACTTTTTAAAAAGTCTTTCGAAACTCCCAAATTTTGACCAACAATAATCATAATAAATTAGTCCGTTCAATAAGATTGACCACAGAATAAATCTCCCTAAAATTCACAATAATTGTCATAAAAAATTCAACTTTGGCGTTATATTGTTTTTGTTTATAGTTCAATCAATTTTTATACCAAACATATGTTTTGTAATTCAATCTACATGCGTTTTCCTTCCCTTAAATTTTAACAATTTTTTTTTTTTAAAAAAAAAACCCTTCATGAGAACATCTTTGTAACGATTTCATCGTTGAAAGTCTATTGAGACAAAGTAGAAACTACAATATTTATCTAAATTGAAGGTATAGATTCGTTGTCACGGACAAAACTTGCACACGAGCTTTTAGTGCTCCTTTGGCTTGGACGTGTTATTGGAGCTGACCTGCACAAAAATACTAGCACCGATGTGGTGTCGAGACAAGTACATGTCTAAGTTAGCATAGGGAATATTTAGCTCAACTAGCACATAAAAATTACTTATCCTTTGAGGTCGTCGGTATGGGCTATTTATATGATCTTTTTTCTGACACCTATTTGGAGTTACATATAGCACCAACGATGTTAGAATACGGGAGTAGCCCTCGAGATTGCAAAGTGTCAGTGGTGAGCTCGACTTAGTCATCTCCTCTGTGGTGAAACTCTATCAACTCGACTGGTCGACTAGAAATCTAAGGGTTTGATTTTTCCTTTTGAGACGTGCAAACTTCTACGCAAGCCTTTGTTTATCTTTGGGCTTGGGTTTGGGCTCGTTCGTGGGTTTTGTGTCTCACGAGGTGTAGCTTTCAATAAGATTAATTACAATCAAGGCCAAAGTTGAATCCAATGAAATTATAATTGACACACTTTATTAAATCTTAATCAATTTTTTTTTTTTTTTATTATTATTCGTAGTTCACAAATCATTGTTAAATAATTTTAAAAAAAATATATTTAAATGAGTCTTATTTTTGTTATTATGATTAATTGATTAAGTAAACGTGGGTTAAATGAAAAAAAAAAAAAAGAAAGGGTGATTAGGTGGGAGCACTAATAATTTTGTAGAGGCTTCTGGATGAATCACATGGTACAATCCTAAAGTAAATGAGAAGTGTGAACAAAGTAACGCACAGCTCATATTGGAACCCTCCTTCTTCCAAAAATAGGTTTTTGGTTTCATTCAGATATTTCATCCAAACAGTTGGTGGGCATGGTGGTTGCACACACACACCTCTCTCCCCCAATCCTCTCTTTATTTCTATACTTTGTGGTTTGTGGTGCACACCAAATTGAAATGTTGTGTACTATGTTTATGCCTTCATTTCTCTTCTGTTTCGTACCATTATTGTCCCTCTCTTTTATGGATATTCATCCCATAAAAATACGCGTAAATTAAATGTCATTTTTAATAATTTTTGTTTCATTTTTTTAAAAAATTTGAACTTAGTTTTTTTTTAGTAATTTTTGTCGTTTCAGAAATGAAATGTTTGGTTTCCTTTTGGTAATCCTTTAATTTTTTAAAACTAAGTTTGTTTTCTTTCGATTTCTTTTACTATTTTAAATCTTTTTAAGTAAATTCTTGGCCAAATTTCAAAAACAAAAACAAGTCTTTAAAAACTACAACTCTATTTAGTAACCATTTGATTTTTGGGATTTGGTCTTTGAAAATTAAGTTTATTTTTTTTCAATTTCTTAAGGGCCTACATCTTTTATAAGTAAAAGAGTTGAAGTCCTAGCCATATTTGGAAAACAAAAACAAAAGTTTTCAAAAAACTGTCTTTTTAAGTTTTCAAAGGTTAGCTTTGCTTTTTAAAATATTAATAAAAAGTAGATAATAATATAAGAAATTTAGAGGTGAAAATGGTGTTTATAGACTTGAAATTTCCAAAAACTAAAAAAAAAAAAAAAAAAAACCAAAGGATTACCAAATAGGCATACTTTTTTAAGTTTTTGAGATTTGGCTTTGATTTTGAAAACACTCTTAAAATATAAACAACAAAACATAGAAAATAATAGATGGAAGTGATATTTATAAGCTTAATTTTCAAAAACAAAAAATTGAATACTTACCAAATGAGACTTAATTAAGTTTCAATTTTATTTCTAATTGGTCATCAAAATTCGAAGTTGATTTCTAATTGGTCTAGCATCAAAATTTAATAAGTTATGTTCATCATTTTATCATGTGTCATAACATACTCTACTTGAGATCTATTTAGAAACAAATTTCAAAAGTTCAAATATAAAAAACTAATTAGATTTTATTGACCCAGTATGTCACTTTTGAAACATACCACATTAAAACTACATTCAAATCTCAATGATCATAAAAATGTAAAATTTGAGGATCAAATGGAAACTAAATTTGAAATTACCCAAAAGTGTATTCTTACTTTTAAAAAAAATTGAATATTTTTAATTTGTAGCTGAAAATATGGACACAAATCTATCCCTAAACCAAATTGGTTCGTACAATTTAAATTCGAATGGAGGTAGAAAGCCGACGTCCGAATAGCAAAATTTCTCACCCAAATTATTGAGAGGGAAAAGGAAAACAAATGAAATGCATTTAAGTAAATTAGGAAATGAAATGTCTATATCTTTATTTTAAAAGAGAGAGAAAAAAAAAAAAAAAAAAAAAGGATGATACCAAAATTCAGAAGGATTAGAAAGGATTTGGGCCCTCCTTTGAGACGAAACAAACACCCAATAATTTAACCCTTAAATAAAGGACAAATGTAATGCACAAATGATATACCATATGGCATTACACATATTAGTTGGTGATGGTTTCTTCTTCAACACGCGATTCAAAAAGATCTTGCAACCCTAGCAAATCCCCCATTCTCCATCCTAATTTCACATTTTTTTTTTTTAACCCTTTTTCTTATAAAAAATAACGTGTCATATATGTCTCTTTTGTTCGTTTAATTGATCAGTAAAATATTTTTATAAATAAGTATTTAAAGTGATTTTTGTTTTTAGAAGCTCAAATACGAAACATTTCTAAACATTTCTTAAAATCTTAAAAAAACTTTATAGGTACTTTTTAAAAAGTAATTTTAACTATGATACACTCACTTATGTACGTTTATATTTACTTTGACAGATTTATAAAATAACGTCTCGTACATCAATTATTCATATGTTAAATCAAATAGTTAAGCAACACCACGTGAAAATTGAAAGTGATATCTCATGATAAGTCATACCATATTTACTTTCTCATGATATACAACAACAACTATATAACATATACAAGATGTGACATTAGTTGTCACACACAATACTACCTATATGTTAATGTTTCTAGACACTAGGTAATGACTAAGAAATTAAAAATAGAAAAATAATCAATTTCACCGGTTATTTAAGTTTAATCTGAGTTAATATTTATGGGTTAAAAAACAAGTGGGGAGGGGTTGATGGGGATTAATAAAATAATAATGAAAGATAGGAGGGTATCTTATCAAGAGAGTAATAATTGAGGGGTTTTAAGGGGAAAAAGTAGTTTTATTTATTTATTTTATTTTTTTAAGGGTAGGAAAGAAAGCACACAAAACACGGTTTGAGAGATGAATGAATGATTGGGGGAGTTGGAAATAAATATTAAAGTAATAACCCAAATGAAAGGGAGGAGTCAAATGTATTGTGTATCACAGACCAACGACACAGCTACCCTTATGGAAATTATTTAATATAAGGGACAGAAATTAATTGATTATTAGGAACCATACATCATCAAATTTTGACACCAATTTTTATGTTTTATTTATTTGTTGGTTTGTTTTATGATGTTTATCACTTTAGCATTATTAAACTTTGTTTTAATTAATCATGTTTAATTCCTAAATTTTTCGAAGTTTATGTCTATTTAAATTAGTTGATAAATTTTTTAATGTTACTAATTAACTTTTAAATTTTGAGTTTAGTTAATGTCTATTTGGTCTATGAAGTTTTTGAAGTATCTAACAAATTCCTATACAACTTTTAATTTTGTATCTAATAAAATTTTGACAATTTAAAATTTTTGAAAAGTAATTGATCCGACATATGAAAATTTGAATTTCATTTGTAATAGAACACTAAACATTCAATTTTAGGTAATTTTTAAAAGTCCAACTGCTAAGTTTGTAATTTTAAAAATTTAAGTATCAAATAGACACAAATCTCAGCATTGGAAAAAATTAACTCTAAAAAAAGTTTTTTTTTTTTTTTTAGACAATTACAACATAACAATATAGCACTGCAACCAAACCACAACCCTCGCTCAAGCGAATTTAGCAGGAACAATTCCTTGTAAACTTAGGGTTCTAATATATATAGAATATAATTTTTTTTGATGTTTTTCATTTTGCTCGTTCGTTTGTTTCGCAAGTTTTTCTTTGAAATTTCAGACAAACATTTAATATCATTATCTGTTTCACGAAATTTTACTTTTTAACCTCCAAGGTATTATTGTACAGGGAACTTTGAAAACCATATGACATGGTTTCTTAATACCCTGCATATTTGTGAGATTTTTATACTTAGAAAAGAACAATAAAAATTTAGCTAAATGAATATCAATTATGTATTACTATTAGTTTTAATTAATTATTAAATATAAATAATATTATTTAAACTTAATAAATTTCAACTAATACCTTTGTTATGTTATCTTGACTATTTAATATAAATTATTATTGTTAATAATTATCAATATTCAAATTAATTATATTAATTTAATTATGTTTTAATAAATAATTTAATTATGTTTATATAAAAGTATTCATTTATTTTATTTAATTGATTAAATAATTAATTAGTATAATAATAAATTTAATAATGCAAAATTTGCTTAATTACTACATAATTGATCTATTGGATTTAATTAAGTAATTATTTAAGTTTTGGTTTTATATACAAAATTGATAGCTCAATAGAATGCAAATATTTAACTTCCAATCATTAACTATCTTGCATATCTAAATACATATATTAATTATCTACTACATTTAAAATTCAAACGTTCAAATCTCACATATTTAATATTTATATTTATAAAACAATATTTACGATTCAAACATGGTTAAAAAAAATATTTAGATTCAAACGGACCTACTGTTGACAATTATGATATGGTATTTAGTTGCCAAACTACTTTATTGCTTTCCTTTCCATCTTTGTAATTAGCTACAATTTTTACTACACATCTCCTTTTTGGTGGCTTGATTAGGAAGATATTTTCAAATTTTGTGGTCTTGATAGTGACATTTGCCAATACTCTAGTCCCCATTTACATTTCAAGAATTAATATAGAATCAATAGATTTATGGTAAAATTATTGTTTATAATACATACTTCTATGTATTTTTTTGTGCGCACAATTTTAATTTGCCATTCATGATGATTTTGGGCATTCTTTAATGATCCTACATTTAAAAAATTTTGCTTGCTTCATAGGATTATTTTCTCATGTAAAATCTAATAATAATGAAGAAATAAATATAATTACTTAATATAAGCATCCTCATCACGAGATAAATTGTTTAAATATAGAAATTACAACAAACATAATTTTGTCAAGTCAATCATATATATTATAATAGGGTTATATCAACTGCTTGTAGTTAAATAATTAAAATGAGAACAAAAAATCACATCTAAACCTCAATGAAAGGTACATAGATTCTTTAGGGATCTCCTTTTTTCGAGCCAAGTCAGAATTTGAGAAGAAAGTTTTATTATACAAAACAACAAGAAAATAAAGTAGGGGATGGGAAAAGTAACATATGGGGGCATAGAATATTATAAATGAAAGATTAATATATAATTTTTTTTTAATTTAAAAAAAAATTGACAAAAGGGAGAAAGGTGATGGAATTGCTCTGCTGGGTCTTATTAAAGAACAAATTTCCAACTCTTTCTCTCAATTATGTGAACCATTTAGGGCTGGCTATGGCCATGACATTATATTATAAACATTTTAATTTGTATTGTTTATGCTAATAATATTCATAAAAATATCATTAAATTTGGATTTAATTATTGCTCATCTTTCAAGTTGCTGAGTTTGGTTGACTTGTTTGAAAGATACATCAACGGATGCAATACAATTCTGATTTTTCTTTTACTATTTTCATTTTGTAAGGGTTAATTAATCTACCAATTTCATATATGGTTATTTATTTAGAAAATTATTTTAAATAACAAAATTTTAGAAAATATTTATAAATGATAGCAAAATAATACAATTTATCTGCGATAGACCGTGATAAACTACTATGTGTGTCTATTATGACAAAGATAGACACAAATATATAGTCTATGTGATGATATAAAGTGAAATTTTACTATATTTATAAATATTTTGGTTCATTTTTTTATATTTGAAAACATCTCTATTTATTTTTACTATGACTCCATGAAAAAAATTAAAGAAAAGACTGTTTGTTGATGCTTATAAAACTTACTAATACACCAATAATTACTTGAAAAAAACTATTGATTTATACACTCAAGCTTTTGGAGTTGTATCAATTTAAGCCTTGAGATTTTGTAAATATATCAATTTACACCCACATTCCGTTTGAGGAAATTTTGAGTGCAACTTATAATTGTATATCAATTAAATTTCTAAATTTTCATCAATGATTTGATTTATACTTTGATCAAAATTTTCTTTAAGAATCATCCATGCATTTATTTTAACCGTCTATTTCGTAAAAACCAACATTAAGAAGTCTATACATGTTTGAGAATTCATGCATGGTTAATTTTCAAAGGTAATTGTAATGAATAGTCTAAATTGATACACTTACGAAAACTTAAGATTTAAATCGATACAATCATGGGTTCATAGTTTTAATTGATACAACCCAAAAATTTAAGAGTATGAATTGATATTTGCGTTAATTAGAAATTACAAATTTCAAATTCACCTATAATTGGTTTATTTTATGCATTTTACTTTTAATTTTAAACATGATTATAGTATTTGCTCATCATATTCTCTCTCTATATAACAAAAATTAAAAAGGATATAATTAATTTGTAACATAGGCAATTTATTATATATTGATGTGATTCATAATCATCTCTACACTAACATCAAGAATTATTGCTCTCTCTCACCAATCATAGAGTATTTTTGAAGGTTGAGAAGGAAAAAAAAAAAAAAAAAAAAAAAAAAAAAAAATCTAAGCCAAGATTTCATCATTGAAGGTAAATTGAATATTTCCATAGCTAGAGATAACAATTTAGAAAGGCCATGCATGCATCTTTATTAGTGTCAAAAGCAAAAGTGCATCTTTCTTTCCATTGGGAAGAAATTTCTAATTTGGACCAAGGAATTCTGATGGTGGCTACCCCTACAATGTTTACTAATAAGAATAACTACAAATATTACCCTCATTTGCTTTCGCCCTATGGGCTATAAATTAAATACTATACATAGATTTGATACTTAGGAAAGTTTTCTATAAATTAAAAACTATACATAGATTTGATACTCAGGAAAGTTTTTTTTGTTATGATGAAAAATCCTCTTTGATTGATGACACATAAGAAGACAATGTCTTTCAAATTGCCTAAAATTTGACCTCTATCAACCCTATATCCCTATCTAGGTAGAGTAATTCTTTTTGCATCAAACTTCATCTCGTAAAAGTTTTGATCAAAAGAACGATGTTTGAATTTGTTATATCTTTTCATTTGTTTAAGAGGACATGTTCTTGTTAAATTTAATTCTTAAGTGGGAAATTAGGTTAGTTCAACCATGACTTTTGAAATTTGAAATAAATTAATCTTAATACCATTATTTTAGTTGTAGTTCTAAAAAATAATTATTTTTTAATCGAAATCATTTGATTTAATTCATTATTTTGCCTATTCTATATGGTATTGTGTGACATAAATGATGATGTGAAAAAAAAAGGGTCACTCGGTTTGACGTATGTAAAAATATATTTATATGTTTTCTGGAACTTTGTTTAATTATATTTTAAAAACAAAATTAATGGTTTGTTTTATTTAAATTAATTAAACACAAATGTTATAAAATAATATATTAGCATTAATTAAACATGTCAATTTAACCTTTTTCTCCACTAGTATTATATGCGTTGTTTAATTAAAACAAAGACTTTTAAGCTCAATTAAAGCATTGCCTCCAAAAAGATAACCCCACACCAAACCAATAGCCAACTAGTCTTGATCGTAAGTAATAATCATTAAGCTGAAATAAATTTCTTAAGGAAACTAAGTCAAAATGCTATTTTCAACATTTATAATTATGATGGATTCACTTTGGAGTTTGGAAGAACAATTTGTACTCCAAAATTCGTCCAAAATATAAGTTATATTCTTTCTATCATTTATAAAATTTAGTAATTTTTAGCTAAATATTCATATTACTTATTATGATTTAGGACAAAACTTAAGAAACAAAAATGCAAATTTGATTGATTCTGTAATCTCGCCTGCATGATCATTTATTATTCTTTAATTACCCATCTAATCCTACTATCAATTTAAAATTATCACCGAGACAATTGCAAATATAACAATCAGATTCAAAATATTTGCAAATATAGCATAATGCAGAAAATTTACAAATATAGCAAAATTTAGATTTTGCTTTCAAAGTCTATCCGTGATAGACCCAATTAATAGCGGAGTCTATATCACTGATAGAAGTCTATCAATAATCGAGTTATCATTGTTAGATTTTGTTATATTTAAAATTTTTTAAAAGATATTGCTATACACTTAATTATTATCTTTAAAAGTGCTATCCAATGTAATTATTCATTGTTATATATGTAAAAGAAAACGAATATACTTGAAATATTACATATGAAGATAATTAATTTTTCATTTATAATTTTGGCTTTGGATCCATCCATACATTATAGAAAAAAATCAAATATATGAATTATCAATCTGTTTGATAATGATTTCATTTTTATTATAATTTTTTTTACTAATAATTTAGTTCTTGTATGATAATCATTTAAAAATTTTTAAAAACCACTACTATCTATAAGTTTATTTGTTTTGCCATTATTTCACCCTATCAATGTTTTAAAAATTTGAACCAAATTTTAAAAACTAAAAAAAAAATAAAAAATAGGCCCCATTTCGTACCCATTTGGTTTTTTTATTTTTTAAAAAAATCAATTTATAGACACTACTTTCACCTCCAAATTTCTTCATTTGTTGTCTTGTTTTACCAATAGTTTAAAAACAAGTCAAATTTTGAAAACTAAAAAAATAGCTTTTAAATATGGCTAAAAATTTGACCATTGTATTTGAGATAGATGCAAATCATGGTAAGAAATGTGGAAGAAATAAGCTTAATTTTTTAAAACAACAATGAAAAATTAAATGGTTACCAAATAAAACCTAAAAACTTGTTTTAGTTTTTAGAATTTGATCAAGAATTTAAATGTTTTTTCAAGAAATATGAAAAACATGATTGGAAAAGTGAGAGATATCAAACATAAATTTCAAAAATAGAAAACTAATTATAAATTGTTATCCCATGGATCTTATTTATTGGCTTAAATTTTATGTTGGTCCCTATTATTTAGTTACTAAATTTTCAAAAAGTTCACATTGGTCCATGTATTTTCACATTTGTTCTATATGATTCCTGAACTTTCATAATATCTTTCCCAAGCCCATAATTTTTTAAAATACTATACTTTTGTCTTTGTAATATTATATTTTTTAATTTAATTTTTACTTGTCAAATTTTTGAATTATAATGGTTGAACTAAAACTATATTAAAATCATACCTACTAAGTTGAATTATTTTCAAACTAATGGATAAATTTGGAAATTTAACCAAAAAAAAGAAACTGATTTAATATCAATCTGGATAATTGAAGAAGTAAAGAAAAAAAAAGTCTTAGATCTTCAACAAGAATTGTAATGTGGATATTAGAAATAGCAAGAATTAATTGCATCCACACAAAACATAATATCATTGATGTATATAATGAAATTAATAATATATTTATTATTACTATATGACCTTTCTCCTCATGCATTGGTTGTCTGCTTTCCAACAAGGAATCCATTAAGGTTGGAGAGAGGAAAACCTATTTTCTTTTGTCTATATATTCATCTAATTTTCCACTATTTAAATGTGTCCTTTTCTTGGGAACCTTCCAAATTATGGAATATTATCCTTTCACACCATAATATACCAATATAATAATTTAGTTTTAACCCCTTCAACCTATATGATTTTTATATATACACAACAAATTTCTTACATTTTTTTTTTTTTCTATCTATACAATTTTAAATATATATATATATATATATATATATATATATATATATATATATATATATATATTCATAAGGTTTTAAGTTACTATCAAAATGTCACTCATACATCACACTTGGGTTCAACAACAATCATATTCCAATTTGAAAATTTAAAACATATTGAAACTCTCCGACTTTAATTAATTTAATACATATGCCTAACTTTTATCACATAACTAATTAAATATTAAATTTCGTTTAAAATTCTAAAAAGACTATCTTGCCATATAATTAAGAAAGACCAACCTAACTATAACTCTATGGTCAGTATTAGGAGGTGGTTCATTCATGATCCAACACAATTCATATCCTAATTTAATATCTTGTACCTTGGTTACATAACTCCCCAACTTGACTTAATTTATCATGTATGCCAAATTTTTACCACATGGTTTGATTCAAATTTCACTTAAAAATTTATGAGTATTATCTTAGCATATGACTTTAGTGATTAGGTATTTGTGTCTCTTTTTAATATGAGTGGTAAGTTTGAAAATGCACCTATTCTTTACAATGTAATATTAAAAAAGAAAGGCCTAATATAGAAGCACATTTTAACTTTCTATATATAAATTAGAATTCAAAAAATTCGACTAAAAAACGAAAGGCCTAATAAGAAAATTTTTACCCAATGACATCTAATCCACAATGGAGAAAAGAAAAAGAAAATCTTTAAAATTGTTAACCATAATATGTTATAGACCACTAAAGTGATAAGAACAACAAATCTTTTGAAAAATCATTTATTTATATATATCTATAGATACCATTCTCATTTGATTCTTAAGCTTGTATACCACATACTTTTATGTATTTATTCAAAAAGAAAAATTGTGTATATGACATCAATGTACGCCTCATCTAACTAATCTTATCAAACAACCTCCTGGATTGGAGCTTTTTAAAAATAAAAAAAAAAAATTAAAAAAAAAAAAATTTGGGAGAGTTTGATTGAAAATTAGGCTATGGATTGGGCAGAACTATAATTTATAGTTTCAGTTGAAGAAAGAGATGTGTTGAAGTTGAAAGGCACAAAGAGAGGCTAATGGCTGAGATGTTTTGGATTTTGTGTACCACAAAAATTCAAAACAAACCCAAAACGAACCGTTTTGAAATTCTAAACCTTATCTACATTCAACAGATTCTTGGCCTGAAAGCCTCATTTGGAGGAGTGGCACCCAATTCCACCCTTGTTATATATATATATATTTAAACCCAATATATTTGGAATCCAATTAAATTCTCGTAATTTTAAAATAAAAAATAATAAAAGTATGTGGGCTACTTTCGTTGACTCTGAGATGTTTGAAGAGAGAAGATTTAGAAAATATTATATTTATTATTATTTTATATGTTGAAATGTCAAAAATTGGTTGAAAAAACTGGTGCTTCAATCGTTAGTTTATGATTTGCGACCGACGTGACCTACAAAGTAAAGAAGAAAAGTTTTGATGCCAAAGTTGAGAATTGTAAAATGAAAAATATGTCAAAACTTGAACTTGCCTCGTAAAGGTAATAGTGTGTATATATATATATATATATAAGGAGGGTGACTTAAGGTTTTCATTTTTCATGACATAGAATTTTCAAAACTTCTTAGGTGATACGATATTAATTTGTCTATACCCAACAACTTAAGCTTTTAGGTCAATCAACGATTTAATATAGTATTAGAGTCTATAAAACCCAAACAAGTATTCGTTCCAATAAAAAGAAATTGAGGCCCTATCAAGAATGATGAATCTAAAAGAGGCACCATCTTGAAAAAGCACGTTGAAGATCCTATATTAGAAAGATCAAATGACCTCACGCTCCTGATAAGATAGATGAGCTACTCCTTATATTATCAATTGGTTCTAAGATAAAATCCTATATTATCTAATATGGTATCAAAGTAGATGGTCCAAAAAGGTATTGCATTCAAACCGTTGCCATGTTATTTCTTCTCCATTTAATCTTTTGAGTCAATTGAAAATTTAACAAAGAATTAGATTTCATTCCCTCAATTATTCGTTGACCCTAAACTTGCACAAAAAAACCAATAAAAAATTATATTCTCCATTATATTATTTATTTTTATTTATATGGAATTATTTCTATTATTTCCAAGAAAATTGACAAGTTAAGACGATTTTTTTTAAATGGATAAATGAATTAGATTGAGGGTCAAGTTGATTAAAATATATATCATAGATCAACAAGTTCAAAGTTCTGTAATATCAAATATTTTTGTTCATGATTCAATTGGTTTTGTGGGTTGATTGTAGAGCCTAATTCTCATGGGCTTGATCCATCTCAATTTCGGTTGATTCTTCAAGAATTGGGCCTGGAGCCCAATCGTCCTGTCTAAAGAGTTATAGGCTTCTCTCAATAGTGGGCTTCATACCGCAGGGCCATCAAATGCCAAAACCGAAGAAGATCAGATTAATGATTTGCTTTTATCAGAGGAAATTGCAAAAATATGGTTGTTATACAATTATACTCTCAAATTTTCAATTTCAAATGTTAAAATTGGAAGGTCAAACTGACATAATTATAAAAATTGTTACTGTTGTATAGATGTGAGAGTTCAATTTTTGTCATTTGAAAGTCCAATTTCTAAAATTATTGTAAATTTAAGGGTCAAATTTTAACATTTGTAGAAGTTTTTAGAACTTTTCGTAATTAAAAGTTTGAAGATATAATTATAACTAACATCAAACTTCAGTTTGTTTTTTACAATTTGTCTTTATTATTATTGTTATTGTATTTTTAATTTCAATTTATTATGCTTGTCCTTATTTGTACTGTAATTTGTTGTATAACAAAGAGAATAAAAAAAATACTTTTAGTTTTTATACTTGTAACCATTAAATCCTTAATGTAAAAATTAAATTGTTATTAATTTACGAGGTAGACGTTGTATTGTATAAAAATATTTGAGCAAACAAATATAATTAAATCTTAACACTAATTTTTATGATAGGAATTAAATTATTACAAATTTTTAAATACAAATGACCACCTTTTATCTAATAAAATGTAGAGACTAAATTGTTAGAAAATTTAATTAGGGACACTAATAAATTAAAGTTTAAAAGATAAAATTGTGATTCACACGAAAGATCAGTGAATAAATGGGATTTTTAACCTAACAAAAAATACTCAACAATAATGGAAGGTTTGTTAGTTCCCAGCAAGCAAATTGAAAGACGACGTCACCTGGATTTTTGAGTTAGATGGGTCCCACCCATCCCAGGGCGTGGACCCCACATTTACATATGGGAATGAATCGCCGATTAGAATATTGAAAAGATACGGAATCAGGTGACAGTCGGTGACGAAATCATGGAGACGTACGGTCCAGATTTAAAATCACACCTTTTCATTTCTATTTTTGCCGCGCATTCACCGCCCAAAAGTTTCACCGCCTTATTTGAAAAATTATTACTATTTTATATTACAACATACAAATACAACTGAGGATATTGCATTTCCACCCTCTGTCATTAATTATATAATAAGCTTAGTTAAATTCTCCCATTTCTATCCATTCAACTATTATTTCTATGGGAAATTTTCACTTTTCCTATTCCACTTTTTCATTTTAAATGTTAAGACATTTTTCCTTTTTGCCTCGTTGTGAAAATGATTTAGCTGCTCATCTTCGATATCTTATGCCACATCTACTAAACTAAAATAAAGATTGGTATAATTGTAATAGAATTTTATTAATTGATTCATTGTAATTAGTCTAAATTGTAAATGTAATTTTATTGATTTTAATCACGTATACTTAAAATTATAAATTTTGTCACATTTACGGTTATGGTTACTATTTCCTTTATTTCTGAGGGTCAAACAATAACAATAAAAGTAAAAGTGTCAAAATTCTTAATTTTTAATTTGAAACAATAACTATAACGATACAACATAATTTTCATAGCACAATTTAATTGAGCATCTTTTACTCATCAATCAATTTATGTTTTTTTATTACAAATTTTGAGGTAGGTCTCATGTATTAGTTAGTACAAGTGCAAAATACAAGTAAACAACAATGATCAAATAGAGCCCACTTTTCACTATGACTTGAATTTATCATTTTTTATGGTAAACTCTTCCAAAATTTTAAGCTTTTTCATATTTAATATATTTTTAAATTGAAAAGAAAAAAAGAAAAAAAAGGAAAGAATGTTTGTAAGCTTAGAAACTGTATTAAATATTTTTTTAGATTGTTTAGAAACCTACTAAATAAACTGGATTTAAATTTTGAGATAGAAACCCAACTTATTGGGCACAGCTAGAAAGTAGAAGAGTTAATTATGTTATTTTTAGCTGAGCTGAAAATTCAAAAGGTTTAAAAAATAATAATTAAAAAAAGAAAAAAAAAAGCTGGAAAGACCCAGTCAACAATTGACGCGTAGACGACTTCCATTTCTTAGCTGTCTCCCACATCCACGCCACTCCCCGCCATTCATTTATCTCTCTCTTTCAACACACACCAAAATTTCAAAATCAAATTCGCCTCCTCCTCCTCCTCCTCCTATCGCCACCGTCCACGGCGGCGTTCTGGTCGGAGTTTCGAAATTTCATTACCTTCTTACAAACTCAACCAAATAAACCTGTGCCAGATATTTCTCATTTCTCTGGGGATGGAGGCGAAACAGGGGTCTGCAAATTACGAGGAAGAGTGTTCGACGCCGACCCGGTGGGAGTGTCGGATTCCGGCGGTGTTCAACTGTCCGCCGCCGCCGAAGAAGAAAGTTGGAAGCGATGGGAAGAAGCGGGACCCACCCAAACATGGCTATTTTCAGCCACCTGATCTTGAGGCTCTGTTTTCTGTTCCTCCCAGAAGGGAAGCCTGTGCTTAATTCTTAGGCTTTCTTTTTAGGGTTTTCAGAGAGTGGGGGTAGTTTTCTTCTTCTTCTGTCTGATTAGATTGTTCTATTGAATTGTGAATACATTTTGAGGGTGGATTTGGGTTCTATTGAGGCTTAAATGGAAAGATCTTGGGTTCAAATATTATGGGTTTAATTTGTTGAATGTGTTTTAGTAATTCGGGAAATTTAAAATTTCATGTTTTCATTCAGGTTGCTAAACTAAATCAACTTGATAATGATAGCCTGTGTTGCCTTTTCTGAAGCAGATTCATCTTTAAATCCCTACCTTAGTCATTGGAATTTTACATTTTTTAAAAAAAAAATTTATTTGATTTGTAACTTAACTTTATTGTGATTGAATTTTAAAATACATCTGACTTTTGAATTTGGATCAGGTTTGTTTGGTAATCATATTTTGTTTTTTGTTTCTGGAAACTAAGCTCAGAAACAATGCCTTATACGGATCTTGTTTATGTTGTCTAGTTTTTCTAAAGCGTCTTATTATAACACCAGCCTAATGTTTGGAAAAAGAAAGTTTATAGCTTAATTTTGATTTTTAAAATAATTTAAATGGGCTTTTATGAAAAAAAAATAGAGTAAACAAGTATACTTTTTTCTTTAAAAAACATATAGCCAACACAAGTATATACTCTCAATTTTATGTGTAGCAAATCTAAAAAAATTTCTTCTTTTTTTTTTACAACTCTTTTTTTAAAAAGAGGCTTGTTAATGTGAAAGATGTTGAATATTTCAAAGACATCATATACACAATATTAAAATTTTTTAGAAATATATTAGATATTTTAAAAATTTTAAGACTTATTTATTTTTTACTTCGAAAAGGAAATATTTTAAAAACTCGTTAAAACTAAATTTATAACTTGACCAATTATTTATTAACGTTGTAATTTAAGTCACTTATTCTAAGTTAAAAATAAATGTCCGGAAGGCAAAGATAGGATTTAAAATAAGAAAAACAAATTATATGAGTCCAATTAATTAGTATATGAACTAATGGTAAATTAATTTGTTCAAATGATTTAAAAAGAAAAAGGAAAGGAACAATTTTTCTATCTCTCGCTAATTGTCATCATTTAAAGGAATTAAAGTCGTGTTGTTTGTATCTAATCTAACAATTAATTACTATTTTATTTTCTATTTTGATTCATTTTCTATCCATATGACTATGAAAATAATATGCCAAGATGGGTTAATCAACTCATGAAAAGAATAAAATAAAAAAAAAAAAAAGAAAAGAGAGATCAAATGACAATTCAAGATGGAAGGTTTTCATTTCCTTCATGTTCATGGTGTGGACCAATCCTCTGTTCTCACCAACTATATATACATTATATATAAACTCATATTTTCTTGCTACCCAGTAATGAAATAATATTTCTCTACTTTGTCAATAAGCATTGTTTAGCTTCGATTAACTTAATGTATAATATAAAAACGAAGATTCATAAGTCCGACGACATAGGATTAGCCCGTGAAATTAACAAAAACGTGTAAAACTTGAGATAAGTAAATTAATATACCAAATACATACTAGACTACTTTTTTTATCACATCCGATTAAGTTAAACATGTGTTATTTTCGTAATTAATTATTATTGAAGAAAAGAAAAAGTATGAGGTATACATATGTATGACAAAGAATAATACCTTTGTAGGATTGAGAGGTGTCTTTTTCTATTTTTTTCTTAAATAAACATTTGTCAAATGACTTAGCAGTGGTGCTCGTTTGGTAGAAAAATACTGTTTCATTGAAAAAGTTATGCATACCGTAAAAGTAAAAATGGATGTAATCAAAGACGACCGACACAAGTACGTTGTAGAATATAGAAAGAAAGAAGTATAAGATGGGGCGAAAATAGGGCACAGAAAGAAATTGCATGGGAGAAAGGATAGAATTGAAATGGAGTTTGTATGTTTGGCCCAAAATAGGCCTAAAATAAGCTAAAAGGACGTCTCAACATGAGAAAATACAGCGTGGAATTCCCCTAAGCTTTGAAAGAGCAAAATAGAAGGCCAATTAGATAAAACATCCCTGTTATTATAGGGCCTCTTTATAGAGTTGGCCGAAAACTACCTTCATTTTCCCTTAACCAAACTAATCTAACACACTTGTCCATTTCACTAAACTCCAACTTTTATGCATTCTCTTTTTACTTAATTACTCAATCAAGTTGTCTTTTAATAGCCATTTTGGCCCATAGATGCTCCCATATTCCTTCTCCAAAAAGCCTCACCATTTATATTCTCGTCATCTTTCTTTTATGATTTCCATGCCATTTCTATTTCCAACCATATCTTCTTTTTGAATAAACGACATCTCCCCTCAAATTCCATTTTCTTTTATCATCTATCGAGTTTCAACGGGAATAATCTAATCTCACTCAAGCTAACTCTTCTCCTTTTTGGAGCACTTTGCTTATGCGATAGAGTTTAACTGCGAATCATATGTACCCAGACATGTATCATATTTGGGGGTGTATTCATCTCCAAGAGCCACTACTAATATTGGACATGGGCCAAAAATGTGAATTAAATTCTTGAAACCCACTTTGTTGTTCCTTAGTAACCCAGTGGTAGAACGGTCAGTTAACCGACTGATCATAGGTTCAAATCCTACTTGGGAAGATTTGATTCTTTTAGAATTCAATCCCTTTAAGTTATAGTGGAAATATAAAATATATTGTTTTTAAAAGAAAAATTTGTCACGTGACAACTTGTGATTGAACACTTAAGTGAGCTGCGCAAAGTTAAGTACCACCTAAAATGTACTCAACTATTTTTCTACAAACATGATTTTGATATTACTTTATACAAATTGAAAATACTATGTTAAAAGGTGGCAGTTTGAATAATTTGGATCTTGTGTCCAACCTAATGTAAAGGTACAGTTTGCCTTCTTTTGGAAAGATATGGAAGGGGAAAAGGAAAAAATTGGGAGTTTGCACTGTTTCTTAGTTTCAAAGCCAATTGAACAAAAAGCAAAACATATGTGAATGAGACACCCAATTTGGAAGGCTGTATAATTAAAAATGAAGGGAAGTACCACATTAACTATCTTCAAAATATGGTAAGATAGATCCAAAGGGTTCCACTTCCATGGTAGCAACTCTCAACATCACTTTATAAAAATCTTTTTTTTTTTTTTTTTCATATTAATTTCTTTTCATATAGACTTAGGCTTATAACATTGATATTCATGGCTTTACCAAATTTAAATAAAATATCTTTTGTAATTAACTTGACTCATGCTAATTAAAACAGATACCTACAAAGGAAAAGGGGACTAAAAAGAATTAAAATTCGAAATTCCTTAACTTTAAAGAAATATAAAGGGCACATTTCTTAGCTTAATGATGATTTAAATTAAACTTTGTGTGAAATAATGAAGAGCTGGTCGTTAATCCCTCATATTACCTGTAATCAAATATAGTTAATTATCTTCTAACTCCATTGTAATTAATTACTTAATCAACACTCTAAAATTAAACTTGACCAACATGGCCAAAAGAATTTCATACATTTGTGAACATGAGAGACTCTAGAGAAAATTCCCACCAAATTTATGTTTCCCCCATTCCTTTGCTGCTACCTAATCCAAAAGCAGAAAAAATTAAAAATTAAAATCTTTCACTATATATTAAACCCCATTTTTTCATCTTCTTCTATACCAAAATTTACAACAGCTACTTAATTCCATGGCTGCCTTTCACCTTCCATTGCCCTCATCAGTGGTGGCTATGGCTGTTTTTCTTTGTGTTTTCTCCTGTTTCTTGCCAGAGCTTGCATTTGCAAAAACCAGACACTATACTTTCAATGTAAGAGCATCTTTTTCTTTTGTTCTTTTAATTAATATAAAGTTTAGTTTTTATTTGATTTCTTATCGGGTCTACACACATTTTGGTTCTAGTTTTGCATGTATTTTTTTTTTCTTCATGGTTTCAAGAATTAAGTGTGTTTTACTAATAATGTCTTTCAAGAGTATGTTTGACTTGATTTTTCTGCAGCTTAAAAATGTTTTTAAACACTTATTAATCAATCCAAATGCCTGATTTATGTGTATTTTTTTTTCTATCGTCATGAGAATTAATTGTGTATGGTAATGCAATCTTTTGTCTTTAGATTTTTCTTCGGAAGATTTACATTATCAAAACAATTACTTTATTAACGTCTTTAAGAATATATTTGAATTGATATTCTAAGTCCTTACAAATATTTTTAAGCACTTATAATTAAAGTTAATTCAAGGCTCATGTGATTCTTATTTGAGGAATATATTCTAAAATTGTATAAACGTTTAGAATTATAAATGGGGAGGGTTGGAAATAATTTAAAATTGAGGAACTATCACTAATAACTATTCATTATCTAATACACTAATATTACATGTTCTTTTATTTTACTATATAGTGTGTGCATTATGAATTTTCATTTAAACTTTTATGAAATAAATAGGATAGTTATCAAATTGTGCATTCATGTTCACTTTCGAATTTCTTAAATATATTTATTTTAAATTAATAATCTAAAAACGAAAAATTATGAAAACAAAAGAAATAGATGTTGAGGTCTAAAAATGAGGTAAAACAAATAAGAAGGAAATAAGAAAACAAACAAGAAATAAAAAACATGAATCCTAACGGCTGGAAATTATTCAAAGTGGCCGTTATAATGTAATGGACAATTTTGTACTATTTGATGTATGAGAAAGAAAATCGGTAAAAGCAGATTTGACTTATATGCATTGGTTATTTAGAAGAAATATGCAGATTTTAGAATTCACGACAAACAGTTATTATGAGGCAGTGAGAACGAATGTAGAGCCCTCAATTAACTAAGTGCATAAATGGTTTTGTTATCTTAGCCCAACTCAACTCCTTACTTGTTCTTCAAAGATATATTGTTTTTCACCATTATATCGTCATTATTATATGTTTGGATCTTATAAGAAGGTTTTTTAAATTATACACTTATATTTTTCATCTCTCAAGTCAAATTGGATTTAGAAGATTTATTGGCAGATTGTGGTATAAGAACTAGAATTATTGATTTAGTACTGATTAATTGTTCAATCAATTTATGGATTTTGAAATGGATCACTCATATATATCCCTTTGGAACAAAATTTGAATACTAAATTTTGAATCTTGATTTTTCAGATAAGATACCAAAATGTGACGAAACTGTGTCACACGGTAAAGGTCCCAACTGTAAACCATCGGCTTCCAGGGCCGCCATTAGTGGCTAGAGAAGGCGACCGAGTCCTGATCAAGGTCACCAACCACGTGGCCGAGAATGTCACCATCCACTGGCACGGCGTCCGCCAGCTCCGAACTGGTTGGGCGGACGGACCGGCTTACGTGACCCAATGCCCGATCCAAACCGGCCAATCGTACACTTACAATTTCACCCTCAAGGGGCAGAGAGGAAGTCTGCTTTGGCATGCCCACATCTCGTGGCTCAGGGTTACGATTTACGGCCCAATTATAATCCTCCCTCGCCGGAACGAATCTTACCCTTTTGAGAAGCCCCACAAAGAAGTCCCAATTGTTTTGGGTGAGTTGATTAATGAATTTGGGATAATGGATTAGATTGGATATGGAGTGAAGCGACGTGGTTTTTGTGCAGGAGAGTGGTTTAACGTGAACCCAGAGAGTGTGATTCAACAAGCTCTGCAGACGGGAGGAGGGCCTAACGTTTCTGATGCTTACACCATTAATGGACTTCCCGGCCTTCTCTATAACTGCTCTTCTAAAGGTACTCTCACTATTCCTGAAATTCCATTCTTTTTAAAAGCTCATCCAACTCTCCATTCTTTAATAACTTACTTTTTATTGTGTGTGTAATATGTTCTTCACATTTTGTTTACGCTAATAACTAATCGTGACAAATAATTTCTCAGAAAAATATTGAAATAGAAATATAAAAATTAATTAGACGTTCAGGCATCTATTTAACAACTTTTTGAGTATAATGGATTAAGAAATTCGAACCATATATTGATTAGGCATCTATTGAAAACTTTTTAATACTTTTGTGACTACAATTTTATTTAAGTAAAATGGAATTAAATTGTTGGCATTGTTAATTTCAGACACATTCAAATTAAAGGTGAAGGCAGGAAAAACATACTTACTCCGATTGATCAACGCTGCACTCAACGATGAACTTTTCTTCAGCATCGCCAACCACTCCCTCACCGTCGTCGATGTCGACGCCTCCTACGTCAAGCCCTTCCAAACCGACGTCGTATTGCTCAGCCCTGGCCAGACCTCCAACGTCCTTCTCAAAACCAATCCCAATTTCACCGTTAATTCCACTTTCCTCATGGCCGCTCGCCCTTACTTCACCGGCCAGGGCACTTTCGACAATTCCACCACTGTCGGAATCCTCCATTACGGCCACTCTCCGCCCACTCCAATTCCGACAACTCTAATTCCCAATCTCCCCGCTATTAACGACACCAATTTCGTCGCTAATTTCTCCAGAAAATTACGGTCTCTAGCCACCGCCAAATTCCCTGTTAACGTTCCCCGAACGGTGGACAAGAAATTTTTCTTCACCGTCGGACTTGGAACTGCCCCTTGCCCCAAAAACGCCACGTGTCAAGGTCCCAATGGCACAAAATTTGCTGCCTCTATCAACAATGTCTCTTTTGCCCTTCCGTCGACGGCGATTATGCAAGCCTATTACTCCCGCCGGGCTAATGGGGTTTACCGGACTGATTTCCCGGCGCGGCCGATGTTTCCGTTCAACTATACCGGAACGCCGCCGAATAATACGGTTGTGAGTAACAGTACGAGTTTGGTGGTGTTGCCGTTCAATGCGAGTGTGGAGGTGGTTTTGCAGGGGACGAGTATTTTGGGGGCGGAGAGTCATCCTCTTCATCTTCATGGATATAATTTCTTCATAGTTGGAGAAGGTTTTGGAAATTTTGACCCCAATAAAGATCCGGCTAACTTCAATCTTGTTGACCCTGTTGAGAGGAACACCGCCGGCGTTCCCGCCGCCGGCTGGATCGCCTTCCGTTTCTTCGCTGACAACCCAGGTGAGATTAATTTCTCTCTCCGTACCCGTTGAATTAAATTTTGGATTAAATTACGGTTTAATTTTTGAAATTTAATTTTAAAAAATAAAATAGGAAAAATATAAAACTATTTATAAATATAGAAAAATTTTATTGTTACTGCGACGACAGAAGTAAGTCTGCTAAAGTCTCATCAAATAGAAGTTTTTTCAATATTTGTAAATATTTTGACTCATTTTGTTATATTTGAAAACATTCTTTTTTAAAATAAATTTTAGAGCGAGTTGCAAAAATTACCTTTGAAGTATGGTAGTATTTGCAATGACAATTTTAAACTTTTAAATTTTAAAACCCGAGCCCTCAAATTTATATAAATAGTCAAATTCAACTAAATTATTACATTTCTATAAGTTTGAAGGTTCAATTGTATCATTTTTTGGTCCAACTTCTACAATTATGGTACATTTTAAGGTTCAATTTTAACATTTGTAGAAGTTTGGGGAGCTAATTTTTACACTTTAAAATTTGAAAGTGTAATTGTAACTACTACCATACTTTAGAAGTGGTTTTTGCAATTTACCCTAAATTTTATTAGGAACATATTCAACCTTCATAAATTTATTTTACATAAAGCTATTTTTTTGTTTTTCCTCTGTGAAATAGGGTAATTATTAAACATTACAACTTACATCCAATAAATTCATATATTTTAAAAATTATTAGATTACTGGTGACTTAATAGCACAGAAATGAGAGCTCAACTACTGGTTAGATACAAAATTAGTATGTTTGGAGAGTTATTAAGAAATTTTAAAGTTTAAAAATTTATTAGACACATAATAAATGATTTAAAAGTCTATTAATATACTTGAGTAACTAATTTGACATAAACTTAAATGTTCAGAAGCTTAATTGGTAATTTAATCCAAATTTTATATAAATATTATGGAAGGCATACAATCCACTATGATTGAGATAGATTTTTATGCTTGGTGGCTTTAGGTAACAAAATTAATGATTGGTTCTCGTTACATTCAAAATTAAAATTTAAAATTAAAAAAAGTTTATTGAAATGATATAAATATAGACTAAAACAAGATTAAGAAAGCACAACTAAAATTTAAATCAGATTTTAAATATGAGGTGAATAGAAATATTGATAAAATGTATATTATAGTATTATAAATATGAACATAGTAATTAAGTTGACAAATAAACATTTCATCTATATTTCAAATTTTAAATTTTAAATTATCAATTTAAACCTACATTGTTAGGGTTAAATTGCAAATTTAGTTCCTACTTCGAAGAAAGTTAGAATTTAGCCATGTGGTTTGATGAAACCCTTATAAATTATCTTTAAATAAGGATTAAATTCTAACTCCTTCCAAAGCATATAGACGAAATTCTAACTTTTAAAACGATGGAGACTAAGTTCTAACTTTTGCAAAATCGTAATTTAGACAAGTTGATGAAAATTTAAAAACCTAGATTAAACTAAAATTAGTATGTTTTGGGTGATGAAACAGGGGTGTGGTTCATGCATTGCCATTTGGACGTTCATACAAGTTGGGGGCTGAGAATGGGCTGGATTGTACTCGACGGCCCCAAGCCCAACCAGAAACTGCCGCCGCCGCCAGCCGATCTTCCCAAGTGTTAAGATCAACACTTTTTCATTTGCTAAAATTTTGGTCTTTTTTTCTTAACTTAATAATTCCTACGTTCTTTTCTTTCCCCCTCTTTGTCGAGTGTGTTTTGTTTAAGGTAACAGAATTGGCTTCTTTCTTCTTCCTCCTCTCGCATCTTTCCTTTTCTGAATGCTTGAGAACAAACAAACAACAGCTGCTTCTGAGTATGCATTGCCCAGTTTCCCTTTCGCCCAAATGAATAATCTGTCTTTCGATTCTTCATTGTTCTGTCTCTGTTATCTTTGATTCAGCCACTGTCTAGTCTAGACAATGAGACTTACTTTGGAGTTAAACATGTTAGTTCGGTACATTTGTTAAGAATAATAAGCAGAGAGGATGAAACTGAAATCCACATTTATTCATAAATATATACATTACATAGGTTACAGCATCAGCATAGAAAAGTACTGCTCAAATTCTTGATCAATCGTTGGGGCTCTAGCTCTTGATTGAGCCTCTGCAATAAGAGAATGAATGTGATTTAGTAAATGGCAAACCAGCTCAGAATAGGGAAAACAGAAAAAGATCAGAAAGAGCAACGAATGCATTGTAACTTAATTTACTTCGATTCATAAAAATTCTTATGGATGATGTCTCTATTACCGGGGTTTACGTTCCATCGTCCAGACGAAAGAATATATGTATTCGCTTTCAACCCGTTTGAATATAAAAGTTCTTCAAGTTCCTCGTCTGTGCATTGCTTAGTGTCATCAATTCCATATTCTGCACAATCATAATCTTCATGGCTATCCAATTCAAGAAGATGTTCCTGAAGTTTGTGAATTGTTTCTATTCTATTTTCACCACTTGTAAATGCTTCCTGTTCGGTAGAGCTCGATTCCATCGGTGTGGAATTTTCAACAGAGAAATAGGTGCTTTCAGAACTTGCCCCACCAAAACTCATTGATTGTGTAGTAGAACTGTCATATGTGCAAGTTATAGCCTGGTTCAGTTCAAATTTTCCTCCATCAAATACAGACGTTGCAGAATCGGATTCTTCACTCAAGCTATTGCTATCTTTTACCGATTCCGGCCTTGACTCCTTGTCGAAACACAGTACATTCGCATTTGCCTTTATAAACTGTACATTCATGTGCTCGGGTTCAGGTAGGCCACCATATGGAAAAGCAGACTTAGAAGGGAAGCCTTCACCGCAGTGTTTATGTTTGGGTGAAGGCAAGCCCAAATGTTCAGCTGGTAGCTTTCGTTTCTTGTTCAAGTCAAAAGGGTTGGTCCTGAGCTTAGAAATTACATAGAAGCTGCAAGAGAAAAAAATTAGAAAACGACATAATTCATCTGTTAAGAGAAGAAAAAAGAGCTGCAATCTCCATTAATTTGGATGCAAGACAGGAACTAGAAGAGAAAATGCTTCAAACTCTCACAAAATTATTTCTTGATAGAGCCTTAAGGGAAATTCTAGAACTGGGGAACATATGAAATCCAAGACAATGATAGATACAAATCAGCATAACAGTGAAAACAATACCAAATTTGGGACAGAGTTTGATAAACAAAAGGGTTCCAGCAACCAAAACATGAAAACAATGTCTTCGAACATCTTAAACATGAGTTTGATTAACAGTTTGACTGGATGCAATCTCTTTCCAAAAGGGGCTTGTAACTCCTAGAAATCCAATTGGTAGGATACGGTTCCAGTCTTCTAATTTCCCAATTTGTATTCTAAACTATTGAAATAGTTAACAAGTTGATTCGTACCAGCAAGGCAAAATAGCAGACCCCATCAAGCGATTGAAACTTTTTAAGACGGAAAGAAATCAGACTTCCTTAAATTAGTAAGCACAGATCAAGATTGTTCTTTACTAGAAAAGAACCTAAACCCCATCTTGATCCCCATCCACAAATTCAGTAATTAAACCAACAAAAAAAAAAACAGACCTACTAAAAATCTACACTCTATCAAACGAGAAAAAGGAAAATAAAGGAAGAGTAAAAACTGGTTAAGCAGTACAAGAAACAGATTCCAAAACTGATGATTAGTAAAAGAATCTTTTAAACCCAGAAGCTAAACCTGTTGATCTCAGTTGGGTTCTGTTCCTTCTCTTCCATCTGAACCCCAAAGACGAGAAAATCGGTCAGATGCAGAGACGGAAATCCAAATCACCAAACCCAGAAATCAAATCCAAGAACACCGGAAAAAGAAAAGGAAAAAAACTCAAAAAGTTGGGAATTACAAAAGCTTGAGCAACTCGGAGGATAGTTCTTTTTGCTGTGTTTTCAAATCAAATCAGACCCAGAAAAAGTGAGAAAATGGGCAATAAAGTAGGGGGAATTGGGTGTTAATGGTGCGCGCCAACGAGTGAGATTCAGACACGTCCATTTCGGGATCACGTGGGTGGCACGAGGAAGTTGCTTCCTTTCGTCCTCCTCTATCCCATCCCTCTCATTACTGCGCTTTGGTTTGTTTCTCTCTCTTTTTTCTAAGTATTTTTTAATGGATAACTGTTGATAGCTACTTTTGGGAAATTATATTCATTTCTTTCTGTCTTTTTAGGATTTTCGATTGCGGATAATGTAAGGATATTCACAATTTATAACATTATTTGAGTTTTTAAAATACTAATTTTTGTAGAACATGCAATGCACTTTTAGGTGAAAGCAGTGAGGAATTGCTAACTTGCTTTACCTCCATAGATTAAAGAGTTTGACATTAATATAAAGGATTCATCGATATTTTCTATAAATACTAATAAAACATCAAAAAAAAACATGTCTTAATCTAAATAAGAAGAAATGCATTAATAACACTATGTTATTTATAAATAAAAATAACATAATTATCAATTTAAATAATATCTTTTATTTATAGAAGTGTCTATTGATATCAATAATGTATCGGTATATTCGTAAAATTAAAATTAAAATTTTGATATTGATATCAACATCGATATTTCAATTCTTCTTTCAACACACCTTATCATGTCATGTATAGTATGATAACCTCGATATGAAGCATAGATGTTCAAATATCCACACACAAATTGTTGAATTAAAAAAGAAATTGTTAAAAATCTAAAGCAAAATATGTTTATTGTGATTGCATGATTATCTAAATAAATAATAAGACAAGACTTGTGTTGAATTTAACTTCTCAAATAAGTCATTTTAGGAAGAAGAGAAAAAAAAAAACAAAAGTGTTTGATAATCACTCAGAATAGCTTTTAAAACACCTTCAAAACATATTTTAAACAATTTTATCAAAAGAGTTTAACTAATATTATCTTTTTTGAAAAATACTTTTTCTCTAATTGATAATCTTCTCCATATTGTTCGACTTGAAAAGATGCATAATCCAATAATTGATTGACATTATCAAGTCAATTATTTAATTGATTCATAACTATGTTTGGCTATTTATCGAAGTAAATTAATTATTAAGTCCTGCATTTAACATAATTAACAATTGTCCGTTGTAGTAACGTAATCATAGCTGAATTTTTTGTCTTATTTTATTGTTATCCTCCAACAAGTTCTTGTAGCTTGAAGTACTTAAGTGTGAGTTTGAATAATCTGTTTATAGAAGTTACACAATTTATTGATTCATTCATTCGTGAATAATTTCTTAATAAATTACCTAGAATCATTGGTTTGATTCTAATGATCAATCCATTACTTCTCTGCTAACAATTATGATTTTTTTTTCTTTTGCCAAACTCCAAAAAAGTTTTAAATCAAACCACCGACTTTAAGATGCGGCCCTCTCTTCAAAATCATTGATCTTTAGGAAACTTGATCGTATACAACAACAATAAAAACTCTTTTGTATATAAGAAATAAGTGGACTTTTCAATAACATATTCAGCCAACAAAAGCAATGAAAAGATTAAGATGGGAATATCAGAAACAAAATATGTCTCGTCAAAAAAAAGAAATATATTGGAAACAGATTCTCACCTGATAAAGGAAGGAAAAAGCAATTAAAAGAATATCCTATGTGAATGTCCATTGATGTGTTGAATTCGGGCAAAGTAAATTTAGAATTTTGGATGTAGAGATAATTGTGTGGCAGCTAAAAAAGAAAGAAAGAAAGAAAAAAAAAAAAAAAAAAAAAAAAAAAAAAAAAAAAAAA